>CM073463.1:62371160-62921160 GCA_037074535.1 Gleditsia sinensis | reverse complement strand
GGATTAAAAAGTCATGACTATCACATCCTTATGGAACAACTGTTACCGTTAGCCATAAGAAAGACACTTTCTAAGCCAGTATTTGCAGTTCTGATCGAGTTCTGTTCATTCTTCCTACAACTTTGTTCTAGAGTTTTGAATGTTAATGAATTTGATCAACTTCAAAATCGTATCATTATGACGCTATGCCATCTTGAAATGTTATTCCCACCGTCTTTCTTTACAATCGTGGTGCACTTGATTGTACATTTGATCATGGAAGTGAAGTTAGGAAGACCAGTCCAATATTGTTGGATGTCTCCCATCGAAAGGTAAAAAATGAAAAACACATAATTCAGATTTCTTGCATTATTGTTAATCCAATTTTATTCATTTAATCTATATTGTGTAGATACTTGGGTAAACTTAAATTTTTCATGCGGAATAGAGTAAGGCCAGAAGGCTCAATAGCAAAGTCGTACGTTGCAGGAGAAATTTTATTATTCTGTTCCAGGTACATAGATGGTGTTGACACTGTCTTCAATCGTCCTCCTCGTGTGGATGATCGACCTGATGTTGGAAAGTCTGACAGGGGTTTGTTCCCACCAATAGGAAGACCAGTTGGTGGGTTTGAATATTTTACGCTTTCTCCTCAAGAAAAATTGCGAGCCCATCGGTATGTCTTAACAAACTGCAAAGAAGTTGATCCTTACTTACAGTAAGTTAACTCACACTTAGCTACATTTGCATACAATTTTTTTTTCTTGTGTAGCATTAAGTGTATAGACAATATTTACTTAACAGGGAATTTAGAGACTATGTACGGCATAGTTTAAGAAGTCGGACGCGAGCATCTACTAAGATAGATAAAAAAGTCCACAGGGAATTTGTCTCTTGATTTTTGCTTCATATAAGTATTTTAACATGGTCACATTTCATTCATATGTCAAATATAAGTATAACTCATCCTTTATTCATTTTACAGATCGCAATTGATGATGATGGATCGCAGTGTGCTGATTTAAAATTTCTTGCACTTGGTTCACTAGATAAAGCACGTCGATACAGTGCTTATAATGTAAATGGATTCAAATTTCAAACTTTAGAGCGAGACCAAAGGATGACATCTCAAAATAGTGGAGTTTACGGTACTTTCGGGACAAGGAGTTATGCAAGTAGTAGTTACAAGAACATGCAATTTGGTGGCATCTCGTATTATGGAAAACTATTGGACATTATAGAGTTAAACTACCATGGCCATTTTACAGTCATATTATTTAAGTGTATGTGGGCCAACACAACTACAACGAAAGGAATTGCAATTGATGAATTTAGGGTGACATCAGTTAATTTTTCTCGGTTGATTCATACTGGTGAAAATGATGATGACGAGCCATACATTCAGGCATCTGAGGCTCATCAAGTGTACAAGATGAGCTGGACAAGAACTGGAGTATAGTGATGCATTTGAAACTTCGTGACTTATACAAGATGGGCGATGAAGATGAAAATTTTATATACGATAGCGATCCATTACACACACAAAATTTAGAAAGATTGTTTTCAAAAGGAGAAGTTAATTTATGCTTGTTACGATATTAGTTTTGTTGTTGCCGCCTATTTACATATATTTTGGACTACTTACAATTATTGTACTATTTTATTTATTTTCATAACTTTTATTAAGAAAAGTTCATTTTGTAATTGTTTTATGCGGTGACTAATCTTATTAATTTCATTTTGGTAGGAGCGGTGACGATGAAAAAGGCTAGATCACTCTACACGGACATGGTAGGCGCGTCCAGTTCTCACACTCCCACACCCCACGATGCGATCAGTGAGGGCGGACAGCCTACTATGGAGTCTGACACCATTTTTTCTTGGGGAGGAGAGTCGGAGGCTGTCACGTCATCAGTCCCTAGTAGCGACTCCCATCCATTGGATTCACAAGGCATCCCCTACACACTCCCCCCACCCAACGCTCTGGCACCGGACGACGATTATACCTTCGATTTTGATGCGATTTTTGCCGATGTGGAGGAGGAGCATCATCCCAGTGAGCAGGAGCACAGACGCAAGAGGAGTTGGACAGTTGATGTAGTCGGTGAGTATTGTAAACACTTTATGCACTTCATAATTTTTTCATAGTAACATAATATATAATTGTCTATATTATGACAGATGGGACCAGGCAGGTGACGTCCAGACAGTTGACTGTCCACGACATATGGGCCCTACCTCAGGGGTCAAAGGTGGTTGTCCAGTTCAACGACAACCACCAGCCTATCGGAAACAGTGGTAGTTTGCTCGGTGTCTTTCTCGACCCTACCACAGGGGTCAAAAGTGGTTGTCATATTCCCGATCTCCTACAGGGACTGGAGGAGCATTCCTCAGCAGTCGAAGACGAATGTCTTTGTAAACAACGTTCAGGTATGAAAACATATATCTTTTGTAATTAATTATATTTATTTATAATTTATGTGTAACTAATTTTTTACTTTCGTTTGCAGACACATTTTAATGTGACGGATCTACACAAGAAACTGATCATGCAGTCGCTAGGAGCGAAGTGGAAAGCTGCACGGTATAATTTATTATGCTTGGCGTATGATGGTACGAAGACTAGAGATCAGTTGCGGAGTGAAATCCCAACAAGCATTCCACCTGATCAGTGGACAATTTTCATAGATTATTGCCTTGACGTGAAGTCTAAGGTAAATTGTGTATATTAATATATTTATAAAATTTAACTTTTAAATATTGTGAGTAATTAATTTTTCTATGTGATTAATTAGAATGTGGCTGCGAAGAATAAACGGAACAGAAGACAACTAACAATGTCACACACCACTGGATCCAAGAGCCTTGCGCGTAAAAAGGCGGAGATGGTAAGTTTAAATCCATAAATATCTTTTTTTTTAAATGTTAAGAAGACTAAAATATATATAATTATAAATTGATTAATTATTTTAAATTTCAGGAGATTGATCTTGGCGGTCCAATGACTCGTGGTGATGTATGAACTGCAGCTCATAAAATTTTATCAACAGTACGTGGGTAATTATTTAATTTTTAGATAATGTTTAATATTATTAATTGTCTGTTATTGGATGTTAAGAAAAAATTGCTTCGAACCAGTAGGAGGACAGATTGTCCCAAGAGCTCTTGACGGCTGATTCACTTGCGAGAGCTCTTGGCACTAGGGAGCACTCCGGCTGCATTCGAGGATTTAGGTTGGGTATTTGCCCAACCCAAATCTTTGGTCGTGGCTTGCCTGGGTCGAGCTCACAGTTTGGGCCATCATACAACAACTTATAGAATGAGGCGGAGTGCCTGAAAGTAGCTATGCATGAGCGGGACGTCGAGCAGCAGCGACGAGATGCTAAGCTTCCAGTACGGCAAGGACAAATGGAGGCTGCTATGGCGTTCTTGCTACACAAATTTCAAGGTCAGCTGTCACCTGAAATTGCAGGACTTCATAGTCCCGAACCCAGGGTAATCTTTTAATACATAAAAATTGTTGGTATAATTTTGTTTACTTTGAAAACGCTAAAAATTCTAATAAAAAATTTTATTTTTCAGGACCCTAGTGACCGTGGTAGTGGACATCAGCGTAATCAGCATCCGCAGAGTCCGGGAACATGATTTAGTTATTATAGTCTGTATATATATTTTTGTTATGCTTGTGACTATTAATTTTTGTGTACATATTTTTTATTTATATATAGATTCATTATAATTCAATAATTTACCTATATCTAGTATGTAGTTAAATATTAATAAATTTTAAAATAATTTTTTAAATTATTAAATAATTCACACGTTTAATTATTATATAATAAATAAAAATGTATCTAAATTAATTTATAGAATATTAAAAATATAAATTAATTTTTATTATGATTAATAATTAAATATAAAAAAAATTAATCATAATTAGTATTTATGAATAACAAACTGCCATATTAGTATTTAAAAATAATAATTAAAATGTCAAAGACCCTAACCCTTCACCTATGCTGCATGCACCTAATTGCAAATGTAGTTCCAACGGCAACCTATGATTAGCTCTCTCTTTTTTTCATGTTGTTTTGTTGAAATTCCTCATGTATATCTACAGATTTATGTGATTTTAAATTATCATAGAAACCACTCTCTTCACTTACCTCCCACCTATCCCTCCCACTGCATACAGTGTGCAAGTGAAATTAAAAGAAACATTAGTATTGTCGCGTAGAAGTTGCTTTTATCTGATTAAATTTGATCTTTCCTAATAAAGTTGGCATATACCTTATGCTAATCAGCAACACTGCGGAAACAAGAAATCCCCATTCCAGTCCTCTTCATCTTCATTCTATAGCGTCATATTCATTGTAATTGCTATTTTTTCTCTAGCTTGGATACATACAAGCAAACAATCACTAGGCATGACAACTATGTTTTGAATTAAAAGTATCAATTACTTCAAAGATACCAAGCTAATTCAAGTGACATGGACATGGAGTTCAACTAACACGTTGTATTTCTTCTCTTTCCAATAAAATATTCTTCTTCTTCAACGTTGTTCTTTAATGGATTTAGAAGAACAAAACGAGTTTCCAGAAATCATCTTATGAACACATGAACAATTTCCCAGATATATATAATATGGAGAACAGAATGTGCACAGAAGCTATGAAGCAAGTGGGCCATTTATATTTGAAGTTTCTATAAAGCAGGTAGGATCTAAAGATTTATTTGTGGTTGAAATTTTAATTTTTTTTCTCAGATTCTGTAAAAGGATTAACGTAGAGTGAGGAGTGAGGAGTGAGGAGGTAATGTTTTTATTATTTGTTTAATGTTTGATTTCATTAGTCGATAAATTTTTTTATGCCTCACGTACTATGATGTCAGTGTAATAAAATGAAGTTTTCTTTTTTATTTAATTATTTTAGTAAAGTCCTATTTTAGTCTTTTATATTTACAGTGAAATTCGATTTAGTCTCTAAATTTTATTTTGTTCAAATACATCTCTGAAGTTTTATAAATGCCTTTTTGTAGTCCCTAGAAATAACTTCATAAAAAAAATTAAAAACAAACCTAACTTGAACACAAGTGATAATTAACTTGCTGAGTTATATGCCTAAATAGTTAACTTAAGTCAAAGCTTTCCTATTACTCCAAAATGACAGCGTCTAATCATTTCACTTAAACAGACTCAGTCAAAACTCACCACTAAAGATAGAATGGTCAGACATCGTTGTTTCAGAGTGGCAAGGAAGTTTTTGGCTGAAGTTAGTTATTTGAATA
The DNA here is from genome assembly GCA_037074535.1 of Gleditsia sinensis. Lineage (NCBI taxonomy): Eukaryota > Viridiplantae > Streptophyta > Magnoliopsida > Fabales > Fabaceae > Gleditsia > Gleditsia sinensis. Next base: position 62,915,892 of record CM073463.1, on the reverse strand, counting down.
AATAGTTCCAAAAGTTAAATGTTAGATGTGTCTATGTCAGAATTTTTCATAAATTTAAAAAAAAAAAAAAATTTTCTAAGGACTAAAAAGGGATGTTTATGAAACATTAATGATATACTCAAAAGAAAATTTAGAAATTAAATAAAATTTTACTATAAATTTAAAAGACTAAAATAAAATTTTATCTATTATTTTTTTAGTCTTTAAGAGGGTGAACCTTAGCGCAATAGTAAAATTGTTGTCTGTGACTTGAAGGTCACAGGTTCAAGTTGAAAATAGCCTCTCCGTTTACAGAAGTAAGACTGCGTACATCTACCTTCTTAAAATCCCATTAAATGAGAGTCTCGTGCACAGTCACTCTTTTTTTTAACTCCTTAAAATTTTGTCCAATTTTCAATTTAGTCTTTAGAATTTAAATGTTCACATAATTAGATTCATATAGTTTCAAAAATTTATAATTGAATCTATTGTTATATCTCTGTTTGTAGATTGTGCAATTTTATTAATATGACAAATGATGATGTGCCAACTTGGTACTATAAATAACTAATTTTTAACTCAAATCAACTTAACCACCTAATCTATGTAACGTCATAATCATTTAGATATAATTAGATTGAAAGTCAGCTATTGAAATTCAATTATAAATGCTTAGAACCATAAGAATTTAATTATAAACTTTTAAATTATGATAACTAAATTTTAAAAAAAATTAAAAAAAAATGAGGGAAACGATCTAGGGACTACATAGTAATCCGGGCCTCTTTTTTCCCCCTTCAGCACAACCTAATGCTTAATTTTTGTCTCACACCAAAAACAAAAATAGAAAAAAAGAAAAGATAAAAAAGAAGATCGTCCCACGTTAAATGAGTTGATCCCAAGAAACTTCAAATGATAGATGAACATGTAATGCTGAAAACCTTTTCTTCCCAAGTTATAAATCAATTGCATCTTTTATTAAGTTGTTTTACAGAAAGAGAAATGTTGGGAAAACACATATATAAGTAACTAAACAAGGTATTAGTGAAACATAATATAAAACAAAGTTCTAGATTATGGAATCATGTTCTAGCTTTACAAAAGCTTGTCTCAAAAGCATTTTTGCTGTATTAATGTCACAATTCAATCTCACTCTTTGCCATAAACTTGTGTTGTCACAATTTTCAACATTATCTACACAAAAGCTTTTTGACGTAGCATGTTAAATATTATAATAAAACTGTATGAAATCTTAATTAATAGCTTAAGCATTTGAATTTCGTGGTACTTTTCAAATATATATTACTTTTTAAACAACTTATGCTACACAATTTGTGACATACAACATTGCTTTTGGTGGTTGATCATAAAAGGGAATGGATGCAATAGAAGGCATAATGTTGGACATGGCTAACCTAAAGCAAGAAGTTCAGTTAAGAGTTGATGCCTTCGAAAATTTCCCAAGACTTAGGATCGTCATATTTAGAAATGCACAAGATTGTGGAACCCTTAAACATCTCCTAAACAATTTGAAATTTCTTCAGTCGAAGAAATATCCTTCAGCATATTTACTAGATGATTTTCTTCCACAGACACTTGTTGCAACCAACATGCCCCATAGTCATCTTACAATGGACCAGCAATTCAAGGTATGTTTGTTATCATTTTTTACAAAGCATTCTTGTGTAGACTCAGGCCACATAAACTTATCAATAAGTGTGTATTACGGATAGATAGAGATTCTCTACAATATTTTATATATTGAAATATGATACAGACAGGGAGAAGTGATGGAGACCATATGGACCCACTTAGGTAGTCTTCACTTCATTCTCTTTATCTCTCTCTAATAGGACCTAGTGTAGTATGGTAGAAGATCACGTTCCTTTACAAATGAACAAGGAAGGCTTCGCTATATAAAGTATAATTTTGTATCATTAAAGTTGACTCATTCGTGAGTGTGGTCTAAGAATGATGTGGTAGATATTAGATTGAGTTTAGTGAAGATTCATAACTCCAAGTACTAACTATTTTTCTACCTCTTCATCATGCAAAAGTTTGAGAATTTGACTTATATGAACTTCAATGATTGTGACTCTATAACAAGACTACTTGATGTCTCCGCAATCTTAAAGCTAACAAGACTTCTTGCTAATTATTTTTCAAACTTAGCATAAATTCATGAATCTATGGAAACAGTGACAAACTTGTCTTATTAAGCAGTGAAAAATGACCTGAACTTAAGGATTGACATAAAGAGACTGCCATAAAAAAAATTTCAAAATTTGATGGTCTTGAAGAGCTAGTTTTGACATTTTGCACAGTTTTGAGGATCTACATGTTAACACTTATATATTTCAAAGCATTGAAGAGATTAATGTAGAAGGGTATCCATAACTTTGAAAACTTCTAGTGATGACATTGGTGGATCAAACTAATTGCTGGATGAAGCTGTAGCTTCACTTTCTTCTTTACCTGTTCTAGCAATTCATATTTTTTTTTCAACTTCACTATTGGTTAGCTCATCCCTCATTAGTGGTTTGAAGAAACTTTGTCCTGAGTTAGTGACTATATTTAGTTTACCTTGTGCCAAATACCATTGTGCTTCCTATCGTCCTAAAGTCAACAATTAGGACTTGTGGCATTTATGATTATAGAAGTGTCATTTGAGACGTAACTCTTGCACAAATTGTAATGCATAGTTATTTAAAACAAACATATAAAAGAATAAAACAGAGTCAACTCTTAACAACGCAACGAGAAGTTGAAACCTAACTAAAGATGTTTAGTTTATTTGATTTTGTTTCTATTTTATTATTTTTAAAAATTATTTTATAAAATTAAAACAAATTTTTTTGAAAACATATTACTTTTTGCTTTTGGGTGTTATTTGAACAAAAATAAAAAATAAAAACAATTCTTCCTTATTTTTGTTATTTAGTTTTAAAAATAAAAAATTTGTTTAATTCTGTTTCTATTTTTTTATTTTTTAAAAATTATTTTATATAATAAAAAAATATGTTTGATAAACTGTTCTAAAACTATTTTTTTTGTTTTTTATGTTTTGAAAACAAAAACAAGAAATAAAATTAATGCTTTGTTTGTTTTTCTATTTTAAAAATAGTTTATATTTTTAGAACAAAAATATGTATTTGATAATTATTATTTATTATTGTTTTAAAAATAAATTCTAAAAATAAATTATTTTTAAAATTAAAAAATAAAAATAAGAGAAAATTGTTTTTATTTTTTGATTTTGTTTTCATAACAAAAAAATATTTTTAAAAAAGTTTATCACAAGAATTTTTTTTTCTTTTATTTAACAGGTCAATAACATAAAAAACAATTTGTTACGAAAACAATTGAAATTAAAAAAAATATTTTTAAAAACAAAATTGTAAAGATTGTGAAAAATATTTCTTTTCTCTATAATTTTCACACTTTTTTATTTATTTTAAATATTTTTTATTATTTGTTTGTTAAGTTGATAACAGTGGAATAAATATTTGCTATAATAAAGATTGTAAAGAAACAATGCTAATTAAATGAAAGATACTTGAATAAATGATTGTTTGATTACTTACATAAAAGATTATTTATTTAATAACATCAATAAAAAAATTATTATTTAATAATTTTAAAATATGAAATTTGTAATATTCTGTAATTTTTATTTTTAAATAATAGTCTTTTTTTTATAAATAAATATATTTTTATTTGTTTAAAAATTATTATGTTTTGCTAAAAATAAGTATACTTTTAATTAAAATAATTTTTTTTATTAAAATAATTATATTGACCTCTAATAAATTTTTGTTTTATTTTTAAAAATATTCTTTCTTTTATTATACATAAAGATATTTATTTTGTGATTTTTTTTATTAAAATTTTATCGAGAAAAATCATAATTTGATATTGCAACTAAAATTTTGCAATAATGTAAATTTTAAAAAAAAAATTGGGATGTTTAAAGATGAAAAACGAAATTTATATAAATATATATATAATAAAATCTTATTATTCAATTATTAAATAATACTAATAATAATAATTATTATTATTATTATAAAAAATAAAAAGAGAAAAGAGAATGGGGAGGGGAGACGAAAATCAAGAGAGTTGTAGAATTTTGATGAATAATATAAATAGTAATCTTTATTTTTTTTCTTTAGATCTGGAGTGCCTATTGGCTTCTGATCTCAAAACTGATGGTACCACTAGATTCAGAACGGAGAATACTACGATTTTGATTGAACAATTTTTCAAATCAACCGCAAAATCGCCGTAGATTAGAAGTAGAAAATTTCATAAAAAAATAAATTTTGAAACTCTTATTTAGAGACCTCAAATTGAAAACCTGACACCGTTGATAGATTCAAAAGCTAAATAAACCTTAGAATATGAAATTTTACAACTATCTGACAACTTTTTATTCTTGGTGAATAATATTTTTTCGGCGATTAATAGTATTTTTCGATGGTGAATAGTATTTGTCGGTAGTAAATAGTGATTTTGCTGACGTACAGTATTTTTCGGTCGTGAACAGTGACTAAGCTCTCAGAGTCATTTCTTATATTTTTAGACTCTCTGGACACGTTTTTTAGGTCTATTTAGTCAAACGTGAATTGGAAAAGTGCATTTTGAGATTGTCCAATCTGGAGCCCTTACTCTGTGAGTGGATAATTTTTTCTATGATTTGCCTTATACTCTTCTTGATCTTTACACGTGTATTTGATTATGTTTATGAGATATTTACAATTTTATATGTTTCTGAAATGCATTAAATTATCTGACTTGTTTACAATTTTGAATATAGTTCAAGAAGAGTATAGTTTTGAAAATAAATTTCTGAACTCATGGTGTATCTGATTTCACATGTATTTCTCATTATTTAATAAAGTGAATATTTTTGCATGTGGAATTATTTATAAAGCTATATGATTGCCTTGAGAAAGGGCATGTACATGTGATAAACCCTAAATAGGGAATTTATGACAGATAAATCTGCACTGAGACTGAAAGTCTGTATTATATTGAGAATTTTATACTAGATTATATAGCATATGTGCATATGATATTTTCTGTGGAGAAATCATATTGGAAACACTGTATGCTAACAGCAAGTGATGTTAGCCCTGGTTCACCTTGATAACTCAGCTAGCAGGGGGTGGTGCTAACCTCGTGTGTCGACCAACACACGGGATATGATATGTGAAGGAGAGCAGAATGCCTCCTATATGGGCAAGATGCCAACTATATGATATGTGATTTGCCTTCCCTTGTTGTGTGCTTGGGAAATACACATATTAGAGTCCATTCGCGTGTCCTCTTGAATGGTGGTAGGGTAAACTTCAGCGGGATGCTGAGTTTAGAAAAATCCTACACCAACAAAATATGGAATGGTCTAAACTCTGATATGGTGGTTCTGATATAGAATCCTCCTAATAATTTCATGTGAAATGTTTTGATGCATTACAATATTTGAATAATGATCATATTGTATTGCATATGATTTTGAATATCTGAATATGATATGAACTGATAATATTTGAAATACGGATCCCATATGGATGTATTTCTAAACTGTATTTTTTTGTGACAAATTTTAAAATATGAGTACATCCATATGTTGACCTAAGAGGTCATAGGAGGTATTATCTGCTCACTAAGTTGTGAAACTCACTACACGTTATTTATATGTTTTTCAGATAAAGATATAGAGTTTGGTCATTTTCCTTCTAATAGTTGATCAGCTAGACGACATGATCTCTGAGTGAGCATACTTTGTTTTCAAGACTCATAGATTTTGATTTATATTGTACTTGTACTCTAGAGTATGCTCTGAACGCCACAGGCATGATCCCTACTTCTGTTGTTACTTAGATGTTTATAGACTTGGTTTATATATTGTATATAAATGGGAATACATATCTGTAAAAGAATGTATTATACATGTTATGAAAAATATATGATCGTAAAGTATATGTTTCACGTGCCCTAAAATTAAGGGCGTGATAAGTTGGTATCAAAGTATTAGGTTTCCCTGTAGCTATCGGAGTAAAAAAAAATTTAGTAGGACCTTTAGTATGGATATGAGCCGGACATATTTATACTTCAGGTGCTGCTGAGGGATTCTATAGGGTTTCAAATTCCTTTCTATTTCAAGTTGTTAAAGTTTCTAGTATAAGAAAGATTGAATATTGTAGAATCTAAAAAATATTTATAGGTCAATTACTACTTGAAAGTGAAAGGGATAGGCGTACCAGAAAATTTAAAAAATTGAGACAAATGCTAATTATGATCGTTTCTGAATATGATATCTGTTTTACCCAGTTGTCTAGATATGGTAAATTTTGATGTGATACTAAAAATAGATTGATTGTTATCATACCATGCCATTTTGGAATGTCATTTTAAGGTGATTAAATTCAATATTCCTGAAGAATTTTATTTCTTGATATAAGGAGACCGTAGTGAGGTATCCAGTAATCTAATCTCTACTTTAACATCCCATAAGTGATTACAAAAAGGTGTCAAGAATATTTGGCAGTGGTGAGAGATGTTAATATAAAGTATACCAGTGTAAATCAAGTTCCAGTGGTTAGAGAATTTTGTAATGTATTCCCTGAAACGATAAATAGAATTTGGTATTGATTTATTTCCTGAAACCTAACCAGTATCTATATTTCTATATAAAATGGTACCCATTGAATTTAAAGAACTGAAAAAGAAATAGTTACAAGACATGTTAGACAATGGATTTGAATGCCCTAGTACTTATATTTGGAGTGCTCCAATTCTATCTGTGAAAAAGAAAAATGGATCACTATGATTATGTATAGATTATAAACAGTTAAATAAGGTGACAGTGTGGAATAAAAACATATTACCTTGTATAGATGATATGTTTAACCAATTACAAGGTGCTCAACATTTTTCAAAAAATTGAATTGATTTGATATATGGATATTATCAATTGAAGATAAGGGAAGAACATATTCAAAAAAATTCTTTTAGGACTCACTATGGGTATTATGAGTTCTTGGTGATGTCATTTAACTTGACAAATGCCTCAGCTGCATTCATGAACTTAATGAATAAAGTATTTAAACTATTCTTGGATAAATTTTTTACTGTCTTTATTAACGAAATACTAATATGTTTCAAGAGTTCAGAGGATTATAAGAAACATTTAAAGATAGTTTTACAAAATTTAAGGGAGTATCAGCTATATGCTAAATTTTCAAAATACGAATTCTGACTTAGTAGTGTTACTTTCTTAAGGTATGTGGCTAGTAAGATGGTATCTAAGTTGATCCTGAGAAAGTAGGAGTGGTACAACAATGTCCACATCTTGCTACAGTTATAGATGAGGATCTAAGTCTAACTTGCGTTTTCCGCGGTTGTCTGTCTTCCAATCTATTTGAGCCATAGTTGGATCAAGTACATGAATAAATGCTTATAAAGCATCAATCAACTCCTCAGCATTTGAAACCGAGATGAGAATTTGTCATGTTGAGTGTGGGATAAACTTTTATTCCACAGCTTGATCAAGAAAATACAACAGACCATCAAAGAAGTGATTAACATTTAACAAACCAATCAGTTTGTGATGCATATTTAGTTGTGTCCAAGAGACTATTTAGAAAATCTCTTCTAAAGTACCAAAACCACTTGGTAAGGTAGTGAAGGCATCAGTATTACTCATCATTCTAGCCATGCGCTCATGCATAAAAGCTACCATAAATTCTTTTCCAATTGTCTTTCCTACAATGTTGGATGCAGTTAGAGCTATGAAAATAATACCTAGAACTTGACATTCTCCTATATGTATAGTTATAGACACACACCCCATTAATTTACGGTTACTTTCACCATAGACTAAATGAAGTTTTCTTCTGACCAACACCATATCCAGATTTTGTGCAACTTTTACATACTCACTATCTTTTCCAGGACTAAAACCACAAAACACAAATATTTTGAAACTGATGGAATGTGATTCCCTTCATAGCTGCACACACTCTAACTTGAAATATAGAAGTAAAAATACTAACGTGTGCATTTATAAAACTCAGAGAAGGGCATACTTATGATAGATATGCAAATAAGATGAGTATAAGTAGAACAACTATGCGAGTGATTGGTGGATATCAGCTAAATTGAAGGTGAAATTTTTAAAAAAATGATGACATACATGTATATGTACAGTAGTTGTGATTGAGGTTCATAATAAGCACAAAAAGAGAATAAGGTTAAGATATCATCAAAAAAATTTCTTTTCCTTATTGTCCTTGATGAAGCATTGATGTCTTGATTCTTGTAAGGAAGTTGTAGGTGATAGACATAATTGTAAAAAAAAAGAGTGAAATTGCAAACAAGTTAATTGTTGAAGAGGGATAATCAAATGGTTTATTTTGTTTTTTCAATGTTCTTGCCAGTCAATTATTGGTATTATTACGTCGATTAGCTATTTTGAGAATTTTTAATATAGATTAGTTTATTTTACAGTTGATTGATTACATTTATTTTGAAGCAATCAACTGCATCCTACCAGTTAACTACGTATTCTTTGATTTTCACAGACTTTTATAAACTCAGAAATGTTTTTTTTCTACTGAATATCAACAGTTTTAAAGTAGATTTTGGCACATATATTCAAACTTTGCGGTAACCGATTTTTGCCGATATAACAGCTAAATTTTTGTTTACAGATTTTCAAAAATTACGGCCACCGATTTTAACTCTCTCCAATGCTTTGTCCAAACTTCTGACTTTCAATTTTGGCACCATGTTTATTTAAGTATTCCTCTTTTTCTGTTGCATCATTCTTGATTAATGATTGGCATTAAATGCAAGGTTCTTTTCCTTATTACAAGGAGGATTAATTTCTTTTCTTTGAAACTCAGTTATTATGGAATCCAAGTGTCTAGTAGGTTAAAGTAATGAAAAGTTTGAAAGGAATAGATGGATGATGGCCTTATGGTGTTTTGACAAATGTAATCGAGAGAATTAGTGGTGTTGAAGTTCTTGAGAAAAAAGTATGAGAATTAGGATTTAAATTAATCTTTGAACTTTTAATTTGGAAATATAGAGAATATTATGAAAATGATCATGTCCGAAAATAATATAAGTGATCAAGATATTTGTGTTAAATGTTTATACTATGCTAAATTGAGTTTAGTATATAAGATGTGAATTATGTTGAAATTAGAAATTCATGTATAAGTAATTGTTAGAAAAAATCTTCTTAAAATGATTGGATAAATTAAACGGAATTGATATAAGTTAAAATGAGGTGTTTTTAGATATGATAGAAGAAAGGCTTCAAATTTTTGATAATGAATTTATTGGTGTTAAAAAGAGGGTATAGAATTATTGTGATGAGGTAAGTTGAAATTGTTAGATATGTGTCAATAGTACATACACGTTATATAAGGTTTGGTGGATTTATTGTTACGTATGTTTAACATATTGATTAATGGATTTAAAATAAAAATAGATAATAGATTAAGATGATGATATTCATGGGAGGATGTTGACATGTGAGAATCAAAGATGATTTGATAGAAGTTTGGAATAAGAAAAGATAGTTACTCAATATGGATATGAATATGTTCTTTTATGTGTGTGTTTCTTAATATCAACTTATAGATTTATGCATGTGAACTTAAGGATATAAAGGAATGAGATACACAATGGTTTAAGAGTTTCTTATATGTATATATATAATTTGTTGAGTATTTTGTATTAAGTGAAGTTGATTAGAAAAGGAATACAAACACTTCAATACAGGTCAAAAGACTATAAGGACCATGAATGTTGAGCACTAGAAATTATCAGTTGGTGACCACATATTCTTGAAGGACTCACCAATGAAAGAGGTAATGAGGTTGAAAAGAAGGAAAAAATTAAGTTTTAGTATATAGACTCTTTTGAAAACTTGAACAAAGTAGGCATAATAATACATTGCCTAGTCTTGCCATCAGGATTAAATAACGTGGATACAGACTTTTTTGCATCAATGATAAGTAAGTATCTATTAGATTTTTTTATGTTACTTAATTTCAAATAATTCAATTGGACAAGAATTTTGCTTAGTTATGAGTAAAAAAATTGATGTCTATTGTTGATCGACAAGTGAAGAACTTATGGATGAAAGAAATCCCTATGGTTAAGTTATATAGAAAAACTACACAAGTAAAGAGATTTTTTAGAAAGTAAAAATGATATACAGAGAAGATACCCCCAATTATTTGAGTAATAAGGTTGGTAATTCCGAATTATGACTTGATTTTATTTCCTACATGTGGTAGGATGAGTTGAAATTTGGGATCGAATTTCTTAGGGGCGAAGAATGTAATATCTCGTAATTTTTATTTTTAAATGATAGTATTTTGCTATAAATAAATATATTTTTATTTGTTTAAAAATGATTATGTTTTGTTAAAAAAAGTATATTTTTAATTAAAATAATTATTATTTTGCTTAAAATAATTATATTGGCCTCTAATAATTTTTTATTTTACTTTTAGAAATATTCTTTCTTTTATTATACATAAAGATATTTATTTTGTGATTTGTTTTATTGAAATTTTATCGAGAAAAATCATAATTTGATATTGTAACTAAAGTTTTGCAATAATGTAAATTTTTTAAAAAAATTAGGTTGTTTTAGGATGAAAAATGGAATTTATATGAATATATATAACATAAAATCTAATTATTCAATTATTAAATAATAATAATTATTATTATAAAAAAATAAAAAGAGAATGGGGAGGGGAGACGAAAACCGAGAGAGTTGCATAATTTTGATAAATAGTATGAATATTAACTTTTATTTTCTTCTCTAAATCTGGAGTGTCTATTGATTTTCAATCTCAAAACTGAGGGTACTACTAGATTCAGGACGAAGAATATTACGATTTTGACTGAACAATTTTTCAAATCAACCACAAAATCGCCGTAGATCGAAAGTAAAAAATTTCAGAAAAAGATAAACTCTGAAATTCTTACTTAGAAACATCAAATTGGAAATCTGACACCGTAGATAGATTCAGGAATTAGATAAACTTTAAGATATAAATTTTTTTAACTATCTAACAACTTTTTATTCTTGGTGAATAGTAATTTTTTGGCCGTGAATAGTATTTGCTGACAGTGAATAGTGATTTTGCTAGCGTGAACAATGACCAAATTCCTGGAGTCATTTCCTAAGTTTTTGGACTCTCTAGACACGTTTTTGAGGTCTATTTAGTCAAATGTGGATTGAAAAAGTGCATTTTAGAGCTGTCCAATCTGGAGCCCTTATCTTGTGAGTGGATAATTTTTTCAATGACTTGCTTTATACTCTTATTGATCTTTACACGTGTATTTGATTATGTTTATGAGATATTTACACTTTTATATGTTTCTGAAATGCATTAAATTATCTAAATTGTTTACAATTTTGAATATAGTTTAAGAAGAGTATAATTTTGAAAATGGATTTCTGAATTCATGGTGTATCTGATTTCACATGTATTTCTCATTAAATGATAAAGTGAATATTTATGCATGTGACATTATTTATAAAGTTATATGATTACCTCGAGAAATGACATGTACAAATGATAAACCTTGAATGGAGAATTTGACAGATAAATTTATACTGAGACTGAAAGTCTGTATTATATTGAGAATTTTATATTGGATTATATGACATATGTGTATATGATATTTTCTGTAGAGAAATCCTATTGGAAACACTGTCTGCTAACAGTAAGTGATGTTAGTCTTGGTACACCTTGATAACCCAGCTAGCAGGGGGTGGTGTTAGCCTCGTATGTCAAACAACACACGGGATATGATATGTGAAGAAGAGCGGGATGCCTCCTATATAGGCGAGATGCCAACTATATAAGATGTGATTTTCCTTCTCTTACTGTGTGTTTGGAAAATACCCATATTAGAGTCCCTTCTCGTGTCCTCTTGAATGGTGGTTAGGAAAATTTCAGCGGGATGTTGAGTTTAGGAAAATCCTACACCAACAAAGTACGAAAGGGCCTAAACTTTAATATAGTGGTTCTGATACGAGATCCTTCTAATATTTTCATGTGAAATGATTTGATACATTATAATATTTGAATAATGATCATATTGTATTGCATATGATTTTAAATATCTGAATGTGATATGAACTGAAAATATTTGAAATGCGGGTCTCATATGGATGTACTTCTGAACTGAATTTTTTTGTGACAAATTTTAAAACATGAGTACATCCATATGTTGACTTAAGAGATTATAGGAAGTATTATCTGCTCACTGAGTTGTTAAACTCACTACACGTTATTTATATGTTTTTCAGATAAAGATATAGAGTTTGGTCATTTCTCTTCAGATAGTTAACTAGCTAAATGACATGATCTCTGAGTGAACTTACTTTGTTTTCAAAACTCATAGATTTCGATTTATATTGTACTTATACTCTAAAGTATGCTCTGAATGCCACATGCAGAATTTCTGCTTCTGCTGTTACTTGGATATTTATAGATTTAGTTTATATATTGTGTATAAATTAAAATATATATATGTAAAAGAGTGTATTATACATGTGATGAAAAATATATGATCGTAAAATATGTGTTTCACGTGTTCTAAAATTAGGGGCGTGACAAAACCAACGTGAGTAATTATAAAAAATACTCTTTCTAAGTATATCACCAATGATTTATTTATTTATTTCTATACGTTATATCTCATTAATAGATTAATAATATATAATTTCTTTTATTTATGCTCCACCTTCCTTGTTTGCAAAATTGAAGGAGATGCACTTTGATTCAAGAGTAACTTGCACCCATGTTTAATTGTATACTTCTCCGGAGCACATCCACCCCCACACAATTTGATCTGATCCCCCGTCGTCCGACAGTCCGACTTTTTACATTCCAAGATCTTCTTTACTATATAGGATGGGAGTACGTAAATAAAATTCAATTTATGCTTCAACCAGCAACCAGCAATGCATATTAAGATCACTTAGAAATGTATAAGTGGACTTTCTTAGTTTGGACACCCAGTAGAAATTCAACATCAATTGTTGACGAGTTTTAACTTTTTTTATCCTTAATTTATAAAATTTGAATACTTTACAAAATAAATAGTTTCCATATTTAATATATATCAAACGCTTATAATAAATACGATATAATTTTTAAAATTATATATAAATATTTTAAATTTTATCATATTGTAATATTTATATCAAAATTTGTATATCTCATATTAATTTTATACTTTTTGGCTAATAAACTTTAAATATAAAATGATTAAAAATCATAGTGTATGTGTAAAGTGAGTTTACAGTTCCGTCCTCCTAGTGTTACACTAAAATCCCGTTTGGTAACAATAATTAAGATAATAGAATGAGAATGTAGATTCTATTCCCTCGTTTGAAAATTAGTGAAAATTGTGAGTTGTTACAAGAGAATTTGAATAATTTTTAAAAATAAATGAAAAAAAAAACAATGAGAAAAAAAATACTTTTTATTATTTTATTTATTTATAAAAATTTTTATAATTAAAAATATATATATTTAAATTAAAATTTTTAATATTATTTAACAAAATTTAATTTAATTTTGTATATTAATAATAATTTATTTTATTTTTTATTTATATTATTTAAAATAATTTTTTAAATTAAAATAATAATATTATAATAATATTATTTTTTAATAATATTTTTATTTTTTTGTCAATTTTTATTTTATTTATTTTTATTGTCATATTAAACATAATTTTAATTACAATATTTTATTTTATTTTAACCTAAAAATTAATATTTATTTATTTTAATAGAACAATAATGGTTTTGATATTTACAAAATTTACTAACCTTGGCAGCATTTGAAGTTAAGATAATACTAATAATTTTAATAATATTTATTATGTTATAAAATAATAGTTATTTAAAGGGCAAACTTGAAGATACGAAGCTTTGCTGATAATATATTAATAATCAGTGACTAATTAAATGTCACAAATTCATACTTCAAACTTAAAAATATTATCAATTTATTAGAGTTAATTGATTTAATAATATCAAAATTTGAAGTGTTGTTGAAGTCAAATAAAAAAAATTATTATCAATTTTTTATATGAAATAATTATTTTATTTAAAAATTAATTTATAATATAATGGCCACAATTGTTTGTTTTTATGTATTAACCACCTTCATATTAAAAATCTCTTATCATAAAATAATTATTTTTAAAGATATTATATATTTATTTATAATTGTTATGTTATTAAATGTAAGTAATTGAAAAATAAATGAAAACCGAAATGTGTGTATATATATATATATATATAATATAATATAATATTAAATACTTGCCTAAATTCTGTGAACAGTTACCGAGTTTTTTTTTTCAAAAGAATTAATCTAAAATAGAAAATTAAGGGAAGGGATAATTTTTTATTTAAATTATTTTCCGGATGCTTCGGTGATTGTAGATAGACGTTCCGCTCGTCTGGTAATTCCGCTTGTGCTCTTCTTGTCCTCTGTATACTTCAATCTCATACTTCTGATGAAACAGAAACATGCACACGAACGCGCACTTATGGGTACTTCTTACCCATTCTGAAAGACTGAGCGTTCCAAGTTCAAAATGGGTATTGATTATAAACACGAAATTTTAAAATGGGTTATTGTTGAACTTAAAGGGTTGAAATTCTGAGCTTGACCTTGTACTAGGGGTTTATTCTTTCTTGGTTCTTGTGTACTTAAATCTAATTTGGGCTTGTGTTTGTCTCATCATTAGGAATCTGTTTGAGGTATGTTTAATGCACTACTTTGATTTGTATGTGTGATAAATCATTGTTTATGAATGGAGAGTGCTGGAAAACTTGCTTAATGAGTGAAGGCTAAGACGTGTTATAAAATTAGTGTTCTATGTTTGCTTTGCTTAGGTAATAATGAAGAAGGAAAATAAATGTAGGTTCAATGAAAAAAAAATGAAACCAAATCTTATAGAAGTACAAAGGAAAAGTTAGCTGAATTTACTTTCATAGTTGTCTGTTGTAGTCTGTTTAATGAATTTCAGGGTTTAATGAAGGAAGTATTTGTCTCTAATTTTAATGTAACATATCTGCTGCTAAGTTGCGTATCCTTGGTTATGTTGCTTCTATGCCTTTGTGCTTACTGTCACACTGTATTTTCTGTTTAAGGACAATTCACAATTAAATCCAAGTTCATGAGCAGTAGAAGTTAGTAATGAAGGAAAATCAAGGCGTCTTTCTTATCTTTTTTTTTCCTATGTAAGGGTAGGAAAGGAAGCAACCTTAGCTGCATTACTTGATTATTCAAGTGCATAATTTTTTCCCTCCTCTTCCTGTATGTGATAAGTTATTGCATCATTATGCCGATACCTTTCTGTAAATTTCTTTTATTTATCTTGCTGTGGCTCAACATTTACTGAAGCTCATGACTTAATTTATAGTTTGACTAATATATGTAATTCAGTGAAACATTCATTGTTCACTATGTTTTCTTTATACTGAAGAACGATTAGATAGTTAGATAGGCTATTTAGTGAACATGATGTCAAATATTGTAGTAAGGTAAGTAGGACCTTGTGCATAAGCAAGAGCCACACAAACATGCATTTAAATATGTATGAACATAGCTAAAGATATGTTTTACAATTGGATTTTTTTTAATTGAAGAAGTCAAAGATCTGCAAGGGTGCATAATCTTCATGAAAAATTTCATGGCCCTGATTAATTAAAGATGCTGTAGCATGAGTTGTGATGCCTTTGAATTGTTTTATGGTGCCTGTTGTTGTTCTATCTCTTTGATACATATATGTCTTTTATGTGTCTTTTAACTGCGACTTTTTTTCTTGTTAGGTGTCTATCTTACATCACCAGATATTGGAAAGGACAATGGGTTTGTCATCTGCTGCAACTTCCAAGGAAGCCATACAATTATGCATATTTGATTTGAGGAGAGGACAACATGAAGGGCAAGAGCTGGATAAGATCTTATTTTTCTTCCCTGCAGATTTGCCCTTCTCAAGGCAGCTTTCTGTTATTGGGCTTAGTGAAGGACTGATTACATTTACAAGGTATACTCACTCTCCTTTTATTGTTATCATGTATATAAAGAGAAAGCAATGGTTTGTTTAGGATCTATTCTGTGTATATAAATATGATATACCATGGGAGAGTGAGAGGGGACATCAGTTTGTGTGGTTTTATGATGTTGAAATCTTGCTATATAGGATTTGTGGTTCTTCCCTTTTTGGTTAATAACCTGTGGATTTAATAATAACTGAGTTGCTGTATCCGTGTTTGACCATGCTACATTACTCTAGTAAGAACTGTGTGCTTCTTCTACTAGTTTGAACGCATCTTGAAGCACTAGATCACTTAGTTCTTTATTTGTGGACTTTTATTGTGTGGCTGGGATTTGGTTTGCTTGAGAACATCATTAAACTTTGATTATTTTTCTTTATTTACTCTATAAGATATCTAGTCTATGAAGACTGAATCAATGGCATTATCTTATGAGAGAATTATACAGAGTTGAGGAAATGTCACAACAAAGATACAGGAGTATATAAGCTTTATTAGAATAACATTGTACCTGTTTTGGTTATTTAAGGCTTATTCATCTTTCTAAATTACAACTATGTTTAGATGTTTGCAACAGTGTAACTTACAATGCTAGGTGGGGTTATCAATGCTAGTGCTAAAATTGTTATAAGAATTAATTTTATAACTCTGAAGTTAGATATATTTGATGTCAAATCATGAGTTGTGTGTTGTTAGAAGTGACCTTGAAGGTATGTCCATGCAGCCTATTGCTTGGTTTAGTTAAAAGATTTACTTACGTCTCTGGGATTGTATTCTTTTGTTCTTTTTGTCTTATGAAAAATAGAGTATTTCACTTTCTTCTTAGTTTTATTGCCGTAATTTTAGGTATGTCGTGTTTTAGTTATCTTTTCTAATGAATTTTACTTGCCATCTCATGTGCCTAGCCTAATATGATTTAAAATTGAAACCTCTACTTTTATTCTGATGTGTTGCTACTATTGGAATGTCATGGGACTGTATCGATGGGTAGAATGATTAGGAAGCTGTTTTTTTTTTTTTTTTTTGGTCTTTTAAGTCATTCAAGTGTCTGTCAGCTAGGGCCTTAATTTTTCTGTAATACCGTATTCAACCAGTTCAACCAGGTTCTTTGTGGTCCTATAAATATTTTATCTATGTTAGATATGCATTCTTTAGTTATCACTGGCTTTTGATAAGCTTATAGTGTGACTTCTGCAGAATTTTCTCTCCAGAGGCTGCTTGTGAGGTCATCGAAGCAGAAAGGCATTCTCATGTTTTTTGTGAGGCGGAACCAGATATATGGATGGTGATGGTGTGTAATTTGTTTTTCTCTAAACATTTTGAGTAGCTCAATCTCTTTAATGAATGGTTAAATCTAGTACCTGTCATATTATGTTACAAACTTATAATTCGTAATATTATCAGAATGGCATGTTTGAATGCTTTAAATGTATCAAGTGATGTTCTTCTAAGATATTGGAGATTTGGAGTCGTCCTAATTTTGTTACCTCTTCTTATTTGGGAATTAAATTTATGAGTTCATCTACTTTCTTGTAGTTTTGTCACTTGTGGTTTATGTGTCATGAAGCTTTAGCCCTTTTAGCAATTTGTCATCTGGTATATTATGCGGTATATAACATATGGTGACTTAAGTTACTTATAGGAAGAAGGATGTGTCCTTGGGATGCTGATTTGTCATGTTTTCCTCAGATAACTCATTTGTAGGTAAATCAGAATGATTGGAGTTTGTGAATGGTAGATTCATAGATGCTATAATATATGGATTTGTTTTAGTTGGAGTCTTGGGCACTTTCAAGATTAATTAGGGGCCAAAGATGCATTTCAGTACTCGAAAGGTAGGTTAGTGGTGGTAATTAGAACTTAGAAGGTAATAAAAATAGTGTAGGAAATTAAATAAACAAAAAAAAAAAAAATTGAACCTGAAGCTTAGAAAGTTACCTATTGCAGTTTTTAATTTAATATAGGATATTTTTTTTGGGTTGGGAGTTGAGACGTAAGAGCTTTATTATATATTCCATATCCCTTTTGATTTAATTTGTATATTTCAATTGCACATGATGGTTTTTTTTGGATTACATTTTAGGATGAGACAGTGATAAGATAAGAATAAGGATTTGAGAAAGTAGGCTAAAAAAATTATAATTAAGGATGGGTATGTAAGAGCCTATTCAATAATTTATATGTGTGATTACAAAATATAGAAAATGGAGAGAGGAATTGGTGCAGAAGAGGATACTAGTATCTTTTAGTGCATGTGGATTTGGTTTTACCTCATAATATGCCTTTTAACAATTGGTTAACTCCCTTGAGCAAAATGATATACATAGTCTTTGACCATAAAGTGAATTGGGAACGAAGCTTTATTTTTATCTTCCCTTGTATATTCTTAATGAATATGTCAATGATCGCATTTTTAGATAAATATATAACTTGACCAAGTTTAGCTTGTTCAATATATAACTTGAGTGAATTTTCGTTTAATATGAAGTTGTTACCTTGTAGGTAGTTGAGAAAAATAATGATGCAGAACCCATATGCCGAGATGATGCATTAAGAAAGGTTCTCAAGGAAGTCCACTCAATTTTTGTTATGTTTCATGGAACTATAAGAGCAATGCTGGAGAAAGAACCTAGTGGAGGATTAGTTAGACGTCATTTGTATTCTTTTATCATGGATTATTTAAGGGGTAAGTCTTCAAGCAAGAAAAAGCCTATGAAAAATATAAGTCCTGGTTTTCATTTGTGTTATAATTCAAAATATTTCATTGTAAGTCATAATTGTCAGCATGTAAAAAGAGATCGCCATGGGATAATTTCTGCTGTGGTAATGGTGATGTTGCTGTATCAAATGGTTTCCTTTGGCTCTGTGCTGCCTGAGTGATGCTGAAGTAGCTGTATCTCTTACCTTAATTATGAATTTTCTCTGAGGCAGATTTTCTTGTGGCAAAGAAACTCCTTTTACCATCATTCCTGGACTGCTTGAAGGAATGTGGGACTGTGCAGATGCTGACAATGGGTCGGGAGGCTGCTATTGAGGTTCAGGTTAGATATATTTTAGCTTTTTATAAACATGAGATATGGGAAACTGCAAATTATTCCAAATGTAGCATGCTAAAGCGTCAAGATTGTTATCTTACAATTTATTTAACTTCTTTCACAGAATCTTCCTGTTCTGGTTGTACCATTGATTTCAATGTTTGTAATATTCAGTAATTTGTCCCTTCCTTATTTTTTCTCCTCTTACTTTCCTTGTTTTTTATTTGTTTTCATGTCTAGTGCTATGTACTTTTCTGTAATTATTAAATTATGTTTTGGCATTATGAGCTTCCAGAAGAATTATTTTTTGGTTGGGAGAAGGGGGAGGGGAGTGATGGGAGTTTTCTTCTGCATTTTAGTTGAAATGTGTTATAGCTGAGGCTGAGTTGGTGTTATGATGTCTCTGAGTTGACTTAGTAGCACTGTCTCAGCAATCTCATTTAATAGGATTGTGGGAGGTTACCAAAACTTGAAGTTGTCTGTAGAAAAAGTTCTACGGTTATCACACATCCTGATCCACTGTTCCTTATTCTCTGTTATCTTGCTTAATAATTAAGAAAGAAAATCATCAACGAGCCTATTTGCCATGCTAATTATCAAAATAATTTATAGATAATCAGAAAGTGAGTTACGTGCGGTATGGGCACTAATTTATTGAGTTCATCTTGGTTTGGCAGTCACTCGTCAGAGTGCTAGAATCTTCTGCTGGAAACACTCCCTGCCATTCTTTGATTTTATATCAAGATCTGCTGGTGTCCACTGCCCTCTCTCCTGTATGGTTCAAAACCTTACAAGTACAAGTTCTTTTGTTTTTTTTGGGACAGAATTTGATTGGCCAAGTTGCTTATTAATCCCCATTGTTATTTCTTTTGTCAGGATGACACCATAAACTTATTTACATATGCTGTTCTAAGGTTAACACCACATGCTTTATCTTCTGGAGAGTTCCTGGTCCTACTTACGCAAAGGAAATGCTGCATCCAATGTTGCCACTGAGTCTAACTTGGCCCACCCAAGCCCTGTTTCAGAAAGTTGTTATGGTTCTTCTGATATGTCCCCATGAGGGGATAATCACTATCATGTTGTGAGGCCCTTACAGCAAGACAAGTGGTCCAAAGGAAAAGATGGTTATCTTGTCACTGATTTATGGGGTGCTGAGGTTGGTACATGGGTATATGCAACTCCAATAGTTGGGCTCTGACAGACAGGGGAGAGCATGTATCTCTGTGTTTACCAGCATAGAAGCCTTACTTTGATTCTTCTCATTCCTGTATCCTCTATTATTAATGGGGAGCAAGGTGTGTCAGTGGTAAAGCAGCAAGTGCTTGAAAATGTAGATCCCTTACATATTATAGTAAATGTTGTTTCCTCATGAACTTTTCATAGATTTTTATGTATGTTATATTGTTTGTATGCATCAAATGCTTAGTGAAACAGAAGTTTTTCCTCTGTTCCATTAAGATTTTGTTTTGGATTCAACTACATGCCTGCTATGAACTGCTGACAGGATTCCTAGGTGCAGTGCTTGTATGCCTATGCATGTCCAATGCAGACCTGTGCACAGTAGTGCCAACAAAAGTATGTTGTATGTCTGGTTACATGTTTCAGAATGAAAGCAAAGGGAAACTCATACATTAGGCTTTCTGAAATTGAAGTGGACAGAGGATGATGGATGTTGTTATACACATAATTTCTGGAAATAAATAAAATCTGGCTGTTTTTGCTTTAAATTTGAAATTTGAATAATAATCTTCCTGGTCAGCTATTTTACTGGCATTATTATGGTTCATATATATTTTTTAAATGAGAATGAATATCTGCATTAATGATTTGGCCTGAGTGGTAAGTTGAAATATAGAAGGTTCTTCATACGGATGTGTGTGTTGCTTGGGATCCAATTTCATAATCCAATTGGACTAGGATAATGGTTTGGGGTGTGATCTCTGCAGAAAAGTAATTGTTTGATTGCAGACCAATTAAATTATCTGTACAATGAGGGGATCAAGATGATTTTCCATTCCCTTGTTTAGTGGTTGAGAGGAAAAGATAAGAAAAGAAAGTGAGGAATAACAAGTTAACTCTTTAAAACATTTGAGGTTTGAAGAGATTTGAGGGGTAACTTGATATCCTCCCTTTCCCTTTCATTTATGAGATTTGAAGAGATTTGAGAAATTTGAAAGGAACTTCAAACGAGGGAGTGGATAACCTTAGTGTAGCTTTCCCTTCCCATTGCCACATTCTTCTCAACTGAAACACAGCATCAAGGTATCCATTGGACTGTTTTTGTCACTCTGCATCTTATATTATCATTGAAATCCTTTTAACATTTTTATTGTAGAAAATTATTTGTGTTCCTTTATTGACAACATCCTAAATAGCTATCTGTTCAACTCATTTAAGAGCTGCTATGGTCCTCTTACAAACTAATTAATCAATACTCGGATGCAAAAGCTGAAACTCAGATGCAAAACAGAACAGAGATCAAGTTTGTTTTGTGATTTTCACTAGCATCTTCTAATTATATTTTTTTGTTATTTGTGCTTACATTTTTTTAGTTGTTGGATGCTGAAATGGTCATTATGATGTCAGACAGTATATGTAAAGGTGTGACATCAAGGGAAGTTCTTAACCTGTACTGAACTCTTAGGCATATTCATAATACGATAGAACTTCAAGCTCTTTTGCATTATTGCCCCTTATTATAAATGCGGTAATGGCTTCTTATGAAATGATGTTGAAATGGGAAAATGGAATACATGGTTGTCTCTCATCAATCTTTTTGTTGGCATTGCTGGTAATATAGTAGTTCTGGTGAGAAAAATATTTTATATGTGCTTATGATTGTTATGCTGATAATTAAATAAAGTCAAAATGTCTGTAGTGCTCAACTCAATTATAATATCAGACATTTGCTGTACTTCCTTTTTAGTGGTGTTGAAAAATGATTGTTAGTTCTGCTTCATTTTATGCAAATAGTATGCTTCCTCAAGTTCATTTGATGCGAGGAAAGCTCATCAAGCAGAATACCATTTGGAAACTTTTAAAAAGCTCTTCATTGTCTTTATAAATTTATATTTTTGTAGTTCTTTTTCTCTTTGATCTGCTGTTGAATTGTCATTGTTGAACTTCGAGAGGATTCAAATTGTGACCTGCTTTTTTATTTCATAAATCTGCAAGGCACAGTGGTTCTTGAGTTGAAAGCAAACATTGAAAGCAGAGATGTGTAGCATGTTTATTTTTATACTGAGCATAATCTTTTTTTTTTCCTGGATACGTCAGGCATCACTTAAGATATTGAAAGTTGAAGAGAAGCTATCGAAAGGATGGGGTGGTGAAAATGCATACCATGTCAGTGCCTACCGCTATTTATTAGTGGACTGTGACCCAAATGTATCCAGGGCCTCCCCAGCCGCAAAAGTTACAACTTTAGCCAGGGTAAAACATCTTTAACTTTTTCCGAAATGTATCTTTAATTCTTTATGTATGACTGCTCTATGTCAGCATTACGGGATAAAGTGAGGCATTGGACTGAGTTTATTTATTGGGACTACATCCCCGGTTGAACCTTGGGGATATTGCTTCTGGTTAAGGCCCTGCAAGATGTTTGGCATTATTAGTTAAACTCACATAAACAGTGATCAGCATGGTTTGTCTTTTCATGCTGTATTCTAGATCCATTAAGAGAAAATTAATGTTATGTGATGTTGACAACATGCAGAATGCTCTGCTTTCCATTTTCCAATTTATTTTATCGATTGTAATATGTTGTTTATAAATTGAAAGACATGGCTTGTTATTCAAAGATCAAGATTTGCTTTAGATGTCAAATTTTTAATGCTGGAGCTTGGTAGTTGGCACCATAATGTACTTGTTGTTAGGGTTCTTTCTTGTTAACGGGCTTTCTTGAAAACTGTTTAAACTTCTGGTTCATTTTTGTAGTGTGGTGCAGGAATCTTTACTTGCCATGAATAAGGTGAGGTGAGAGGTTGAATTGGATAAGAGTAGAGCAAAGCAGGATGGCTCTGGTTGTGAGAAGGATCTAGAGGTGTGCATTAGAGCAAAAAATAATGCCTAGGTTATTGCCCGAGTTACAAGAGGGAAAGAACTATACATGGTTCTAGAGAAAGCCAATGAAACCCTTCTTTACGCCTCAGAAACTGTTGAAAAGTTTAGTAATAGGTAGGTATCCACTTTTTTCATCGTTGATGTGTTTTACAATGTGCTTTTTATGCATCAATTACCCACGATATAATGAATTCAACTAAGGGTTTAGCTATGAAGAGCTTGACCTCTCTCTTTCACCATTGGATCATGTTGGATTTGTTGAGATTTATGTATATTTATAAATATACACAAATTTTAACATGATCCAATAGTGGAAAGGTTGAGGTTTCTATAGCTTTGAAGATGAAAAAAAGAGAGAGAAAAGCTTGAATATCTTGCAGATTTCAAGTAAGAACCTTAATTGATTGCCTTGGTGAAAAATATTCATCCCGACATTCTCATTTTGTTTATATTCACCAATCTAAATAATGTAGAGTTGTTCTTTATTGTTGACCTTTATTCTAGGCCGAAGTTCTATGGTTACCTCCTCCCACCTTGATAACAAAGGTGGAAGGTGAAGTTAGGGAACCAAACCAGGAAGACATGTAAGATTTGGTGAAAACAATTAACAAAATTCATACTAAATCATTGTTTGAGTATTTTTAGACTGACTGGACAAGAAGTGTATAATTTCCTATTTTTGGTTGAATATTACAGGTATTGTAATGGAGCTTTTTCTCTGGACTAAGATATTTTCCAACCAATGTATGTGTAGACTGAGATGCTTTGCATTCTCCTAACCTAAGTCTTACACTTTTCCGCCCCTAAATTTGCTCATAAGGAAATTCAAGAAAGAATAAAGAATTCAGCTGTATATCCCTCCTTGTATAATAAGTGTTTATTTTATTTTTTTAGTAAATTACATTAACTTCCTTAAAGTTTTTTAAATTTATACTCACTTCTCTTCTAGTTTCAATTTATATAAAAATCCTCTACCATTGATAAATTTATCAATGAAATTTATATTTTATGCATTTTTCTTCTTAAAAATTTATAAAGTTTAATTCAATGTATTACAAATTATCAAAAGTTCAAATTAATGCTTCATAAAAACTTATAAGTAAGAGAGGATGTTGCTTTTTTTAAAACTTGATGGAGTGCGAATATAGATTTATAAATTTTAAAGGAGAGTTTTGGATCAATTTGAATTTAGTGAAATTTGTACAAGCTTAATGAAAAATGAATTTAATTTATTATTTATTTTTTCACTGGGCCACTATCTGTTCTGCATCTTCACTCCACTGAGACGTGACTGTATAAGGGGGCATTCATTTTAAAGTTATTTATTATGAGAAAAGATTCTTTCTGTGGATGGAGAAGAAGCTTGCAAAGAGCATCATTGGATTCACTCTGGGACAATAATAATTTCTTTACCCATTGTGTGCATATTCCATGCTAAGTATCTCTTATTGGACATTAATGTTTTTGCGTGTCCAATGACAATGGGTAGGATTTGGTCTTTTGTTTTCAATATCCGAATTTAAAAATATTTTACATTTTTTTATATCCAAATACACATCTTGATATTCATATTTATGCTCCCAAATGCAGTTTATAAAACGGTTTTTAGTTTTTTTATATTTTATAATTGTTAGTTATCCTATAATGTATAAAAAAATCATTGATCTAACATAAAAACAAGTTATAAATATAGTTTACAATATATAATTTAATATGTTCAATATATAATTATCTACGTAATTTTTATGTATAATATACGAATATTAAATGTTAAATATTAGATATTCAAAGGATAGAATTTAAATTCACCCAAAATCAATTCAAGTATTTAAATTTCATACTTCAACGATACTAATTACCTATCATTGATTGATATCTAAAAGTTATATTAGTCAGATATAATCGAATATTTGAAATACTTTTTTAAATTATCATTTGAATAAGAAAATATCCCACTCTGATTTTTTTTTTGGCATTGAACAAAAGGGTATATATATATATTCTTTTTAATGGGTAGAAATGCCCAATTTGTGCTACTCATCTTATCTAAGGAAGGATTCTGATTGCATTGAAGATGCACCAAAAGAGATGAGTGTAGTATTGAACACAGTCTCATAAAAGTACATATAAAAAATGTGAAGTTTATTTGTGTGAATTTCGCGTGAGTCTTATTTGTTCTCTCTCATATATTGCAGTACGATAAAGAATATAAGGGTGCATTGATTTGTGTGACAACGTTTTTTTATTTTTTATATTTCTAAAAATATGTTTAATTTATATTTACATTTATATTATATGATTATATTTTTACTTTTATTATTTTTTAATTATATAAATAATAAAATATTATATATATAATTTAAAATAATTTAAAAAATATTATTGTTATAGTTTATTACAATATTAAAAATTTTAAATACAATTTTTGATGTTTTTAAAGTTTTTTAAAATTTTAAAAATATTTAAAAAAAATAATAACCAAATATAATTTTATGATTATTTTTAAATTTTAATAAAATTAAAAATTTAAACATCTAAACTAAATAGGCCTTAAAAGATCATTGATTTTAGATGTATGATTGTCAATTTGTAATCATTCACTTGCATTATACGAAACTTATAAGGAGCAAAAAAATAATTCAAAAAACAACGACTATGCAAATGCTAAAAGAATTTGTGGGATTTAGAATTATTTTATAAAAAAAGTTAATATTTTTAATAAAAATATATAATTATTTCATTTAATTTTAACTTCATCATATTATTTATTTTGATCGTTATAAATAAATGTCATTATAAATATTTTTTAATAAAAATTACAAAAACAAACTCTTTATTTTTATAAGTAAAAATTATTATTCATTTTTTTAAAAAAAAATATTACACTGAAATTAACAATAAAAAGTAATAACAGATGCAATAAGTCTTGGGCCAGCGAAATCGAAAAAGAACCGGTAGGGTTTTGCGACTGCACGCTATAAATGGGACTAATTCAACCCACTGCAAGCGGGATGCGCCTTCTCAACCTTACTCGGTAAAGTGCGAAAGTAAGGTATTGCTTCTTTGCTTTCTTCGTTCCGGAAATTCCTGAAATTTCTCTTTCAGGATTTGTGCTTGTGGGTTGTGGGTGTTGGTGCTGTTTTCTTCCTTTCTGCTTTTGTGGATTTACATTTAGATTAGAAATCAAATGCCTCTGATGATGATCAAATAATAACTTTCATTCTTCTGAATTGTCTGTGTGGAAAATTAATGGAGACCTGAACTGAAGAGGCTTCCCATCCCCAAATTAGAAGATTCATGATTTGTGATTTTAGATTCATTTTGGAATCAAACAGTCTTGGTGCTTGTTAAAGCTTTTCTAGTTTATAATATTATGTGGGCGGGATAAAGAACTGCAGTTGTTTATTGAAGTAATGTGTTCTCTTTAGTTCTATGTTCTTGCAAACTAGCTCCTAGTGACCAAGGTTGTCAAGATGGTAAGATCCTACCATCTATGACAAAATGTCAAAAATTAACTACACAAGTCATTGGTCTCGAAAGTCACAACCCACAAGATAAAAACATTTAACAATTCAATAATACCATGAAGTTTGGAGTCTTAGACAAATCAAATGTCCAAAGAAGACGAAGAAGCCATTTAATAAAAAATTAATGCAGTTAGCCAATAATAAACATCCAGTAGCACTACACAAATGGTGAAACAACAAATTTCAAGAAAAACAATAACAATAATGGAGAGAAAATAGTGTAAAGGGTTCAGGCTTGTGATTCTGATCAAATGGCCACTATTGTAAGGGGCTTGGGCTGTGTTCTACAATGCGGGGATGAAATAAAGGGCTTATGATAGTGAATTTCAGAGGGAGGGGAGACTTTCAAATCTGGGGTTTGCATGGGGGGAAGTCAGAATGCAGCTTACTGTCATGGGAGAAGCTATAATGCAGGCTTGTACTGAAATGAGATTTCCAGGACTGCAGAGGATTTTCAATCCTATGACAACAGGATGTAGTTCGTGATCCTAGTTTGATCTTGGAAGAAAATGATTTTCTCACACGACTGGGATTTTGGATCTTGTTTTTGTGGTAGGATATTATGATCTTACAACTGTATAATCAGCATCTTGACCCTGACAACAATGCTAGTGACATTTTTCCTATATAGTTGGGGAGTCTTGCCTTTTGAAATCTCTTCCACCCTTATGCTTGGAAATCAAATGCCTCTGAGGATGATCAGAAAATAACTTTTCCGAGTTGTCCATGTGGAAAATTTATGGAGACCTGAACTGAAGAGGCTTGCTGTTCTATTTTTCTAATCCTTCCATCACTGTTTCCTGCCCCTTATAACAGAGAAAATGGGTCTTATCATTTCTTCTTTTGCAGCAAATTTATCTAGACTATACAGTTGCAAATGAACCACAATGGCAAGCTAAGGTGAACTTGATACACATATTGAATGTAGTCATACAGAGCACAAGGTTGTGCTAGGTCCAATTTTGGTGTTTAAAACTATTCTCATAAAGTGGGACTTTAGTTTGCTTTCAATCATAGGAGGATTGGATAAGGATGTCTCCATTTTTTTAATGGGACAAGGTTATTCTAGGGCTTCTCTGGTGCTTTACCCTCAGTTTGTTTATAAATCTCTCTGTCAGAATGCTCTGGATTGGAGAGCTCTTTTGCACTGATGAGTTTCTTTTTGTTAATGTACTCTTATTTCTTTCATTTCTAGTTGTTTTGGAGGATTGCATATTCTCCTCTCTTCTAGAAATCTGATTTTGGATATTGTGAATTCTAAATGATTTCTATAAACTTGAACAGAAGAGTGTAAATTGACCATTTCATCCAGGGGGTTCTCTGTTTGATTTTAGTTATTGGCTGAACTTTTTACTATTGTTTTGATGTTTTTTGCTGTCAAATGCTACATTATGAATGCATAATATGAATTAAGTTCCTTTTTTTCTTCTCCTTTTCTTTCTTTGTCATCTGCTCTCTTTTCTTTTAATGGTGTGATTTTTTCTTGATATTGGTTGTAGTTAATTTCCCTCTCATTTTTTTTAATATTTTCTTGTTATTGGTTATAGCAAATGCATATCCATTTGCAATTTTTTATAACTTCATTGTATGTGGCTTACTATTTGCAATTTATCCAAAATTTATTTTTAAGTTTATTAGTTGTTTTAAGACATTGTTTGATTAATCTGTTCTTTTAGGTTTCTTCCACCCTATCTGGGGGATATCTCAACGGAACTACAGTTTCTTACAAAATGAGGTATTCATTAATTACTGTTCATTTAGTCATGATATTATTAGATTTCTACATATTTTTCCTTACTTACTAATTTTCTTCTCCCTACTGTCTCCTTTCAGCCGGCCAATGGAAGAAGATGTAAGCATCTTTTGCTTTAAGCTGTATTTATTGCAAAGTTATGCATTGTATCTCCGGGCTCAATATACTTGTTTTTCCTGTTCTCCAGCTTCTCTTTACTCATCTAATTGCATTGAATGTCTATATTTGTATAAATTTGTTCTTTTAATTTTGTTCATACTTTCAAGTCAACATATAGATTGCAGGTTTTATGTGCTTTTTTTATAATTTATTTGTTGGTCGTTGAAGTTAGAAAAATATTATATCTTTTTAATCATAGAAAATTGGGAATCAGTTTCCTCTTTCTTTTTCTGGTTTTGGCGGGCATGTTGGAGGGCTTTTTATTAATGTGCACATTTGGGATACTGCATAAATATGGGTTTGGAGGACTCTTAAGGAACAGCTTTTTATTTATCCATCTTTTCTCTATATGTACAGCACATACTTTCTGTATTGTAATGTCCATGACTTTTGCATACAAGGGATTTTGTAAAGGTGTTCGCCATGCTTTAACTTATAATCATACTTGATTGTTACAGGGAGTTAAGAATGAGGAGGAGGAATTCAATACTGGACCACTATCTGTGCTCATGATGAGTGTTAAGAATAACACACAGGTATGTTTCTTCTTTTATAAAACTCTGGTTTCCAGGTCTGTTCCAAATATTTGATGTGTGGTTTTAATCAAAGACATCACTGGTACAGGTGCTGATCAATTGCCGGAACAATAAAAAGCTTCTAGGTCGTGTTAGGGCTTTTGATAGGCACTGCAACATGGTCCTTGAAAATGTCAGGGAAATGTGGACAGAGGTATGTTTTTGTCCTAAGATTTCACATCATTCCCTTGCACATATTTATTACTTCAGCTGAGCATTCTGTGCGTTTCTACTCAGGTGCCGAAGACTGGTAAAGGAAAGAAAAAGGCACAACCTGTTAACAAGGATAGGTTTATCAGCAAAATGTTCCTCCGAGGAGATTCTGTCATCATTGTTCTGAGGAATCCCAAGTGAGCTAGGATCGATATTGGCATTGACTTCAACTTGTGGAATTAATTTGTCTGTAATATTTGCTCTTTTAATATCCTGACAATTAAATTGATCTTAAATGATTCCCCTGCTCTTCTTATTTGTTGAGATGTTGAGGCTAAGAACCCAATGAGGAAACAAATTCCCAGTGCTCTTAGGACTGGAACTAATGTACGTATTCTATCATGTTTATTTGATGATTATATGGACGTCTTAGCATGGGAACCCCAGGTGAACTAAGATCCCTATATGTAAATTGTAGGTTTTGTTTCAAACGATGTAGTGAAGACTATCTTAAATTTGTCTCATGCTTTTTTGTGTGTCAATTATCATTTTAAATGCTTATAATCGAACAGAGGTTGAAGAAAAAATTAATTACGTCCTTGTTTATTTTGAAGTAGGTCAAATCAATAATAATGTAAGCTTATATTAGAGGTTGAGTTTACTGAAAATATGTATTTTACTGTAAAATTTTCTTAGGCTACTTTTCAGATTTTGAAGCAATAAAACTAATTATTTGTAAGTTGTGTTTTGAAGCTGTAATGAAGACTATTTTAAAATTTGTCTCAAGTTATATTGTTAGATGTAGATTAATTCGTTGATTTAAATGATAAGAACAGAACGAAGGTCGCAGATTTAGCTTTTTGTTTAATTTCGATGGTGTAAATTAATATTAATTTTATTTTGGGACTTTGAGTTAAAAAAAAAAAAGATCTTAAGACTTGGAAACTATTTGACTAGTCTTCAAAATATCAAATTTATTGGATATTAATTCTTTTAAAAATTTTAATATACATTAAACTTGATGTTTTTAAATACTAGTAATATAATTAATTTATAATAAGTTAATAATTTTAAAAATTAATTTGTAAATTAAAAAATTCAAAAAATAAATTTAAATAAATTCAAACAAATTCAGGGACTAGTTGGCCAATATGCTGCTATTAATGCCAGACTAAAGTTTGCTTATTGGTAATCAAATGAGCAGGGGTTTCTCTGCTCAAATTCTCTCTTTATCCCTTTGCCCCGAATCTTTCTCTCCAAACACTGAAAAAAAAAAAGATTCCCCGCATCATTACCGAGTTGGGATGCTGGGTTTCTTCGAAAGACATGAATTGTTCTGTTTCAGTCTGTTTTCCCCCTGTTTTTGTCATATGCCCTCGTGTCTCATCCATCTCCAGAATAAAGGATGCAAGTCCATGAGGACCACGATCTCACTTTCTTTTTCCCTCAACTTCATTAGAAAAACTTTTTTTTTTAAATGCAATTTAATAAATTATAAAGTAAATGTGCAAGATCACAAAGACTAGAGGCTAAGACCTATTTCCACGTTTGTTTCGTATTTTTATTTTATTTTATTTTAATGCCTAAAATATATAAAACTCATTTTTAATTATTTAAAATTTAGTTTTTTTATTCCTTAGGATGCATATTTTCCCTCTTCTATATGGGTAAATCATACCAATTATGATCTCTCCTCTTAGGTTTCATTTTATTAAATATGATAAAATTCATTAGTTCATTATTGCTAATGGTGCGGGAAAACCACCCTTTCCTTGTAGGTATCATTGAGCAACTGAACCTGTTACAATGTGTTTGAATTGTAATTGTATTGATTTATTTTAGTATTAATATTTCCTTCAAGTGGTACCAGAGACTAATTTTCATATTTTGAAGCAATAAACTTTACGATTTGTTAACTGTGTTCTCGAGCTGCAGTGTACACTTATCTTAAAAATTTGTCTCAAGTTCTTTTGTTTGATGTAGATCAATTACTATTTTAAATGCCCAGATTGGAATAGAGGCCAATGGAGTGTATGCTATATTTGCTTTATCCTAAGCTTTGAGTTCTTTGATCCTTTGTTTATGAGCAACAGAAAAATTAATTGGGAGATATTATTGATCAAGCTTGTTCCCTCTTGCTCTTCTTCCCCTTGCGATGGATTTCTTTAGGCTATCAGCTTATTTCCTAATAATTAATTTTTGTTTAAGCCTTTGACCTAAAAAAAAAGATCCAAGACTTTGAAATTGTTTGACTCTGTACCAAAGAAAAAGTTGTGTTTCAAGCAAGCGAGTAACATGGGAGTTTTTTGGACACATGATTATGTGTGTTAGCTCCAACAACCCAATAATTTAACGAGTTCTGAATGTGTCAGCTTAAAGTTCATATTAGTTTTTTGAAAATATCATGCGGTAGTAGTTAGTATGTTCTCTTCAGGTTTATGCATTTACTTATGGTTTATCAGACAGTGAAAACAGACAGCAAGAAGGATTTACTAATTTATATTTAACTGAGATCTGATAGCGTAGTTGAGGAATTTGACTGTTACTAATTTCAGCTTCTATTAATATATAACATAATTCTTGAATTTCTGCCAGTGGCACTACTTAATTTCAATTAACTAGCCAGTCATGAAAAAAAAATACGAAGTAGTATAATAAATTTTTTAGAGACACAAGCATCACAAATTTGATTGAAATAGTTTAGTCTGTGGGTTTATTATTTGCAATTTTTCTAGTTTCTACAATATCTTATACTAGTTCCTGAATTTCGTGTTTGCAGCGGCAATTTTTAACTTCGAATCACAATGGGGTCCGATAAAAGGAGTGACCAGAGGCAATTCTGCTTGTGTCCTTCGATCTCCTTACTTTGTGTTGCTCTATCACTTTTTACATGTTCTCTCTCTTCTTACGGGTAAACCATGAAATTTCAAGTCAATTAAAAATTGTCTCTCTTGAGGCTTCAAGACCATTATAAACTAGTGTCAAAGTGAGATGGTTTTTGAGGGGTGTACCATTGTTGTGTATGACTGTTAGGATAAGGATCATGGATACAAGGCATAATGTGACTTGAACCATTGATATTACATTTTTGACATGTCTAATTCTTTAATCATCAAATATTTATATGTAAAAATTATAAATTGATAAGTTTAATATAAGAATTAGCTCGGAGAATTTTAAGCGATAAATTCTTTTATTTTAAAAATTTTAAAATACACTAAAAAGTTAAAATAAACTAAAAATATTAGCGTCAGTGCCAATATAATGTTGCGGCAAATAAAATTGTTACTAAAAAAGAGTTTTCAATAATGATATTTTGTATAATCTAGAAAACGGGATTGT
Source organism: Gleditsia sinensis (assembly GCA_037074535.1). Classification (NCBI taxonomy): domain Eukaryota; kingdom Viridiplantae; phylum Streptophyta; class Magnoliopsida; order Fabales; family Fabaceae; genus Gleditsia; species Gleditsia sinensis. The sequence continues at coordinate 62,883,175 of CM073463.1, read as the reverse complement.
GAAGAACTTTCAAGAGTGACCTATAATAGCACTAGAGGTATTAAGAAAGGTAGCCCTTTGATACTTAGGGCTTGTTTGGAGAACAAGATATAATAGGATAGCAGGATAAGATATGATAGGATAGGATAAGAACTATACTATCCTGTGTTTGGAATAAATCAGATAATAATATGATAGAATAAGAATGAAATAAAATGACAAAATTATTCTTATATTAAAATTGCATATATACTTATTTAAATTCAATTTTAATACAATTATTTTGATTACGATATAAATATATATATATATATATATATATATATATATATATATATATATATATATAATTAAAAAAATAATATGTATAATATTAATAAAAATTTATTTGTTTTTATTTTTTATTTATCTCTCTACCTATTTACCAAGAAACTTTCTTTTCTTTTTCTTTTTTTATAAAAAGATGTAATCCTATTTTCAATGTATTCAATAAAATAACATACAAAATTAAATTCAAAGCAAAAAAAAACAATAAAAAGAGTTCAAATAAGTCAAAATAAGCAAATTTGATTTACAAAACTCAATATTGAGTTATAATTAAAATAATCAATACTTACAAAATTACAATTAAAGTGTAAACATCAAATCAATCTAATAACAAGATCATAAAAAAAAATTCCCCTGATAAATTCTTGTTGTCCTAAAAACATATTCTTATTGCATGCATTAAAAAACAAAAAACAAATGCCTTAAAAATAGATGTATACTCATACAATCAAAATCAAATGTCCTGACAGATTTCTCTCTACCAGCCAGATCAACCCATACATATACTCATACTCAAATGCCCTGACAAATTTTCAAACGCCAAAAAAATTATAATCAAATAGCTAATCACATACATTGTTTGACAAATTTAGCTTGATAAACAGTAAAAACCAGAACTAAACAGGGAAACAATGCAAATCACAAGCAAAAATCAACCACATCAAACTCAAGCTATAATATACTCATTCCCATTGCGTGTCATGCCATAAAAACCAAAACAAAGTTACATCAAACCAAAATAGTGAAAATCAAACATACATTTCAAATCATAAATATATAGGTTCTTAAATCAAAATAGGCCATCATTCACATCCATATGTTTCATCCAACCAAAATAGGCCATCATTTACATATACATCAAACCAAATGGAAAAACAAAGTTACAGAAAATAGTAAACTCCATAAGAACAACTATAACAATGATTTTACAAATGTAAGGCGTTTAGCATCATTAGCACCCCAAAAGATATGCAACCGATGTGGCACCGATAGTATTTTGTCTGCTGCAGTAAAACACTCTTCATTTATCAAATTCATTTTACCCAACTCATTTAAAATATTCCTAGAACCATTAAATACATCCTTGGCTGTTCCAATGCGATCTGCAACTTAAGTCATTCGTTGTGAACTCTCTTGTAGCCACGTCCCAAAATTCTTCCCTAACTCATTGATGCTGTTGGCAATTACGTTTGCTCCTTTATTTTTCTTCATTGAACGACTTTCCACGCCATCACTCTTTCTCTTCGATTGAGCCTGATTTACAGATGTTGACTGTGTCAAATCTTTCTCAACTTCATCATCATTTTCTTCAAGCTCTTTATCTAATTCCTCAACAGCATCAGCAGGGGCAACGGCTCCTCTACCAGTGGCACGATCTTTCCCAAAAGCAAAGGCAAGCTTATCAAGCAGCAAGATTTGTGTATATCTGTAATCCTTTGCATTTGGATGACTCTACATAAAATAAAAACACTTGAATTAATCATAACTAGAAAGTAAAACAAAATAATTCATAAGAGAGAAAAAGCAATAAACACTAACCTTTATATACTCAGTCCACACACCATCACTATCTATTTTTTCATCATCCCACCCGAATCCACTTTGATTTAGCATATCATAAACTATTGCATAGATAGTCCTTAACCTCTTCATTGTAGACTCAATATGTGGTTTCACTCTGATTCCACATCCAGGAAACCTTTGCTCCATCTTTGTCTCAGCCATTTTCAAGGTATGCGCCTTGAATTGTCCATTGTCACATCTATGGCCTTCGTTCGCGGCTTCAATCAATATGTCAAGGAGGGCTTCGTCCTCTTGATTTGTCCATTGCCTACGATCTCTCTTTTTCCTGATAGCTTGTTGCATACTACTCTCGGATTCCATTCCTATCTCATTACCAAAATATAAATCACAGATCAAGTATGCAATATATGAAGAAAAAGACGAAGTACAAATAACATGTGTCTATAAAGAAAAAGATTAAGTACAAATAACACTTGTCAAATCCAATAAACAAACAATATAAAATTACACGCGAAATACTAATTGAAATTATAAATTACAATGTTTCTATTAGCAACCCATGTGTCTATTACAAATAAACCAAACATTCAATAAATACATAAATCAAACAACCAGACAAAATAAAATTACAAATAAGGAACTAGCAACTAAATAATCAACCCATGTGTCTATTAGCAAGCCATTCATTCCACATTTGTGTTGCTATATTTTCCCTCCAAGCAGACCACTCATTACTTGTCTCAATTGTGTTAATAGGATCAGCATGTGCCATATCCTCATCTTGTAGGGTTACATCCAATTGATCTTCCATTGGGTCAGTAGGCATTTCTCTTCTAATAAAATTGTGTAAGAGACAACAAGCAATTATAATGTAGTTTTGGGTTTTGATTGGGTAAAAAGACCGATTTCTGAGTATAGCCCAACACATTTTTAGTAACCCAAAAGTTCTCTCTATCACATTTCTTGCCATTGAGTGTCTCATATTAAAAAGCTCTTCCTTATTGGATGGTATATATCCACGTCTCCATTCACTGTGATGGTATCGATATCCTCTATATGGAGCAAGAAATCCTTCACTGTTTGTAAACCCAGCATCCACAAGGTAATAATACCCTATAGTAAAATAAAATTGTTAATTGAACATATTAATAATTATTCATTCATTACTATTAATGCATCTCTATTATGTAAATTTTTTTTTACCTGTTGGGACTCTTAAACCATTCCTCCTAGAAATAGCATCCCGCAGTACTCTTGAATTTGATGATGATCCTTCCCATCCAGGTAACACATATATAAAGTTCATATCCCTTGAACATACGCCTAAGACATTAGTGGATATATCTCCTTTTCTATTACGATATCTCGGTTTATCAATTGCTGGCACAGTAACTTGGATATGTGTTCCATCTAATGCCCCAAGACAACTCTATAGACAAATACAAATAAAAAGTTAATGTTTAACAAACTATAATGCAATTATTAATATATTCTATAACACAAACACCGTACCTTAAACCATTTCCATCTCTCATCTAAGCAATCTTGTGAAACAAGATTTGGTCCTCTAAGGAGTGTTTCTTGCAATCGTAAGACACTTTTCAACATTTTATTAAAGTACCTATTAACTGTTTCTCCAGACTTTTTAAACAAAAATTTAATCACCCGATTCTTAGAATGATGTGCTAATATGTGTAAGAACATAGCCACTTGTTCTTCAATATTTACTAGTCCATCCTCTCTTAATCTGCCTTCAGTACGAAGGAGAAAGCATAATGAACGAAATGACCTAATATCCATGCGAAGATGATCGACGGATGTAACATCATCTTCGTTTATCAATCCCTCTAAAAGTTCTCTCCTTAAACCCTCCCTAACCCTTGGTTGTTCTCTAGGACTATGATTTTCATAATACCACAATGCAGAAAGACTCACTGTAACAAAAAGTGCAAAACACATCCCAACCATCTCTAAAAACATTTTCTCCAAAAGCAGATATGACATAATCTCAAGTTGATCCTCTGAATTCATATTTACTTATACAAATAACAAAAATAAATAAACAACTTAAATAGAGACCATGAAGTCAAGGAGATTACTGTCACGGCCCCAAATGATGGAACACATGACCGGCACGGCATAAGGGTTTCCCCCTAGCCGTAAGCCTAACACATAGCATGCACAACCATTCAGCACACAATCCAGTACATAATAAATATAACTGGCCACATACGCCACATCCAATATCAGAAAATACTGTATATATATATATATATATATATATATATATATATATATATATATATATATATATATATATATATATATATATATATATATATATTTCATGAATCCAACATCCTTGATTCAACTTGGCCCATGGCCTCATAGTACAAACATTATTGTAAACGTAAAACCATTTTTCAAACAACACAAGAAGCGAGGATCCTGCCTGTATGTTCATGGAGATATACTAGACATACACTTAAACTATACAACCAATACAACGGAGTGCCCAAACTGGGGCTCACCAATACTATATTTAGCCTCCTATGGAGCTGTAGCTGGATCAGTGTTTCTTTGACTATCTGTGGGGAGAAAACAGAAGAGGGGTGAGATTACCACATCTCAGTGAATGGATAAATCATACTATAACAGAAGCAGGGCAAACTAAGTACGAGTGTTTCGCAATGAATTAAATAATTGAAATCAAGGTATAGAAAACATTAAACATCTAATCATAATTTATTGAAAGAATGCTAAACAGTTCACATGATAAAACAGAATTAAATCAATAACTGTAAGCAAATCAATTATGCATGGTAAATAATAAATGAAGATATTTATGCAATAACAATGATGCATGTGGTATTTTAAAAATATTTAATCTTTAAGAAAAATGCACTAGTTTATTGGAGGTCTTTCCTAACAGATCTATCATCTATCCCAAGCACATAGCAAGGGTAAGGTAATCACTGTAGGCGTAGACATAAGTCCACCCTAAATTTTCCCCAAGCACATAGCAATGGGTATGGCAATCACTGTAGGCATAGACATAAGTCTATCCTAAATTTTGTGTCTTAGGCTGTCATATGCCCGTCACAATATTCTAGGCCGAAGCCTTAACATGATCATGGTGCACCAGGGCTAGCACTACCTACGGCTAGCTAACAGTGATCTAAAAGGGTCCCTCCAATAGAAAACATGTGAAATATGCTATTCAAAGAGTTTAAAGTAAAACATTTCAATAACTTTACAATACAGCTATAATTCTCCATCTAGCTCTTTTCATGCATAAAATTTCGTTCTATAATATATCTCATCCATGAATTCCCATGGAGACCTTTACAATCATAAATTTTCCCTTTTAAACATAGATCGTCCATAGACGTCACATAGATGCTCATCATGCATTAAATCATTTCATGGCTAACTTAGTTCATTTCTATGACTAAGTTCGCATTTCTATAAATCTAGCTCAAATGGAGAATTAATAGTCTAGATGCTTGCCCTGCATACCTAGGGTTCAACTAGGATTGAAATTTACAATTTCTAACATAGTTGGAACATATTGGTTTTCAAAGCAGTATAACAATTTAACATACATTCCAACTAGTTAAAATCATACGAGAGAGTTATAAATCAAATTCCTAAAACATGTGCTATAGTGTGAAAAACCCACTCACCGTACTAGAAGTCCAACAACGAGAATTTCACCTCGTAGTGGCTCAATAACCTAGAAAACATAGACATAGCATGAAAATTAGAAAATTCTAAAATCACTATTCACGCCGGAAAACACTATTCCCTCGCCGGAAAATACTATTCACTCGCCGAAAAATACTATTCATGCTGAAACCTAAAAACTCCATATTCGATTCTAAAGCTATCTACGGGAAGAATTTCGGTAAAAACGAAGCCTAAAACGCAATTGGACGAAGTTTTACCTTTGGAGGTACTATTTACGCGATTTTCCGGCGACTTTCCGGCGAAATTGATCGGTGGGTTTTGAAGTACTCGTTGTCACGAGTCCAACGGTCTAGACGGTTCGTCAATCGGAGGTCCGTAACTCCAGATATGAGGGTTTGAAATTCGAAGGGGAAAAGGGAAAAATGGGGGGGGCTGCGGGTTTTCTGCTCTCTGCCTCTGGTATCCGTATGCACATATATGTGCTGATGCTACAGTAACTTTTTTTTTTTTAATAATAATAATTATTAAATAATTTATAATAAGATTTTCTTTTATAAAATTCATATAAATTCCGTTTTTCATCATAAAATATCTCAAAAATTTCTAAAAATTTCTATTCTCATAAATCTTTAGTTAAACTCTCACATCATAATTTTTCTTGATAAAAATCATAATAAAACAAATTTCTAAACAAATATCTTTATTTATATTAAAAGAAAGAGTATTTCTAAAAATACCATAAAAATTCAATAGAAGCCGGTATAATTATTTTAAGCAACATAATACTTCTTTTACTTAAAAATCCACTTATTTTTAACAAATCATAATTATTTCTACATAATAAAAATATATTTGCTTATAGCGCACCAAAACATAACTTCTAATATATATTTTTTTCTATGTAATAAATATACATATTTTCTACGGTTCTTATCTCTATTGTCAAAATTCTCTCTTTTATTTTAAATTTCCTTTTTATTAAATTTTACGGTTATTACATTCTTCCCCCCTTAAAGAAATTCGGTCCCCGAATTGTACAAAAACTAACAACATGAAAACCTTTGACTACTCTTGAAACAGCAGAGGATACTTCTCTCTCATGACATCCTCTACTTCCCACGTAGCTTCCTCCTTGGAATGATTCTGCCAAATCACCTTCACTGTAGGGATATCCTTAGATCTCAACTTTTTCACTTGTCTATCAACAATGGCCACGGGTTTCTCTTCGTAGGTCAACTTGTCATCCAAAAGGATTTCCTGCGGTTGAATCACATGAGATGGGTCGGGTAGATACTTCCTCAACATCGAGACATGGAAGACTGGATGCACTTCACTCAACCCAGGTGGTAGGGCTAGGCGGTATGCCACTGCTCCTACCCTATCCAGAATTTCAAAAGGTCCAATATACCTCGGGCTTAACTTCCCTTTCCTACCAAACCGCATGATTCCCTTCATGGGTGAAACTCTGAGGAACACGTGATCGCCTAGAGAAAACTCCAACTCCCGACGCCTATAGTCCACATAAGACTTCTGACGACTTTGTGCAGTTAAAAGCCGTTCCCTTATCAGCTTAACCTTCTCTATGGCATCTTGCACCAAGTTTGGCCCTAGCAGCTTGACTTCTCCAACTTCAAACCATCCAACGGGAGATCGGCATCTTCTCCCATAAAGAGCTTCAAAAGGTGCCATCTGAATACTGGCTTGATAACTGTTGTTGTATGCAAACTCAGCTAATGGCAGGTATCCTTCCCAACTGCCACCAAAATCCAATATACATGCTCTAAGCATATCCTCCAGAATTTGAATCGTACGTTCTGACTGGCCATCTGTTTGGGGATGAAAAGCGGTGCTTAGATCCAACCTCGTTCCCAAAGCTTCTTAAAAAGCTTTCCAAAACCTTGCTGTAAACTGTGGACCTCGATCAGATATGATGGATACAGGGACTCCATGCAATCTGACGATCTCACTCAGATACAGGCTTGTATACTGAGCCACATTAAAGGTAGTCTTCACTGGTAAGAAGTGGGATGACTTGGTCATTCGATCCACTATCACCCATACTGAGTCATAACCCTTAGGGGTCCTCGGTAACCCTATAACGAAGTCCATAGTAACCCTTTCCCACTTCCACTCTGGTATCTCAATCTGCTGGTGCAAACCGGCAGGCTTCTGGTGTTCAGCTTTCACCTGCTGACAAACCAAGCATTGAGCCACAAAGTTTGCTACATCCTTCTTCATCCCATTCCACCAATACAAGTCCTTGAGGTCACTGTACATCTTATTTGTTCCTGGGTGGATAGTATAGGCTGATTGATGTGCCTCCTCCAATATCTGCTTCCTCAAGCTATCCACATCGGGTACACACAAGCGCTTCCCATATCTTAACACTCCTTCAGCATCCACGTTGAATTCAGAAGTCTGATTATTCCTGGATTCATCCTTGAGCTTGCACAGCTTGGCATCCTTGTCCTGATCTGCCTTAATCTGCTCAACCAGTGGAGAGTGTAGTTGCATGTGGGCTAACAACACCTCTGGCTCCTTCACTTCAAAGCGCATCCCCTCACTTTCTAGCCGATAAATATCCCTTACCAACGGCCTCCGGAGTAGGGTAATATGGGCTAGACTCCCCATCGACTTCCTGCTCAAAGCATCTGCTACTACATTGGCTTTGCCTGGGTGGTACAAGATAGTGCAGTCATAGTCCTTCACCAACTCCATCCACCTTCTCTGTCTCAAGTTAAGATCTCTTTGTTGAAAGATGTACTTGAGACTCTTGTGGTCCGTGTAAATCTCACAGGGTTCACCATAAAGATAGTGCCTCCAAATCTTCAAGGCAAAGACCACTGCCGCCATCTCCAGATCATGTGTAGGATAGTTCTGTTCGTGCTTCCTGAGCTGCCTAGATGCGTAGGCTACAACATGACCATTCTGCATTAACACACAATGTAACATCCCGTAATTTTTAGATATTTTCCTTAGAAATTCTTCACCTTACATATATGCATAGAAATGTTCTAATATTAATGGAATAGGTAAAGAAAGAAAACCTAAGAGGAAATATTAGAAATAAACATGTTAAAGAAAGGTGAAATTCTTAGGTAAAGAAAGATAAATTTTTGTGAAGTAAGTAAAGGTCTTAAAATTTCAAGAAGATCGGATTAGGGTAATCTTTCTTAATTTAAGAGCAAAAGTTACTGAGTTTAGTATCTCCACCCGTAATTGGGCTTTAACCTATAGACATTTCATATAGAGTTTTTCTACTTCACATGAATTTTTAGCAAGCCAATAGGATAGGCCAAGGAAGAAATAAAACATAGACTTGGACTAGGATATAGAAATTGGACCGATAGCCCAAAAATCATGAAAATGTGACCAAGCCCATTATGAAAGGAAGAATTTTAACCAAAGTAAGGAAAATGGGCAAGAATGAGCCCAAACCCAAGAGGAAAAATAAAAATAAAAATAAAATTAAAGTGATGAAATATTAGTGTAATCAAGATTAAGTGACATGGCATTAAGACAAAAATTTGACAAGTGGTGTGATTCTACATTCATCATTTTGGCAAGTGGCATAATAATACAAGGCTTTAGGACAAAAACATCTATATCCTACATTCATAACTTTAGCAAGTGGGTAATAATACATAGCATTATGACAAAACATCATTATCCTACACAAATAATTTTAGTTAAGTAAGGAAAATTCAAGGGCTAGAAATTTGCCACTTAAAAAGGCAAATCTATCATACTTGATTAAGACAAAAGAAAAAGGAAATGAATCCCTAAATCAAAGGGATCTTGCCCCATATCTTAAGAACATATCATCATAATTTTCAAAATACAAATCTCATTTTTCTATGCATATCTTGACTAAGGAAGAGGAAGACAAGAACATAAGTTGTTTGTTTTCCAAAAATTCAACAAAGTGTATCCTAATTGTGATAAGGTAGACCCATGATCATGAAAGGTGAATTATTTGGTGGTCTATATAAGAAAACCCACCCTTACAACATTAGAATTTCGTCCAAGTGAGGGAGAGCAAAAATAGAAGCAAGGTAGTGTGAGGAAAGGAGAGGAAGAAAGGAAGAAAGAGGAAGGAGAAGTCTAGGAGACTAAGTGCTCCAGGTAAGTTTAACAATATTTCTTTTTGAAGAAAACCTTTGAAACTCATAATATTTATATGAGATTTTGATCTTAGAACTTTGAGGATTGGTCATGGATGTTGCTATATCATGTTGCATATTGATCTTGCATGTGATGTATGTTTGAATACTTAGGATGGTGTAGATAGTTCTGCATGGATATGGCTATAGTTGACAGAATTTTAAGCTTCGGTATTTTAATTTCTGGGAACAATCTATAAGGAATTAAAATAAATGGTTAACATAAGAATTAAAGATATATGTGTCACGGATTTTCACCCTCTGGAATCATTCCATTTGGAGTCCATATGAGGTAGATATGGTCTGATTAGTAGTCAAAGGTCAGAAAATGAATCATCAGGGAAGAATATGTTAGGATAGCTTCGGTAATTTAATTTCTGGGAATTATTGGTAGGGAATTAAAATAAATGGTTAACATAAGAATTAAATATATGTGTGTAATGGATTTTTAGTCACTGGAATCATTCAATTTGGAGTCCACATGTGGTAGATATGGTCCGATTAGTAAGCCAAGGTCAGAAAATGGTTCATCAGGGAAGATTATGTTAGGACAGCTTTTGTATTTTAATTTATGGGAATTATCTGTATGGAATTAAAATAAATGGTTAACATAAGAATTAAAGATATGTGTGTCATGGATTTTTAGCCACTGGAATCATTCAATTTGGAGTCCACATGTGGTAGATATGGTCCGATTAGTAAGCCAAGGTCAGAAAATGGTTCATCAGGGAAGATTATGTTAGGACTGCTTTTGTATTTTAATTTCTGGGAATTATCTGTATGGAATTAAAATAAATGGTTAACATTACAGTTATATATCTATGTCCCATGGAAATATACCCGCTGGAATTATGCAAGTTGGAGTTCATATGAGGTAGATATGATCCGATTAGTAAACAGAGGTCAGAAAATGTTTATTCAGGGAAGAGTATGTTATTAATGCTTTAGTTTTTGTATTTCTAGGAATGTTCTGTAGGGAATTAAAATAGCGCGCCAACATAACAATTATAGATATATGGCTCATGGATTTTTACCAACTGGAATCACTCAATTTGGAGTTCCAATTTGGGAGATATGGTCTAATTAGTTAGTAAAGGTCAGAACCTATCCGAGAGGAACTATCCTGTACTTTGAGGGAGTAATATCACCTTTGTTTCTTAATTTTTCGTTACAATGTTCAACATAATAGTTTTAGATAATTGTTTTATCTTGAAATGGACACCAAGATCACTTACATCAGAGTTAAATTGTGGGAGTTATGCTCTGATTAGTAAGAGAAGGTTAGATAGGATGAAAACCTGCATTAAGAAAATAAAGAAATAAAATTAGTATTTAAAAAAGAAGCTTAATCTTAATAAATGACTTGTATAGCCATAACCATTGCCATTGTATGAACTTCTTACTATCTTAAGTGTGAAATTTTGACATGGAAATATTTTATAAAGTGATATTTGAAATGGTTATGTTCATGGCATGATTACCAATGATTTTTGGTAATAGTTATATTTTGATGAACATACTTGTTATTGAAAGCATATTTTTGGCTATCATTGTGAAAAAAAAAAAAAAATGAGCACGGTCACATGGCAATCCGTGTGGTGCACCAGTAGGGGACGCCCTACCAACGGTTATGATCATGATAATGAGAAAAGAAAGAGAAAGTGGGCCATGTCGGACGGAGCGAGAAAAGCCCGTACCGGAGAGTAGAGGATACTCACCCTGACCGGGGTAGCTTGAAATGAGAATAAGTTGATGGCCATCATATGATATTTTGAAAATAGTTAATCATATCATACATATCATTATAGTATGATTCTTATGTGCATAGATATAATGCATTCATGTGACCAAAGATATTTTCTGTAGTTTATACAGCTGAACATGACGTGATGAGCTTTACTGATGATAATTTATTGTTGAACTTACTGGGATTTAATTCTCACTATATTTCCATATCATGTTCAGAAAATTATTTATGCAGCTTTTGTTTCTAAGGCTCTGGCTTTTAGTGCACATTGGATTGAGTTACTTTATGTTGGGCAGATTTCAGAATCAAATAAGATGTTTGTGGTCGAGTTGGCTCAGATCCCGGTGAAGGTGCAACCACCCGCACCTGTATCTCCGGAATTGGTCAACCAAAATAAACAAGATGTAAATATCTATGTGTTTGATATGTTATACGTCTGTTTTGATTAATGACATGTATGTGAACTCAATATTGTATAATAATAAAGGAAAAAAAAGAGGTTGTTACACACAACACAAGCCCACCCTTGAGGTGTCACAGTATACTGAGTATCCTCCAGTGCCCGTTGGGATAGTTAGAACTGGGACTGTGGTTAGACACTTCTTCAAGGTCTGGAAACTTTCTTCGCATACATCCGACCACTCAAACTTAACTCCCTTCCTGGTTAATCTGGTCAAAGGAGCAGCAATTCTGGAGAAATCCTTGATGAACCTCCGGTAATACCCTGCTAGACCCAAGAAACTTCGGATCTCCGTCACACTAGCTGGGCGAGGCCACTGCTGTACTGCCTCTACCTTCTCGGGGTCTACTTGAATGCCGTCCTTCGTGACTACATGCCCCAGAAACATAACACTGTCCAACCAGAACTCACACTTAGAGAGCTTGGCATACAACTGCTGATCCCTCAAAATCTGCAGAATGACCCGTAGGTGCTGTTCATGCTCCTCATGGTCTTTAGAATAAACCAAGATATCATCAATGAACACAATGACAAACTGATCTAAGAATGGTTTGAACACCCTGTTCATCAAGTCCATAAAAGCAGCTGGTGCATTAGTTAGTCCAAAAGACATAACTAAAAACTCATAATGACCATAACGGGTCCTAAAAGCCGTCTTGGAAATATCTTCCTTCTTGATCCTCAACTGATGATACCCTGACCTCAGATCAATCTTGGAGAAACATTTCGCTCCTTGAAGTTGATCGAACAGATCATCAATCCTGGGTAAAGGGTAGTTGTTGCGCACTGTTAGCTTATTCAGTTGCCGATAGTCAATGCAAAGATGCAAAGACCCATCTTTCTTCTTCACAAAAAGAACTGGAGCACCCCATGGAGAGGTACTCGGCCTGATGAAGCCCTTGTCTAACAAATCCTGCAACTGACTCTTTAGCTCCTTAAGCTCTGTGGGTGCCATCCTGTAAGGCGGTATAGAAATTGGTCGAGCCTCTGGAATAAGGTCGATACCAAACTCTATCTCCCGTTCAGAAGGTAATCCTGGCAACTCTTCTGGGAAGACATCCAGGAATTCTCTTACCACTGCCATCTTGTCTACATCCGGTACCTTCCCATCCACATCTCTAACATATGCCAAATATCCCTGGCATCCCTTCTTCAACATCTTCTGAGCACCCAAGACTGATATCAGGTTACTTGGAGCTTTACTTCGATCACACTGGAACCGGAAAGGAACTTCACTTGGAGGGTTGAACTTGATTGCCTTCTCATAGCAATCCAAGGTAGCATAGCATGCTGCCAACCAATCCATTCCTAGGATTACATCAAAGTCGACCATGTCTAGGATGATCAAATCAGCAAATGTCTCCCTATCACCTACTGACACTTTACATGATTTGCATACATGCTCTACTGGCAAATAATCACCGACCGGGGTGGTTACAAAGAAAGGGGCATCCATCCTAATCGGATCTTTACCCAAACTCTTAGCAAAACTAGGAGAAACATAGGAATATGTAGACCCGGGGTCAAACAAAACATATGCTTCATGTAGGCAAACTGAAAGAGTACCTGTCATGACCGCATTTGAAGCTTGTGCATCCTGCCTGATAAGAGCAAAAATCCTCGGTTCACCTCGGCCTGCTTGGTTTTGACCTCGGCCCATCATCCCTCTACCAGTACCTCTGCTACTTGCTTGGCCCGGTATAGTCCTTAAAGGCTGAGCTGCCACTGGGGTTGGTAGCAAAGCTGGTCGAGTTGGCCCTTGGCTTGAGCCATACAACTGAGGACATTCCCTCTTCATGTGTCCAGGTTGGTGGCAATGATAGCAAACAATCATCTCCCTGCGGCACTGACCAAAATGATGGTTGCCACAAATAGGGCATTGTGGCCTGTTCTGCTGAATGACTCTTGGTCCTGGTTGTCCTGGATACCTGGTGTTTCCCTGGCTAAGACCTAGCCTACCACTTGCATATGGTCTCTGGTTGGGGTTCCCAACATTCTGTGGTGCTGGGCGCTGCTGGCTCTGAAATCGGGGTCCTTGGGAATGAGAACTTTGCCCTCCTTTGGAGCTCCCGTCTTTATCTCTCTTCCTCAGCTTGACACTCTCGACATCGGCCAAATGCCTAGTCTCCATCATTCTTGCACAATCTACAGCCTCTGCATAGTTCGGGAATTGCTTCATCTGGGGTGCTACTGATTTAAACAATGCTGGCACCAACCCCTGGATAAATTTCCTGATCATGTCCCTTTCAGTAGGGACCATGTGTGGTGCATACGGCATCAGCTGTGTGAAGCGGTAGTCATACTCCGTGACTGACATACCAGGAGTCTGCTTCAACTCCACAAACTCTTGACACTTGGCATCCCGGATACTCTGAGGCACAAACCTCTCCATGAAGACTTCCTTGAACTCTGGCCATCTCAAAGGTGGCGCTGTAGCTCCCCTTCCGCGCATCATGGTCTTGAACCATACCTGCGCTACGCCAGACAACTGGAAGGCTGCCAATTCTACTGAGCGAATCTCTGGACACTTAAGAACCTCGCAGATCTTCTCAGTAGCCTCTATAAACTCCTGGGGATCTTCACTGGCCAACAACCCCTTAAAGGTTGGCGGTTTCAGCTTCAGGAACTCAGATAGTTCCACTTCCCTCTCAGCGGGTCTCACCTGCCGCTCCACGGACCTAACTGGTTCTGGAATAGAGGTAGTTGTTTCAGGCTGTTGCGGGTCCCTTCTATCTTGCCCATCCCTTCTCTCAGCTAGATTTTCTATTGCCCGCTGCATACCCTGCATGGTTACCAGCATCTGGGCTATCACATCATCCCGGGGGTGAGAAGACATTTCCCCCGTCCTGGGAGTCTCAGCTTGCTCACTTCTTAACTCAGCTTGTTCGGCTGCTTCAGCAGCCCTTCCACCCCTGCCACTGCCTCTAGGTCGGCCTCTGCCACGACCTCTACCTCGGCCTCTAGGCACTGGTACTGCGGACTGAGCAGACTCTTCAGCCATCTGCTCTTGAACCACGGGTTGCCTAACCTTTGATCTTGTTCTTGGTGGCATTTCGCTATAAAACAGAAATAGCCCAACCATCACTTAACCATACCAACATAGCATACTATAAACTGACTAACTTAAACAAAAAGACAACATCCTATCGAACCCCTTTAGCAGCACCGTGAGTATAAGCATGTCCGGATTCATACTCATACTCAAAGTCCTACCTAAAGGTCCATTACTCCATGAACACAGGGAAACCTAACGCTCTGATACCATATTTGTCACGGCCCCAAATGATGGAACACATGACCGGCACGGCATAAGGGTTTCCCCCTAGCCGTAAGCCTAACACATAGCATGCACAACCATTCAGCACACAATCCAGTACATAATAAATATAACTGGCCACATACGCCACATTCAATATCAGAAAATACTGTATATATATATATATATATATATATTTCATGAATCCAACATCCTTGATTCAACTTGGCCCATGGCCTCATAGTACAAACATTATTGTAAACGTAAAACCATTTTTCAAACAACACAAGAAGCGAGGATCCTGCCTGTATGTTCATGGAGATATACTAGACATACACTTAAACTATACAACCAATACAACGGAGTGCCCAAACTGGGGCTCACCAATACTATATTTAGCCTCCTATGGAGCTGTAGCTGGATCAGTGTTTCTTTGACTATCTGTGGGGAGAAAACAGAAGAGGGGTGAGATTACCACATCTCAGTGAATGGATAAATCATACTATAACAGAAGCAGGGCAAACTAAGTACGAGTGTTTCGCAATGAATTAAATAATTGAAATCAAGGTATAGAAAACATTAAACATCTAATCATAATTTATTGAAAGAATGCTAAACAGTTCACATGATAAAACAGAATTAAATCAATAACTGTAAGCAAATCAATTATGCATGGTAAATAATAAATGAAGATATTTATGCAATAACAATGATGCATGTGGTATTTTAAAAATATTTAATCTTTAAGAAAAATGCACTAGTTTATTGGAGGTCTTTCCTAACAGATCTATCATCTATCCCAAGCACATAGCAAGGGTAAGGTAATCACTGTAGGCGTAGACATAAGTCCACCCTAAATTTTCCCCAAGCACATAGCAATGGGTATGGCAATCACTGTAGGCATAGACATAAGTCTATCCTAAATTTTGTGTCTTAGACTGTCATATGCCCGTCACAATATCCTAGGCCGAAGCCTTAACATGATCATGGTGCACCAGGGCTAGCACTACCTGCGGCTAGCTAACAGTGATCTAAAAGGGTCCCTCCAATAGAAAACATGTGAAATATGTTATTCAAAGAGTTTAAAGTAAAACATTTCAATAACTTTACAATACAGCTATAATTCTCCATCTAGCTCTTTTCATGCATAAAATTTCGTTCTATAATATATCTCATCCATGAATTCCCATGGAGACCTTTACAATCATAAATTTTCCCTTTTAAACATAGATCGTCCATAGACGTCACATAGATGCTCATCATGCATTAAATCATTTCATGGCTAACTTAGTTCATTTCTATGACTAAGTTCGCATTTCTATAAATCTAGCTCAAATGGAGAATTAATAGTCTAGATGCTTGCCCTGCATACCTAGGGTTCAACTAGGATTGAAATTTACAATTTCTAACATGGTTGGAACATATTGGTTTTCAAAGCAGTATAACAATTTAACATACATTCCAACTAGTTAAAATCATACGAGAGAGTTATAAATCAAATTCCTAAAACATGTGCTATAGTGTGAAAAACCCACTCACCGTACTAGAAGTCCAACAACGAGAATTTCACCTCGTAGTGGCTCAATAACTTAGAAAACATAGACATAGCATGAAAATTAGAAAATTCTAAAATCACTATTCACGCCGAAAAACACTATTCCCTCGCCGGAAAATACTATTCACTCGCCGAAAAATACTATTCATGCTGAAACCTAAAAACTCCATATTCGATTCTAAAGCTATCTACGGGAAGAATTTCGGTAAAAACGAAGCCTAAAACGCAATTGGACGAAGTTTTACCTTTGGAGGTACTATTCACGCGATTTTCCGACGACCTTCCGGCGACTTTCCAGCGAAATTGATCGGTGGGTTTTGAAGTACTCGTTGTCACGAGTCCAACGGTCCAGACAGTTCGTCAATCGGAGGTCCGTAACTCCAGATATGAGGGTTTGAAATTCGAAGGGGAAAAGGGAAAAATGGGGGGGGGCTGCGGGTTTTCTGCTCTCTGCCTCTGGTATCCGTATGCACATATATGTGCTGATGCTACAGTAACTTTTTTTTTTTTTTTAAATAATAATAATTATTAAATAATTTATAATAAGATTTTCTTTTTAAAATTCATATAAATTCCGTTTTTCATCATAAAATATCCCAAAAATTTCTAAAAATTTCTATTCTCATAAATCTTTAGTTAAACTCTCACATCATAATTTTTCTTGATAAAAATCATAATAAAACAAATTTCTAAACAAATATCTTTATTTATATTAAAAGAAAGAGTATTTCTAAAAATACCATAAAAATTCAATAGAAGCCGGTATAATTATTTTAAGCAACACAATACTTCTTTTACTTAAAAATCCACTTATTTTTAACAAATCATAATTATTTCTACATAATAAAAATATATTTGCTTATAGCGCGCCAAAACATAACTTCTAATATATATTTTTTTCTATGTAATAAATATACATATTTTCTACGGTTCTTATCTCTATTGTCAAAATTCTCTCTTTTATTTTAAATTTTCTTTTCATTAAATTTTACGGTTATTACAATTACAATCAAATAACTAAAGCACAGATTGAAAGTAAATATGCATGCAGGAAAGGAGCATTAACTCCTTAACCTGCACAAATTCTCAGACAACCAATATTCAAACTCAGAATTCTGAAACATTTATAAAAGTTCCTCCACATATTCATTTATAAAAGTTTCAACAACTGACACCATGAAAACATGATTCATCATGAAGTTCACACAATCTAAAATGTCCTTCTTCAAGTAGAGATATTAAAAAAACTTCACATAATTCAAGACCCAATTTGCACATACTAATTGCTGAAAACCAAAATGACGCAATTAAGCAAATTCCATAGAAAGGAGCAAAAATATGTACATCCATTACTTAACAAAAACCTTTCAACATTTCTTTATATAAATTATCCAATTTAAAATAAAAAACATGCCATGGGAAGGAGTATAAATATGCTAAACCAAATCAAGCACTGAAATGGCCAATTAGAAGAATAAGAAAACCAACACTTCAGCCAATAACATGAAACAATGAGTTGTGTTCTCAAATAATTGAAAGTGATTTCATATGGAAGGTAAATGATCATGCCATGAACCAAGCTGCTTTCAAGCACCTAAAATTCTAGCATATAACATACCAAAGACTAGAAAGGTTGCTCTTGCATATTAACTCACATAGAAAAAATCCATCCATTCAACTATATTGATGATAGAGCAGAGACAACTAACAGAACTTGAATGAACCAAGCTACTAATAATATATGCAGAATTGCAGAGACACAACCAAGCAGTTCATCAGCAAAACTAAATGCATGTGGATGTTACATAGCAATATAAAGAGCATGCAAGATGGTCCCAAATATGTCACATGTAACGCCCGATTTTTTTTTTTAAGCAGAGATCAGATATACCATTAGTTAAGCAACCCATACATTCATATATTCAAAACTATATACATCAGAGTTCAGCGATATATATATATATATATACATATATACATATGTAACCCGAGGTACTGAGCTCACAACACAAAAGGCAGAGTACCATGGAGTTACATCAAAACAATGGGTTAACCCATTTACATAGGCAAAAGTTAGACTTCCACTGCTACACTACATCCTATCCCTAGCCCTCACCCCTGGGGTGCTGCTGGTGGAGGAGGTGGGCTAGGAGTAGGGATCTCTATCATACTAGTCACTAATAGGTTCACAATAATCGTGAATTGTCCCAAGTAAGGGACATCCACGGTCTGCAACTCCAGAAGCAGTGTCAGCACCACGAATGCCATTTCTACTGATCTGAACATAGCATTAAAACATAGTGAGATATGAAAATTCCAGCAAGATCAACATTCCAAAACATATAAATATGCGAAAACTCACATGCTATGTCCAGCTGTATAAGCTACAGAAAACATTTTCTCTTTTATGCAGTAAAGATACAATAAGGTACATACTAGCCTTTTTGTAGGTTATGCATCAATATCATGCAAAATATCAAAATATGTATTTATACAATACCTGTGCTGTCGTCCATGATCCATGCCACACACAGTGACTCATTATCACTCATAGTGGCTCATAAGCCGATAATTTCTCTCAATTACAATCCTCAATGTGGTGTGAGTCTTCTCCTCCAGCTACTCACCCACCCTTTGAGGGCCATTGGTCGGAGGGTCCTTCCTGTATTGACCACTCTAGGCTATAGGGCTTCCCCTATCCCGGTACCGTATCACAAGCCACGACCCTTCAGTCGCTTTACCTCGTAAGGTGCCACTATCCTGGGTCACCTTAATGGGTAAAGGTCATCCTGGAATTGTCAGTCTCCTCAATACAGCAAGGAAGACACCTGTTGCCAGGCTATCCTGTTTCAGAGAGGATCATTCTGACCGTCAGTCGTCTCAATACAGCAAGGGAGACACCCATTTCTGGGCCACCCTGCTTCAGAGAGGGTCCTCCTGACCAGATTAAGTCTTTTACCTCTCTTTATCCACTTATCATAACAAGGATATGCATGTCAATAATTATCCAGCGCATAAATCATATTCATCCTTAAACATGTCATATTTATTTCTCATAAATAACATACGTGCTTCTATAGCCTCCCAAAAGCACATGCATCAATAACTCACTTACAGCCATGCACACAAGCAGTCTATAATATGCAAATATGACAATCATGCATCATTCCTCATGCATTAATATACTAGCATAGACATCAATCAACATGCATTTCATCATTAAGCAATGTGTAATTTAATATCTCATAATAAATGGATGGAATTCACACTACAATGTATCCTTAAAAAGGTATATCTATACATTTTAGTTCCCCTTAACATCATCCATTCATTGAGGTTCATTTAGAGCCTTCAAAATACAAAACAGAGCAAAAACAGCCTCAAGCACGGCCTGGCCGTGTCACCAAGCACGGCCATGCTTCGGGTTTTTCCCTGCAGTCCAGATTTTCGTTCAGCCAGACCTTTTCTTACTAAAAAGACCATAACTCACTCATTTCAACTCCGATTAAGGTGATTTCGGTGTCTATGGAAAGCTAAAACAATTATCCACAACTTTTATTTCTACCACTTCAACAAATAAGAAACAGAATTAGGGGAAAAAGTTGCTTGAAAACAACGTCGGAACTCAGCGCGTTAGATCTGACCTACCCTCACTCAACAGGGCATATCTCTCTCATTTCGAATCCGATTAAGGTGATTCCAGGGGCGTTTTAAAGCTAAGACACAGGGCTACAATTCATATGTTCAACATATTTCCAGATTCTACATAAAAAGTAACCTCCAGAACCAACCAAAATCGTGAATCATGTTGATCTTACCTTTCTCTTTCTACAAGTTGTCTCTTTAGTTTGCTCTACACCTCCTCTCCTTCTCTTCTCCTTGCTCTTTCTCCTTCTTCTCTAGCTTTCCTCTTTCCCCTCTCTCCCTTCTTCTTCTCCTTCTCTTTTCTTTCTTCTCTTTCTCCCTTCTCTCCTTTTGCCGTGGGGTTCCCTTGGGCTTGGCTGGAAAAACTGGTGGCTTGGTCTTCTAAGTCAATAGAAAAATAATAAAATATGGCAGCTTCCTCAACAAGCCATCCAACCCCTTAACCTTTACCCCTTCCTTGTCTAAAAACTTCAAGAGTGCCATCCCATTAAAGTGTGACTAAGGGGTTGGCTAAGGCTTTGTTTGGGTGAAGGAAAATTGCTAGGTGTTTAATATCTTCTTGGCCTTACCTCAATGACTTTTTGTGCAACTCTCTTTATGGCTCCATATCTCTATCCTTGCTATCTACTTGTAACCCTGCAAACAAGAAAATTACTACCTCTTTCTCAACAACTTTTCCCAAAAGTAAGAAAAATCTTTATTAAACATTTATTGTTATTCCTCTATAACTCCCTCATTTAAATCTTTTAAACCCTTTTCTCACCACTCCATTTTATGAATATCATTAACAAAATTTCAGGTGTTACATCACAGCAGGATAATGCTCAAGGACTGCTCAACAGCAAACATGCAATTCAAAGTCAGGCTCCATTCACCACAAAAGCATGTTCACACAAAGTCAAAAATTAGATTACAAAACCCCAAACAAATTTTGACAATGTGAAGCCATTATCTAAATCAAAACCTCAAACTTTGCATACTAAAATAAAACCATTGAAATTAGAACCATAGAGGCAGATAAATGAACACTAATTGCCAAGATAGTATTCGTAGGTGAGGGTTAAGCCATTGAAATCAAGAGCCAGAGCAAATCACAGGAAAATGTGATAATCATAGGAAGAAATCATAATGCAAAAACCAGAGCAAGCATATGTATACACGGATTTTCCAGAGAGGGAAACCATCCCATTCACACAGAGTGCAAAACCAACCACAAATGCCCAAATCAGGGAGGGAAACCAAATTATACAGAGGGAGAAAACGATTCTTACCTCAGCTGATGAAGATCGAGCGTGGGAGGAAGCTCCTTCTCTCGTTGACGATGGAGCAGCTTTCTGGAAGAGGGAGAAGCTCGAGCGAACACAGATCGAATGAGGGAGGAGCTTAAGGGCACAAATCGAGTGAGGGATGAGGTCAGGGCCACAGATCGAGTGAGGGAGGAGCTCGGGTACAGAGAGCTTGGGTGAGTGAGGATCTTCGAGCTCGAACGTGGGTGAGGCCTTGGGTGAGTGATGGTGGAGAGCTCGAAGCTGGGTGAGGCAAGTTCGGTGGCTGGGCGAGAGAGAAGGGAAAGCTCGGCGGTTGGGCGAGACTGAAGACAAAGCTCGGTGGCTGGGCGAGAGAGAAGGCAGAGTTCGAAGACGATGGAGGGCTCGAAGACGATGGAGGGCTCGGGAGAAGGGCGATTTTGGGTTGCTAAAGAAATTTAAGTTATCTGGTCTCTATCCCAGCTATAGAGGCCGGATAAAATTTTAACTACACAAGCAGGATAGGATTAGATAAAAGATAAACTATATCCTATCAGGTATTACATCAAACAGAAGATAGCAACATGATAGGATAATATATCCTATCTTGCTGCTCTTATCAGGTGGCCCAAACGGGCCCTTATTTTATAACTACAGGATATATATACAGTAACATAATAAAAAAAAACTTAGCTTATATAAATGACACAATTTATATCTTTAATCAATTTGTCATTTAAAAAGTTTTAAGATAATATTAAATTGAGAAAAATACAAATCACAGGTCTCTTAAACAAAATACAACCAAACATTCAGTTTAGGGCAATATTACATGTCTCTAACTATAATAAAAATATAATAAAATATAAATTATATATATATATATATATATATATATATATATATATATATATATATATATATATATATATATATATTCATTTGTCTCTATTTCAAATAACATATTATTTCTTGGGGTAAAAAAACTCTATCACTTACTAATATTAAGCAATGCAATATTTGGATTTTATTTTATAAGTCTAATATGTCAAATATCATTAAATAAAATTATTAATCTTTAAAAATAAAGGTCAACCAAATCAATCCAGCCTTGAAAGGAGATTGAGTTAAATGAACGTTTGGTGTGTGCAGTAAAATTTTTATATTTGACAATCGTATTTTTTAAGAATAATAATTATTAAAAATATATAAAGTGATTTTATATTTTATTTTAAATTTTTTTATTATTATATTTAGTTGTAATAAAACGTAAGAGAAAGGATGTGAGAAAAAAATGAGATAAAGTAAAAAAGAGAGAGATGAAAAAAAAAGTAAAAGAGAGAAGGCCTTGAGAAAAAAAAAAATTAAAGACCAGAGAAAGAAAATAAGAACTAAAAATAAAAAAAAGAGAATAATGGTTTGTTTATATATTTTAAAAATTGTTTTCTGTTTTTAGAATAAAAAAATTCGTTTAATAATTATTTTCTATTATTGTTTTGAAAATAAGTTTTAAAAATAAGTTATTTTTAAAACAAAAAAATAGAAACAAAAAAAAATTATTTTTGTTTTTTGTTTTTGTTTTTAAAATAAAAAAAAATAACATATTTTCAAAACAGTTTATCAAACGAATTTTTTTTATTTTTGTTCTGCAGAATAATTTTTAAATACAATTGTTAAAAATAATTTTTAAAAATAAAAAAATAAAAACAGAATCAAACAAACCCTTAAATTTTGATCTTTGGGTAAAAAATTTTTTTGAAATTTTTTTTGAAATTTATATTTTTTAAAAATTTAATTTTAAAATTAAACATTAGAGATTAACTTTCTTAAATTTAAAGTTTGTTTGTTTTTTATTTTTAAAATAAAAAAAAATTATTTGATAATTTTTTTTTTATTATTTTAAAAATAAATTTTAAAAATAAGTTATTTTTAAAATAAAAAATAATTTTTTTTTATTTTTTTATTTTCAGAATACAAAAAAATAAAAAATAAAATATTTTTTTTATTAAACGAATTTTTTATATTTTTATTTTACAAAATAACTTTTAAATATAATTTTTAAAAATGAAAAAATAAAAAAAAATAAAAAAAACCCTTAAATTTTATAAAAAATAAATAAATAAATCTCCATTTGTACAAATTCCATTGAACATCTAAACATTGTCACAGAAAGTTTTTTCGACAAGGCGACGATCATAAAAAGTCATTTTAATTTATTTATTTGCCTAAATTTGAATTGAGTTTTTCAATTTAAAAACGACCGAAGTCGTTGTCTTTACAACTTTACCCTCTCTCATCGCTGTCCCCGGCTTTATTATCACTAAAATGCTGGAGGTGAACTAAAGCAGGTTAATCTAACTTTACCCCCTCCCATTTCCTCCTCACCTACTCTCTCGGTCACGCCTCTTTCACACCTCAGGAAAGCTTGCTCCCCTTCAATCGCAGATTCGGATGGTCATTCGCCCCTCGGCCTTGCTCGCAGACGTTGACCAGCAGTCCAGCACCCATAACTCCAGGTTGGTCTTTCCCCTCTCCCAAAAAGCATTCAACAAATTGTTCATTGGGTCTAGGTTTTCGGCGCTCTGAGACTTCTTTTTTTTCCCCCTTTTACCAGGTTGGGTGGTTCTATTTTTGTGTTTTGAGGTCATCCATGGCTGATTCCAACCTGTTGGCCTAAGCTTTTTACTTTCAGATGCAAGCTCCATACTCGTCAAAATCGCTCACCTTCCGAACATAATATCAACGGGAGGAGGTTTGTCTTCTTCACAATAATCTTTTATGTGAAGATAAAACGAGAAAGCAATTTAAAAGAAGACTTGAAAGTCCCCAGTCGATCCAGTCACATTGAGGTAACTTTGGTTGACTTTCTTATATTTTGTTCTTAAAATTTTCAATGTCACATAACATCTTATTTATTTTTATAAGGAGAAATAGCATTTACCTCTCGCTGAATGCAATGTTTTCCTCATTTATGAACTCAATGTATTTTTCCTAATTTATTTTTCTATTTAATCATAAACTCTTAATCAAAAGATTAAATTTCAAATTTCAAAATAATAAAATTTCAAAATTTTAAACTTCAAAATTTAATCATTAGAACACCAAATTTTAAATTTTAAATCTCAATCCCAAATTCAAAAATAAAATTTTAAACACCAATCACAAATCACAAAATTTTACACTCAAAAAATAAGCTCAAAAATTTTAAAATCTAAATTTCAAAATTCAAAACACTATGTTTTTAAATTTCAAAATCCAAACTCTAAAAGCAAAAGTTTCAATCTCTAAAACTTTAAAACTCAAAATTACTAAAAATCAGACCCAAAAAGTTAAAAAACTTAAATCCAAAATTTTTAAATAAGCTCAAAAATTTCAAAATCCAGAACATTAGATTTCTAAACTTTAAAATCCAAGCACTAAAAGCAAAAATCTCAACCTCTAAAACTT
The DNA here is from genome assembly GCA_037074535.1 of Gleditsia sinensis. Lineage (NCBI taxonomy): Eukaryota > Viridiplantae > Streptophyta > Magnoliopsida > Fabales > Fabaceae > Gleditsia > Gleditsia sinensis. Next base: position 62,858,135 of record CM073463.1, on the reverse strand, counting down.
TAAAACTCAAAATCACTAAAAATCAGACCTAAAAAGTTTAAAAACTTAAATCCGAAAATTTTAAATTCTAAATCTCAAATACTAAAGTCTTAAATCATTAAAACCCAAAAATTAAACTCCCCACCGCACTCCAAATCTAAAACTCTAAATATCAATCTTTAAACATTAAACCCAAAAATTTTAAACTCCAAATCCCTAAATTCCAGTCATGAAAACTATCAAATTCCAAACTATAAAAGTTCAAACATCTATATCAAAATCTTATACCCTCAAACTCGAAACTCAATTTTTGAACTCTAAAATTTCAAACCCAAGCTTTTAAATTTTAAATCTTAAATTTGAAATTCTAAGCTCCAACCTCAAACTCTAAAACTTCAAATCATAAACTTCTAAACTCCTAAATACCAAAATAGGAAACTCTAAATTTCAAACTTTAAATTCTAAAATTCGAAAATCTTTCAAACACCAAAATACCAAATCATAAATCTAAAATTTCAGAACTCCAAACTGCAAACTTTAAATCTCAAGATCACAAACTCTACATGTTAGGATTTAAGATTTTAATATTTATAGTTAAGGATTTAGGGTCTAAGGTTGAGGGTTGAGAAGATGGGTTTGTAATTTAGGGTTTATGTTTTTGTAGTATTGACATTTGGAGTTTGAAGTTTATGAGTTTTGATATTTAAATTTTGGGGTTTATATTTAGGGTTTATAGTTTGGGGATTTGCTATTTGAGATCTGGAGTTTGGATTTTTGATATCTGGAGTTTAGGGTTTACGCTTTGAGATTTTAGAGTTTAGAGTTTGTGATTTGGTGTTTACGATTTTAGATTTTGATGTTTAAGATTTTGCATTTAAGGTTTAAGATTTTGCATTTAAGGTTTAAAATTTTGGGGTTTGGATTTGTAGTTTTAGGGTTTGAGATATAGGGTTTGGGGTTTTCATTTTTTAGATTTGAGATTTGAAATTTTGGGATCTATGGTATTGAGTTTTGAAGTTTGAGATTTTAGATTTTAAGATTTGGAGTTTTGGAGCTTTTACATTTGGTGGTTTGGGGTTTTTGAATTTAGGATTTGGAGCATAGGATTTTATGGTTTAAGTTCTCTAATTTAAAGTTTAAGATTTGAAGTTTTAAGATTTAAAATTTTTGGGTTTTATAGTTAAAGACCTTAATGTTTATAGTTTAAAATTTAAATATTATGAGTAATTTTTTTTCATTTGAATTAAGGTTTAAGATATAAGTGATATTTTTTAAAGTTAAGAGATTTTAGAAAAATTATTTGTAGTTAAAGAATCAAAATGAAATTAAAAATAAGTTAGAAGACTAAAGAGTAATTTGGACACCATTGTTAATAAGAATAAAGAATCTGGAGAGGTAGTTTTGACATTTTGGGAGTTATTTGTAATAAATGCATAGATTGAACTGTTATTAGTATTGATTAACAAGTGTTATGTTCCCCTTTTATAATGATGCTTCGTTTAATTAAAATTCATGAATAGTTTATTTTTTCTCTCAAAGAACGTAGCTTAAAACTCATTTATTTTTACTCACTACCCTTTTGTTTTCTTGAAAGGGAACTCAGAATTTTCCTATTTTCGCTATAAGACTTTTTATTATATGGATTTATTTTATTATTTGTTACTTTTATAAATTATTACTCCCTTCATATTATGTTTTGTATTTTGAGTACAAAGGTAATTGGTAAAACTGATTAGCCAGGCCAAACTATAATTGACAAAGACGGTCATCTTATTCTTATTGTTTTTATTTTGAAATTTTTTAAAAAAATTTAATTATTGTCAAGTGATTACTTCTATAGTAGTTAAATTGCGATTTAAATTGTGAATTGAATGACTTATTTTAAAATTTTTAATCGTATCAAATTGTAAGATTCATGTACACATTAAAAAATAGTTTTAAATATATAATATAAAATAATGTCAAAAAAATATAATATAAAATATAAATAAATAAATAATATAAATAAAATAGTTAAAATACTATATTTATTTCAATAACTTTAAATATAATTATTTATAAGTCTTAAAAATTGTGAAAAAGAATAGATAATTAGCTATTTAAGTGAGTTCGAATAGGTTAAATTTTTTTTTTAAAAAAGAGTGTCTTTTTAAGTTTGAAAAGATTTAAAATTATGAAGACAAAAAAATTATTTTTTGTAATTTTTTAAATAAATAAATAAATAAATATTAAAACGAATAAATGGAAAAGATGCTGAACCTTTTTTTTTTTTGTAAAATAATAAAAATAAAAAGTTGAAAGAAGCTTGACTATATTTCTGGCTTTAATGAAAAAAAAAACACAAAGGAGCATAAGGTTGTCAAGAACATGGAGCATACTAGCATGACAAAAAACTTGCATAGTTGCGCGATGGTGAAGGACGAGGCTAGGGTTTTGGGAAGAAGAAACAAAACATAACCCAACAATGGCAGAAACTCACGTAGGTGTGTGAAGAAAACATACGCAGGCTAGAATCACAGAATCGTATGATTCTACGATTTGTGCCAGAATCGCACCGATCTATACAATTTTGGTAGCGATTTTGACCACATCACGATTTGGCCATCGATACAAATCAGTGGCCATGTGAATCGAAGCAAATTGCACGATTCACAGTGTTCGACTACTATGGTTACTTCCTAATATATTTAATACAACTTGTAGATTCTGCGATTTGTGCCAGAATCGCACTGATCTATATAATTCCGGTAGCGATTTTGACCACATCACGATTTGGCCATCGATACAAATCAGTGGTCCTGTGAATCGAAGCAAACTGCACGATTCACAGTGTTCGACTACTATGGTTACTTCCTAATATATTTAATACAACTTGCACTTACCCAAAAAATAAAATACAGCTAGCACTATTTTTCAATGGCACAATTGATCAATGCCGACAAACTCTGGAATATAGATTACAAGTTACAATAAACAATCCACCATAATTTACTCATTATTACTTACCCTTATTTTCTTCTAATTAAGATAAGGGCCTACGACCCACGCAAAGCACAAAAGCAAACATTGCACAAACTACATGTAACCCAACAATATTGAATCATTTTAAAATATAGCCTCACTGATATAAAGTGCTGTCATTTGTTTTCCTTTTATATTTATTTATTAAATTCAACTAGTGTTTGTTCTAAGCAATTTATGGAAAATTTTTTAGAATGAAAAGAAATTTGATCAAAGTATAGTATTCTATTAAAAATATGATAGTTGATGCTATAATTGTAAATTTATACTATGATAAACGAATTATAAAAGAAAATTTATGTAATCAAGTTTGCGTAATAAATTAAAATTATTTTTACATAATATAATTCTCTAATTATTGACCAAGGGCTACTTTGAATGTAAAAGCAACTAAAACTATACTTTTATCAACTAGAATATGATCTTCTGAGAAAACATTGATAGAAGAATCACATAATTAATGTTATATATAAAATTAAACTATGGCAATTTAATTATTGTAAAAATATTTTTTAATTAATTTTATATAGTGAAAATGTTGTTACCAAAATATAAATGCTATATAAGTAATGGCTAGTGTCTACTCAACAAAAAGCTAACTAAAACTATATTTTATTGTTTTTAGATACATTTAAATATAAATTAACTTCCCACTTTACTCTATTGTGCTATATAAGTATTTTATTTATAAAATATTTTATATAAATAAGATAATAAAACTATTTCAAAAGGTCTGGGTTAATATTTTAAAATACTGTACTTTGTGACACAAATTCAATTCACCGTTTTCGTGAAAAGTCAAGGCAGTGTCGAACCGTGCGAGTGCTCCTCCTCTTCCCTTGCCATTACTTGGTCATTTCTGAGAAATATCATGGATGTGATATATTCCTAACTAACAAAGGCGACAGAAATTATTTTTAAAATCTTCCTCATACAATTCATTAACGTTGGTACCGCAAATAAGAAAAATGGGTTGTGATGACAGCTATGGTCGTTTGTCACTTCCGTCATTGCTCCCATTCGCCATTGATTAGTCAAGTCCTCGTAGCACTATTTTAATTTATTTGCTGCCACGCAGATTATCATTATAAAAGCTATGTACCTAATCCTTCACAACGAATAGATACTAAAAGGGATGTTATAGAAAAAATTTAAATTTTTTAAGAGATTAATTATTTTTATTATTGAATCTTTTTTTTAGAGGTATGTATGGTCTTATGTGATAATTGAGTCTTTTTAAATAAAAATGAATTTAATGGTGAGATTCAACTGTTTAAGAGGTATCGTCTATGAAACACGGACACATGACACGACACGGACACAGACACGGGACACGTAATTTTTTAAAAAATATAGGATACGACACGTTGAGGACACGTGACGTGAATTAAAAAAATCAAAAATTATATATATACACACACACACACACGCACACACACAATAACATAGAATGAGTTATAAACTTATAATTCACAATACAAGTTAATATCCAAAAATTGTCATAAAATTACAACATAATCAATATTCACTCTTCTTCTTCAATAATCCCTTGATCATCACCAATATTTTCATCCTCTTCATCTGTGAAAAAGACTTTTTTCAATTCCGGTTCATCCAATGATAGACTTGCAACTGATAAAACTCCAATATTTTCTACCATATCATCAAAACAATCTCCTCCAATATCCCACATCTTGGTATCACCTTGCATATATTGTGGGCTTCTCCTTGACAAAAGCCGAAGGTTGTTATGAACAAACACCTAATCTTGAACACGTTTTGGTGTCAATTTGTTCCTCTTAAATGAGTGAATGAATGAGTATGTGCTCCAATTTCTCTCACAACAAGAGGAGGAAGATGGTTGTCCAACAAGCTTCAAAGCAAGGCTCTGAAGAAGTGGAGTAGGATGACCATGAATTGCCCACAAAAAATGTGGCTCCATATCCCTTCTTTGATTCATAGAGTCCGAATCAGCAAAATCTTCATAACAAGAGGAGAATTTTGCATATTCAACATAAACATTTATCAAGTCATCGGAATCTTGAAAAATTCTCTTCAAACACTTCATTCTCTCTATTGTTATCTCTCCATCTTTGTGTGGAGGGACTCTATTAGGAGCTTCGTTCAACCAAGATTGGCTATAATACCTATAAAGAGAATTGAAACAATATATTATTATCACTAACATAATGAAGTTAAAAAACACAACTTAACAAAAAATAAGAATAAGAATACCTAGGGGTCAAAGAATGTGCTAGACAATGAAGAGGTGTGTTGCTTTTAGTCTACCTTTGCACCAAAATATCATACACCACATTAAAGAAGGTGGACTCTTCGGAATCAAGCTTGCCTTCATAGCGAAATATTGCCTTCTTCACTTGCTCAATCATATTATCCCACCCTTCGTATATTTTGTGAAGACTAGGCTTATCAGTGTCTCCCATTCTCAACATATCATAAATTAGAGAGGTGAAAGTAAGAATAAAATCAACTTTGTCCCACCACACATCATTGAGAATTTTATCTTTCACAAATTGAGCTTTTCCCACATCATCCTCCCTATAAAGATTCCATTTATCACTAATCACCATTAATTGCAAGCCATTCTTCACAAGTTTAAATCTCTTCAACATAATGATAATTGAAGCAAATCTAGTATCTGCAATAGCAAGCAACTTCAAAGGCACAAACTCATTAAAGATAGCCAATCTCATATTGTGATTTATGATAAAATTTTTTATCACCATAGCATCATCGGCTATTTTCCTTATCCAATCAAGTTCATTAAAAGCAACTTCATAACCTTCCTTATTTTTTACATTGCAAATGCTCTTCAAGGCTAAATTCAATGTATGGACCACACAAGGAGTCCAAAAGATATGAGGATACTCAACCTCTATAAGAACCCCTGCAGCTTTACAAATTGGGGCATTATCAGTGATAACTTGAACTACATTCTCCACTCCCACTTCTCTAATTACACCAAGAATGGCATTTGCTATGAACTCTTTGCCTTTGTACTCACCTTCACAATTAACAGCTTTTATGAACATAGTGCCACTTTCTGTCACCGCCATAAAATTAATAAGAGGTCGTCTTTGTGGATCCGACCATCCATCACAAACAATAGTGACACCCTTTTCCTTCCATGTTGTTTTGATAGGTTGCAACATCTTCTCAATATGTGTCTTCTCTTGTTACAATAAAGAATTCCGCAACAAATTGTAGCCTGAAGGTATGAAGCCACCCAAATTATGAGAGCAAGCATAAGTGAAGGAACTCACATAATAAGGGTTCCTAGCAAGATGGAATGGGAGGCTCCCTGAATAAAACATTCTAGCAATATGGGCCCTCAATTCATCTCTCTCTTGATTACGATGTGCTTTCTCAAGAGAGCTTTCCTCTACACCCTTTCTTCTCTTGGTTCCAACTCCTAAACTCCTAACTCTAAATGAATAGAGTGAAGAACTAGTGCTACTAGATGAGGCAATCTTTGATGCATCACTAGATGGTGGCAATGGAATTTTCTTTAGCATAAATGCTAACTTCCTTTCACAAGCATCTTATTCTAACTTTTTCATATCAACAAGATCTTTATTGGATACTTTACTGCATACTCCTATACCAAGCCCTCTTAGCTTTAATAAATGAGCTCTAACTCTAGAGTATGTCCTTTTATAATCATTTCCACAATAGTTGCATGTAAAAGGAACATTTTCTCCACCCCTTGCTTTCTTTTCTCCCTTTGTAACAAACTTCCACAAAGGTTTGTAATCATCTTTTTGCACATTATCTTCACCACAAACTATATTACCAGAACTAGAAGCAGAACTTTGAGACATCCTAAATAAAATAAAATAAAAATAAAATTAGAAATCATATCACCAAGATCCTTGTTTATCCCTATTCTACTCTCTGCCATTTACCAGCCCATTACATAAGCAAATAGTCACAATTAATCACAACCAAAGCAAATCACAGAAGTCACAATTAATCACAACCAGAAAAGTGCAATACATAATATTCTCCAGCAAACCACATGTTAATCCTCAGAAGCCAGAAAAGTGCAATGCAAAATATACTCTAGAAAACCAAATGTTAATCCTTTGCCAAAAAATCACATGTTAATCCTCATTCCTCATCCAGAAAAGTGCATCACAAAATGGCAAAAAGCCAAAAATTAAATGGCAGTGATAGAAACGCAGGCAGCAAGTGAAAGTCAGAAAGTGAGTGAATGGCATAAAGCAAGGAATGAACAGGCAGCACAGGCAACAAGCAAGTGAACACCCATCGAGTACAACACCCATCAGGCAACAGCAAGCAAGTGAAAATGCATAAGTTCAGCAAGCAAGTGAATGGCAGGCAGCAAGCATGGAATAACAGAGAGAAGAAGAGATAGATACCTGAGAGGCTGAGACAGAGACGCGAAAAATGGAAAATGCAATAGACGAGATATATGTGAGCAGAGGTAGAGTCGCGATTTCACGAGGGAGAAAACTGAGAGTCTGAGATGCGTGAACCAACGAGGCACAGCGAACAGATGCAGAGAGACCCGAAAATGCAAGGCACAGCGACAGCAAGCAACGATTTTCGAGCAGTAGTAGAGGAAGAGAGACTCGATTTCGGAAGGGACAAGGGAGAGACTCGATTTCGGAAGGGAGCTGAGATGCGAAATCGCGAGGGAGAAGCTGGGTTCTGGGTATTAGGGTGAAGGCTGATTACCTGTGGGCTTGGGTTTTGGGTTTGTGAGTGAAAAATGGCTGGGCTTTGAAGAAGCTGGTGACCTGAGGGAGAAGCTGGGCTTTTTTGTGCCACAGCCTTGTTGGAAACGTCCAAAAACGTGTTCGATACGTGGCAATTTTTTTTTTTAAATCTGGACACGGGACACGTGTCCGACACGTGTCCGTGTCCGTGGAGTGTCCGACACTTCGCCACACCCCCAAACGGAGTGTTCGTGCTTCGTAGGGTATCGTAGAGCTTTTTATGATAACAGTTGGTTTCCTGCTTTGTCAATTCTCAGAAAATTCATCAAAGTAATATGCGTAGCCATCGAAAAGCCAAAGAAACTCTCTTCCATTTGGGTTATGGGAATTAACTTCAATTGGAATCAATAATGCTCATTCATCTCTGTTATCTTTTAAGTTGTTCTCATAACATTGTTACTGCCTATTCATTTGAAACAGTTCCAGCGATTGCTTTATTCGCCACATTTTTCTTTTTCCTTTTGATTGACTTGGAGTGAAGGCATTGTTACAAAGCAGTAGCAGCCTCCTTTATTCTTCACAAGTTTCCTTTCTCAGAATTTTCATGGAAGCCACATACAGATATTAATTGTGCACCATTTGTAGGCATCTGCTGCTTTGTGAATCCGCAACCTTATTTTTCACGGTAAAGCTTGAGATATTCATTTCTTTCTTCCAGTAGCCTTAGGCCATGTCTAATCTTGATTTAATTTTCATGTTGATCTAATTCAGTCGCTTTTAAATCTAATTTTTGAGTTATAAGAATAAGTTTTTGTCCTTAGACTTTGAATAGAATAACTATAATAACATATATAGATCAAACTAACTGGTGTGTGTGTGTGTGTATGTGAATATATATATATATAAAATCCAGATCACTAGATCAAAGAAAGACTATCATGATTCACGATATACACAACTTTTATATATTTTGATGTTGTTCCAATTCTGTCACTTAATTTGAAATATAATTTCTTAAGTTTTAACTTCAAAGAATAATTTTTCCTTCTTAGACATTGAATAATAATTAATCCACATCACATATAGTATCATGATTCATTAACATCCATAATATTATTGAATTTTTATAATTATATATACATTGTTGTTAACTTCAACAAGAAAAAATAAGTCAGCATTATTATTCTCCTAAAAGGTTATGTAGGAAGCTAGATTCCCAGTTTTATGGAAAATTACTTTCATTCGTGATCTTAAAAGAATTAGGACTCTCAGAAGCTATGGCACACGAAGGGCCTTCCTCCTCCTCTTCTTTCAATGATGGATGGACTTATGATGTTTTTGTGAGCTTCAGAGGAGAAGATACTGGTTACAGTTTCACAAACAACCTTTACATTGCTTTGGACCAAAAGGCAATCAACACCTTCAAAGATGACACAAAGCCTAGGAAAGGGGAGGTCATTTTCCCAGCTCGCCTCAAAGCCATCCAAGAGTCCAGGATTGCCATCATTGTTTTCTCTGAAAACTATGCATCCTCAAGTTGGTGCCTTGATGAACTTGTGAAGATTATAGATTGCATGAAAGAGAAGGGACAGCTGGTTTGCCCAGTCTTCTACAATGTTGAACCTTCAGATGTAAGGTGTCAGAGAGGAAGTTATGGAAGGTCAATGACTAAGCATGAAGCGAAGCTCAAGAATAGCAAGGAAACAGTGCATAATTGGAGGGTTGCTCTAAGGGAAGCGTCCAATTTGTCTGGATGGCATTTCAAAAATGGGTATAAAGTTATAAACTTTCTTTTGAAGTTAGTGGTTCATTAGATTAATATCATTTTCATGAAGTTATTACTATTTTGCATTAATTTTTTTCTTATCATGGATATATTTTACCACGTTTGGGATTAGAATCCATGAAGAGGATTGGAAAATCAGGCTATGAGGCCTAGCAGAATTAATTATATATCATATAATTATTGGTTTGTTAATTTACTACCGGATTAATTCATTTGTAAAGAGAGAAAAGAAAAAAGGGAAGATATGATGTATATGGATTTAAGTTTTTTTTTTCTTTTTTAAAGAATGAAAAATGAAGGAAAGAGAATGAAAGGGCCTAAATATACTCTCTGTTCTATAATTTTGTATGACTGTGGTTCCAACTTCATTTTTAATCTTTTTGAAATTTCATTAATGTTGTTTTCAGACCTAAAGGAATATAGTAAACTTTTATAAGATGATTCTGATGGAGTTTAATTTGAGGAAACAATATTGAGGATATTTTCAAGATATAAATGATAATATTTAAAGAAACAGAAGTCAAGCTGAAACTTCTTTATAGTTAAGAGACAGATAAATACATTTGATTGAATAAGAGTAAACTAAAAAAATAATAATGTTTCTAGGTTTACAATAAAAAAAAATAATGTTTCCTAAATTTCACATTGTTAACCATTTATAATTAAATAATTGACAGGTCTGAGTTTGAGTTTATTCAAAGGATTACTGAAGAAATCTCTAGTAAATTAAATCACACATTTTTGCACATAGCTGATTATCTTGGTGGATTGAAGTATCGAACACTAGAAGTGATGTCACTTCTAAGTCTCCAGTCTAAAAAAGAAGTCTTCATGGTGGGAATTCATGGAATTGGTGGAATTGGAAAAACAACCATTGCAAGAGAAGTGTACAATTCAATTGCTAATCAATTTGAAGGTTCTTGTTTTCTTGCTGATGTGAGAGAAAATTCAATGAAGCATGGTCTGGTTCAACTTCAAGAGACACTTCTTTTAAATTTGCTTGGAGAAGAGAATGTAAAGTTGGGTGATGTGTTTACAGGAATTGCTATATTTAAAAATGTACTTTGTCACAAGAAGGTTCTTTTGGTTCTTGATGATGTTTATAATCTAGACCAGGTGAACTCATTAGCTGGAAAACAAGATTGGTTTGGTTATGGAAGTAGGATCATTATAACAACAAGAGATAAGCATTTGTTGATTACCAGTGGGGTTGAAAAGCTTTATGAAGTGAAAGAACTGAATGATATTGAAGCTCTTAAATTGTTCAGTTGGAATGCTTTCAAAAGAAGTGAACCTGATCCAAGGTATATGGATATGGCAAAGCTTGTAGTGCAATATGCCAAGGGCTTACCATTGTCTTTGAATGTGATAGGTTCTGATTTGTTTGGAAAAACAATAGAAGAATGGGAAAATGCATTGAAGAAATATGAGAGACCTAGCAAGAAAATTCTAGATGTGTTTAAATTGAGCTATGATAGCTTGGATACTGTCGAGAAGGAAATTTTCCTTGATATTGCATGTTTCTTCAATGGAAATTTGGTGGAAGATGTAGAAAGGGCACTAGATGCCTTTGGTTTTGACGCAAAATATGGTATTAGAGTACTTGTTGACAAATCTCTTGTAACTATTGATGAAACTAATAGAGTGAAGATGCATGATTTCATACAAGAATTGGGTAGGGACATTGTTCGAGAGGATTCACCATTTGACCCTGGGAAACGCAGAAGACTTTGGCATCATCAGGATGTTCTTGAAGTACTAACAAAAAACACAGTAAGTGTTTATGCTATATTTTCTTTCTTTTTTCTCATTAGAGACTATAATAAAATTATTCATGAGTTCTTTACTTAAAATTTTAAATCTTTTAAATGAAGTGGTCCTTGTATGAAAAACTTTGAAGAAGTTATCAGGACTTGAGTTTCAGCACAATGTATTACAGATAAACTTGTGTTTTATCTGTTGGAATTTTGAGCTAACTCCCTAGGGAATGGAAGGAAACTGATTTTTCACACTTCTCTTCCAGATTGTTAGCATATAAGTACACAATGTGAAGGCACCCAAGTTTTCTGATAGTGTCCAAAAGCATAGCATAATAACTCCATCTAACAACTACCATCAACCACACTTAGTTCTGCATGTCTATAGACTCAACTTTGACAGCACTTCACTCATCATTAAATTTCGATTCATTACAATCTTGACTTTTGAGGCTTAAGCAAGCGTATCAATGTTCAACATTATCCACACAAAAGCTCTTTGATGTAGCATGTTAAATATTATAATAAAACTATATATGGGAATCTTAATTAATAGTTTAATCTTTTGAATTTTGTTGTACGTGTAATATATATATATATTGCTTTTTAAACTACTGCTACGGGACAAAGGATGGAACAGCTCATTGGCTGATCTTCCCAGACGGGGTGGTGGAAAATCAACATTGATGGGGCGTCCAAGAACACTCCAGGGGGAGGGGGCTGTGGTGGCCTCATTGGAGGAGATGATGGAGAATGGAAACTGGTTTTGCTTGCAAACTTGGGGTCTGCAATTCTCTTCTGCAATTCTCTCAAGGCTGAATTATGGGGAGTTCTTTTGGGCTTGGAGTTAGCGTGGAACAGTGGCTGCAGTAAGATCATTTTGGAGAGTGATTGTTAGCTTGTTGTGCAACAGATTAGTGATGTTTCTCCTGCTTCCAATGAGTTTGGGTGTTTACTTCACCAAATTAAAAGCTGGCTTTCTCAACAATGGGATGTTCACATCAACCACATTTATGGAGAAGCAAATCAATTTGCTGATTGGATGGCTAATTTCAGCTTGAAGCTGGATTGGGGTGTTCATGTCCTTGATACACCTCTCTGGGAATCTATGAAGCACGGACACTTCATTTTAGGGCGTGTTAACATGTCGGACACTCTACGGACACCGACACTCTTCGGACACTCTTGGGACACGTGTCCGACGTGTGTCCTGTGTCCAACTTTTTTTAAAAAAAAATTATGAAAAAAAATTTGTGTCGGACACCTTTTTGAATGTGTCCGACACTTATTTCAGACATTTTAGACATAAATCATCCATCCCCTTTAAATTTTTATTTGAAGTTAGAATCCAACACCAATGATTGCAAGGTAATCGTAACATGTCTTCCATTGAAGTTGGGTACCCATCATCTATCGTAACTTGCATTCCAGTCATCGCATCTCTATTGTTTGTTTTTGTTGACCATTGAGAATAAGTTCCTCTATTTGCTCTAATTGGATTTGTCTATGTGTGTGTGGCTATGTGCATATTTCTTTTCAACAAGTCTTCGAAGTTTGTTTTTTTATGCAAGCATATATACTTATTCGAAAATTTACTTTTGGGGTTCAAGGTTTTTTATGGAGGAAAAGAAAGCCAAATTCTTCAACTTTTTGTGTTGTCTCTTGATGTCTTACATAAATACAGTGGTAAAGAACTGATGTGGCTTTTGTCGGTGAAGGAGTTGAATTATAATAATGCACATATTATTCCCTTTGGAGTTGCTCTCTTACTTTTGTTCTTTGTTATTGCTGTATGTATACATAAATTTTGTATTCTTTGTTATTTTTTGTTGTTGTTGATGTTGGAGTTTTATCAGTTGTAAATATATTTTTGTACAAGTTAGAATTAGAAAGTTCTTTTCACAGACGAAGGGAGTGAAACAATAGCAATAATGAAAAATATATTGAAGAAAAATGAATGTTTATTGTATTATAAATTTATGATAATTTTTTTGAGATTAAGTTGTGAAATGAGTTGTAAATAATATTATTTTTTGTCTCTCTCTCTCTCTCTCTCTCTCTCTCTCTCTCTCTCTGTATATATATATATAATTTTTTTTAATTCACGTGTTTTCAACATGTCGTGTCCTATATTTTTTAAAAATTTACGTGTCATGTGTTCGTGTCGTGTTCCGTGTCCGTATCCGTATCCGTGCTTCATAGCTGGGAATTAATCTTTTGCTGGATGGAGACACTGTAGGGACGACTGCTGCTTGAATGGTGTTAGCATTGTTTTTTTCTTTTGGGTCTTTGCCCCCCTTTGTTTCACCCAAAATAACAAAGTTCAAAACATATTAAAGATTATAATAAAATTATTGGTATTATTTTAAATTAAATTGATGCTAGGCAACAATATATTATATTTGGTTCACTTTTAGTCACAAATGTCTTACAAATTAAGACTAAATGTAGTCGAGCTAGAACGCATTACTTGCTATAGGTCTTACTATGAAATTCCTTTTCTTCACTTTTGCTCTGGGCTTTGCAGGGTACTGATAAAATTGAAGCAATCAAGCTAGATTTGCTTCATGAGGAAAATGTGGATTGGAACGGAGAAGCGTTCGAGAAGATGCAAAATCTCAGAGTACTTTTTATCAAAGGTGCAAATTTTTCTAAAGGGCCTAAATCTCTTCCAAATAGTTTAAGAGTGTTGGAGTGGAAGAATTATCCATCATTGAGTTTACCATCAGATTTTGATCCGATTAATCTTGTCATTCTCAACTTAAATCCCAGTAGTCTTGAGATGGAAGAGTCATTCAAGGTAAGTATAATTTTGTGCTTCTTTTTTAATGATTACTTTGTCTGATATCACACGCACGCACGCACGCACACACATGGGTAAATTACACTAATGTATCATTAAGTTTGGTTAAATTACCCTCCTCTCTTGTTTCAAAATAACAATCCATCCCATGAACTTTGAAATTATATTACAAATACTGAAATACCTCTTTTGAGTTATTTTTCCAAATTTTGAAAGGCTATTTTGCTCTACTGTCCTTAAAGGTAAGTTTTTGATCTCCTTAATTATATTCTACTAACAAGAATATTTTCTTTCATAGCCAATGGGCTAATCTAGGGTTGTGGTAAAACGTTCCAACAAACTTTTTGACTTCTGCATAACTCTACTGAACAAAAAATAAAATTAACAGGTAAAATATACATGTATATTAAAGTAAACTACATATGTTGAAAATATTTTCATTGCATAAGTATTTTTTCTTACAGGATAAGGACCTAGTACGAATTATATGATATTTTTATTGAGTTTTGTTTAAATCTAGATTTAATCATATTAACTTTTAAATTTTTGTTAATCTCATATGGATATGTCAATCTAAATTTTAAGCAAAAAATATTATAAAGTATTTTATCATTGAGTACTTTAGAGTTCTGATTTGTTTAATAAGTTCAATGAATCTCTTCAATGCTGTGAATATAAAGAAAGTGAAAAATATTTAGAAGCTTTTTGATCAAAGAGCAAAATTATTTTTTTGAACCAAGAGAGGAGTTTAGTATAATTTTTGAACAAGAGAGAAGTTAAGTGTAATTTAATTAAATTTCAAGAGAGGTCAGCAATATCCACATATGATGTTTTAATTAAAAAGTCTTTACTTTTTTTTACTTAAAAAACAATAAATACAGTGGATATTTAGAAAATTTTCCCATAATTTTACATTTATTGCAAGGGTGTTTAAGCCATTTTCCCACAATACAATAAATGTGAGGGTATAAAGAAATGGCCTCCGCATACCTAGTGTAACATTTTCCTCTGTATGTCTATTATAGATATCCTCACACATAAACGCAGACAAATGTTTAATTAAAAAATGTGAACACTACTTTGATGCAACTTGAAACTGATCATTTTAATTTTTTCATATAAATATAAAAAAATTATCTTATTCTATCCATAAATATATACTAGAAAATTGAAATGAGAATAAATTATTATATTTTGAAAATTCCTCTAACATATTTACTTCAATTTTTTGTTTTTACAGAAGTTAGAGTACAATTTGCGTATTCTGGATCTTAATGACAATGAGAATTTAGAACAAATACCTGACATATCTCAAGCAGCAAACTTAGAAAAACTGTGGATCAAGAATTGTGAGAATTTAATTGCAATCCATGATTCTGTTGGACATCTTGTTAAACTTAGGGAGTTGGAGGTTGAAGGATGCACCAAGCTGGAGACTTTTATAACAGGAGGAATTGAGTTGGCATCGCTTGAAATCTTAAATCTCTCCGGATGCTCAAATTTGCAGACTTTTCCAGAAATATTAGTGAGAATGGAAAAAATTAAAATACTTGCTTTGAGTGGCACTGGCATAAAAGCACTACCAAGATCAATTGAGAAACTTGTTGGGCTTGAATGGTTATACATGGATGACTACAGATGGCTCAGTGAGGTACCAGGGAGAATAATGACGATGAGAAATCTCAAGAGACCGGATTTGTGGATTGTTTTGTTTGAAAGTTTCAAAGATCCACAAGAAAGAGTGAGTCCAATAAATTAATTAATTAATTTTATATATATATATATATATATATAGATATAGGGTGAGAGGTGATAGGAACAAATGACATCTATTGATTCAGATGAAACTTAAGTTGCTTAAAAGAAATATTTAGTCTGAAAGGTTAAAAGTTATCTAATGATTTTCATTTATTCCTTTCACCCCTTACCCTCTCTTTAATATATATAACTAAAAATTGTTAAAAGAGTATTATTTTGTTGGAACTTATAAAAATTCTATTTCTACTTATAAATATGTACTTCATATAATAGAAAATTTTATATTTTGAAAATTCCCTTATTTACTTCAATTTTTTTTTTTCAGAAGTTGGGGTACTTGCGTATTCTGGATCTTTATGGCAGTAAGAATTTAGAACAAATACCTGACATATCGGGGGCATCAAACTTAGAAAAACTGCATGTGAAGAATTGCAAGAATTTAACTAAAATTCATGATTCTGTTGGACATCTTGATGAACTTAGAGAGTTGGTGGTTGAAGGATGCACCAAGCTCCGCACTTTTATGCAAGGAGGCATGAAGTTGGCATCTCTTGAAATCCTTAGTCTGTCGGGATGCTCAAATTTGGAAACTTTTCCAGAAATATTAGTGGCAATGAAAAACATTAAAATACTTGCCTTGAGTTGCACTGGCATAAAAGCACTACCAAAATCAATTGAGAAACTTGTTGGGCTTGAATGCTTTTACCTGCATGGCTGCAGGATGCTTCGCGAGGTACCGATCGATAAGATTTTGAAGTTGAGGAAGCTTGTGAGATTGGAAGCTGGATATTGTGGGGTATTTAAAAGTTTCAAAGGTCAACTAGAAAGAGTGAGTTCAGTAAATCTCAAACCGTGTCATGCCACAAGACTACATATAAACAAAAACAATATTTCTGATGAACTACTTGTTATAACACTTGGTTGGTTCCCATATTTGAAAGTTCTTGAGGTACGTGACAATAGTTTCACAGTCCTTCCGGCATGCATCAAAGAATGTCACAATTTGAAGCGACTTTATTTGGATGGGTGTAAGCAGCTTCGAAAAATTGAAGGAATTCCTCCAAACTTGAAAGTATTCTCTGCAAAGAATTGCATGTCATTGACTTCCCGCTCTACAAAGCCATTATTGGCACAGGTTTTTTTGACTTTCACCTTTCTCGCAATTTCAATAGTCCATTAAGGTATTGTTATAGCAAGCTCAACTCCTTGGGTCAACGTGAAGCTTTCTACCTTTGAATCTTTATCTAAGACACATGTAAATATGTATAGTTTATTTGACAAATGTGAATATTAAAACAGAGAGATTCTCATGTGGAGAAACTTCACTTTTTCAGAGGTCAAGATTTTCATACCAATATCAAACTAATTATGAATGAACGTACAAGTAGATTAGCTGGTTTTATTAAAAAATTAGATTGATATGTTTACATATCTTTTGATGATTAGATTAATCTATTAATTATATTATCAATTACATCTCCTGATGCTTCATAATTATATTATCAATTACAGGCATTGCATGAGACTGGAAACACAAAATTTATTTTGCCAGGAAAAAAGATACCAAAATGGTTCCACAAACGAAGCACCGAAGGCTCATTGTCTTTTTGGGTTGGTAAGAAATTCCCTGAAATAGCTGTGTGTGTTGTTTTTGAAATCGAAGGATGGGGCTCCAGCAACTTGTCCTTTGAATTCCGAATGTTAATTAATGGCGCGCACGAAAGTGTTGGGAAGCCTGGTTTTTTAAAAATTGAAACAGATCATGTATATCTGTTTGATCTAAGGCGCCAAAAATTTGAACTCAAAAGGGAGCTTCTAGAGGAGAAATTGAATCATGTTGAGGTTTCATTTGCATGCGATTCAGGTAAAATTTTAGATACCAAAGAATTTGTGATGCACATCGGTGTTTATGCCTACAATTATGAAAGTTGCATGGAGGACATCCTATTTGAAAATCCAAACCCACCAAAGAGAACAGTAGAGGAGAAAGTGATTTGGGATACAGTTCCAATGGCATGGAATTATAGTGACAGAGAAGGTAAATAAATAATCTTGTTACATTCTTCTCCCCGCTTGCTATTGTTAATTTTTTTTCCAATGCTATTTATATGGCTTATCAGGTTTTTCAAAAAAAGTAACACATGACCCTTTCTCTATTTTAAAAATATATACAAATTTTATTTTAATTTTTTTTTCATCTCTTAATTAATGATGTCAATATACTATTTTATTTATTTATTTTATATATATAAATCTCGCTTAAAAATACAAAATATACTGTAATTTAATCTAAATGTGTTAAAAATCTTTTATGAAACATAAGCAAATAATAAAATAAAACAAAATAGCATTCTTACAAGTTTTTTTTAATTTATTGTGCTCTAATATTAATTATTATTTTTTAAAATAATTGTGAAGTGATTTGAGTTATAAATACCATGTTTGTTGGCTTTGTAGTTAAAAATTGAGAAAAACAATTTGAGATAGTGATCTTTTATTTATTTATTATTTATTTATAAAAAACATATAAGATATTTAGATTTCGAAATAGAATCTTTAATTTTTAAAGGTTCTCATAATAGAGGAGATAATTATGTAATAAAGATATTAATTAAGAAATAAAAGAGTATTTTACTCATTTAAAGAAAGTCTATATTTTTTGGAGGAAGAGTAAAATAGTGTAATAAAAATATTAATTAAAAAAAAAGTATTTTACTCTTGTTTTTAAAAAATATTTGTATATATTTTTATAAAGGAGAAGGAGATCATGGAATAAATATATTAATTAAAGTGGAAGAGAATAATTTACTATTTTATTAATTCAATACCATATTTTTATTTTGTTTTTTAGAAAACTGCAATGACAGTTCATAATTTAATAAAAATGGCCTGACAAAATTTAAAAACAGTAAACAAAATTTGCCTACCTATAACTATAAACGGTAAAAAATTTATTTTTTTTGCGTTTAACAATATTCCACTCTTTTATCTTTGGTTTACACAGTATTCCACACTCACCATACATGAGGGGTGCTTGTAAAGATTGAAAAAAAGAAAAATCGTGTATAACTTATGATGATGTTACAAAACCCTTATGTTTCAATCGGGAGTTTTAGTTGTTAAATATTCAAGTAACTTCTGATAATAATTTCTTTATATTGATATTTTATTTTATTTTCTTAAAATTTTGAACTCTTAGGTGTAATGGTGGAAAGCTAATAATGATCAACAAATTCAAGTTAACGGATTGGGTTAGAATTGTATTGTTTTTTTAAATCTTCGATACCTAATTACTTCTGCTCTCCTTTTTTTTTTGGGGGCCTACTGATGCCAATAATCAGACGAACAATATTATGATTATTCAGCAGAAGCAGAACTAGAGGATGGTATTCATGAGCTGGGAAGCATAAATTCTGAAATTGATTCATCTTTAACGGAAGATAAAATGCTCCAAAGACAGCCAAAATTCTTCCATACAGGTACAGCCAAAATCTTTTATAAAACAGAAGCAAATAATAAAATAAAACAAAATAGCATTCTTACAGGTTTTTTTTTTCTAATTTATTCTGCTCTAATAGTAATTATTATTTTTTAAAATAATTGTGAAGTGATTTGAGTTATAAAATACCATGTTTGTTGGCTTTGTAGTTAAAAATTGAGAAGAAGAACAATTTGAGATAGTGATTTTTTATTTATTTATTTATTATTTGTTTTATTTATAAAAAATATTTAAATTATGTTGTAGAATCATTAATTTTTAAAGGTTCTCATAATAGAGGAGAGAATTATGTAATAATGATATTAATTAAGAAATGAAAGAGTATTTTACTCTTATATTTAAAGAAAGTTTGTGTATATTTTTTTTAATGATGAGTAAAATAGCATAATAAAAATATTAATTAAAAGAAGAGAAAGTATTTTATTCTTATTTTTAAAGAATATTTGTATATATTTTTACAACGAAGGAGGAGATCATAGAATAAATATATTAATCAAAGTAGGAGAGTAGGAGAGAGTAATTTACTTTTTTATTAATTCAATACCATATTTTTCAGAAAACTGCATAGACGGTTCATAATTTAATAAAAATGGCCTGACAAACATTTTAAAAACAGTAAAAAAATTTGCCTACCTATAACTATAAACAGTAACATTGCATCTAAAATTTAGTTTTTGTGTTTAACAATATTCTGATAACAATATTCCACTCTGACCATACATGAGGGGTGCTTGCTAAGATTGAAAAAAAAAAGAAAAAGAAAAATCGTGTATAACTTATGATGATGTTACAAAACTCTTGTGTTTCAATCGTGAGTTTTAGTTGTTAAATATTCAAGTAACTTCTGATAATAATTTCTTTATATTGATATTTTTTTTTCTTTTCTTAAAATTTTGAACTCATAGTTGTAATGGTGAAAAGCTAATAATGATCAACCAATTCAAGTTAACGGATTGAGTTAGAATTGTATTAGTTCTTTTGAAATCTTCGATACTTAATTACTTCTGCTCTCATTTTTTTTTTTGGGGGCCTATTGATGCCAATAATCAGACGAACAATATTATGATTATTCAGCAGAAGCAGAACTAGAGGATGGTATTCATGTGCTGGGAAGCATAAATTCTGTAATTTATTCATCTTTAACGGAAGATAAAATGCTCCAAAGACAGCCAAAATTCTTCCATACAGGTACAGCCAAAATCTTTTATAAAACAGAAGAAAATAATAAAACAAAACAAAATAGCATTCTTACAAGTTGTTTTTCTAATTTATTGTGCTCTAATATTAATTATTATTTTTCAAAATAATTGTGAAGTGATTTGAGTTATACAATACCATGTTTGTTGGCTTTGTAGTTAAAAATGGAGAAGAACAATTTGAGATAGTGATCTTTTATTTATTTATTTATTTATTTGTTTTTCTTTTATAAAAAATATTTAAGATATTTAAATTACGTTGTAGAATTTTTAATTTTTAAAGGTTCTCGTAATAGAGGAGAGAATTATGTAATAAGGATATTAATTAAGAAATGAGAGAGTATTTTACTCTTATATTTTAAAAAAATATGTGTATGTTTTCTTAATAAAGAGTAAAATAGTATAATAACAACATTAATTGGAAGAGGAAAAAGTATTTTACTCTTATTTTTAAAGAATATTTGTATATAATTTTATAATAGAGGAGTAGGTCATGGAATAAATATATTAATCAAAGTAGGAGAGAAAAATTTACTATTTTATTAATTCAATACCATATTTTTATCTTATTTTTTAGAAAAATGCATCGACCGTTCATAATTTAATAAAAATGGCCTGACAAACATTTTAAAAACAGTAAAAATTTTTTGCCTATCTATAACTATAAACAGTAAAATTGCATCTAAATTTTATTTTTTGCGTTACAATATTCCACTCTTTTATCTTTGGTTTACACTATTCTGATAACAATATTCCACTCTCTGACCATACATGAGGGGTGCTTGCTAAGATTGAAAAAAAAAAAAATCGTGTATAACTTATGATGATGTTACAAAACCCTTATGTTTCAATCGGGAGTTTTAATTGTTAAATATTCAAGTAACTTCTGATAATAATTTCTTTATATTGATATTTTTCTTTTCTTTTCTTAAAATTTTGAACTCTTAGGTGTAATGGTGGAAAGCTAATAATGATCAACCAATTCAAGTTAACGGATTGAGTTAGAATTGTATTAGTTCTTTTTAAATCTTCGATACTTAATTACTTTTACTCTCATTTTTTTTTGGGGCCTACTGATGCCAATAATCAGACGAACAATATTATGATTATTCAGTAGAAGCAGAACTAGAGGATGGTATTCATGTGCTGGGAAGCATAAATTCTGTAATTGATTCATCTTTAACGGAAGATAAAATGCTCCAAAGACAGCCAAAATTCTTCCATACAGGTACAGGTATGGGTACTCACTTGGATTTTAGTTTTTCCATTTGTCCTTTATAATTCATTTTGTAAAATTGAATTTAACAAAACAAACAGGAAGGGAAATGTAATGCATGGTCTTTTTTTTTTTTAAGGGTATTATTTAGTTATAGTTCAGCAAAAGCTTTCAACTCTGTCATCTCCAAAAGAGTTTTTGTACTATTGATGTTACTAAGAACTAGATTATAGAGAGAGCAGAGCGATAAAGAAGGTGATAAATTATTAACTAGTTCTTGAATGACAGATTTGCAACAACAACAATATTTAATTTCTATCAGTCAGGAAATTCCAGAAATCTCTGAAAATGTGGAAAAAGCCAAACGAAAGGATACAGTAGTCTCCACAGATGAGGTAAAGGGCAACAATCCATTAGATGTATTATTAGCATTGAAATGTCATTATATTACGAAACACATTCCTTTCCCATGTGTATATTCATAAAATGCTTACCGAATTTCACTAAAAAATTGATGAGGTAGAACATTTTTCTTTCTTCATTTTAGTTGTTATTATTAATTATATGTGTGAGAATATTTTAATCCTAAAGAAATTATGTATCTGCATGATTCCAAATATATTAATTTTGAACATTTTGAGATAAATAAATTCAAGGATTTGTTAGCCTTTCCTGTCCAATACTATTCAAGTTATGTTCAACTTCTCTTTATCTAACCAAATAATAGAATTAATGTAAAATTTGGAATGCACCAAAAAGATTGTAGAGTTAAACAATCGGATATATATTTTAAAAGATATTCTGGTGATTAAATATGCAAATGCAGGTAGCTTCTGTATCTCTAAAGAAAATGAGACTTATTTTAGAAATTCGGATCCCATTTTTGTGTCTTCCCTCAAATGACAAAGCATGACTTGGGATCTGTTAATCAATTTGTATGTTAGTAGTTGCCTAAGTATTATGAACATAAATAAGAAAGCCTTATAGGTTAAAGAAAATAATTAATTATAATGCACTTAAAGTGTATAAATATCTTTATATAGTCATATTGCGGATTAGTATAAATAGTGATTCAGCAGTTAGTGTGTTATCTGTTAGTGAATTTTGATAATATATTTGGTATGATTTTCACGGTAAGTTTTTCTCTTTTTAATTTCAAAATAGATTTCAATGGAATGCCGAAAAAGTCGACTTATCTCAGATGAACAAAGCACCGGCAGGGATGAAGACCTTGAAGGAATGATACCTGAGTTTCCAAGAGTCCCCTGCCTAACACTTGGTTGTTTTAGTCTCTTCAGTTGTGTTGTGTCGCAATGCTGTTCTTCTTCTTCTTTTTCTGCTCCATGATTCCTTAGCATATTTTCTTTCTTCAATAGGTAACTCAAGTACTCAACTAATTATATCTTCTTTTAAGTTTCATTTTTTAGTAGTTTAATTTATCGGTTGCATCAAAATTCATTTTCTTTCTCACATGTCATGTTTAATGAAATATGGTAATAACCATTAATTCATTTCTTTTTAAGGGTATAGGAAAACTGCTCTTTTCTTGCAGGTAACATGGGGCAATGAAATGACACAAGCAACTGAACGAGCCATTAGTTTTAGTTGTTTCTGATGCTGTAGTACTGAAGACTACCTTAAATTTGTCTCTGTTGAAAGAGTAGCAGAGCAGAAGAAGAGGAAGAAGAAGAAAGAAAACAATGAGAGTGAAAGATGTTATTCAATAATACCAACTACCAAGTACAAGAGGAGGGGATGTATTAATAATGTGAGCTGCAAATTTGTTAATGAAACTACTGCTCTAATAGCCCACCCTAACTGATCTAACTCTGCACTCCAATACCCCTCAGGAAGGGCAGCTTGACTAACCCGAATTTGCTCCTAAAATCTTCAAACTGAGGCCGGGATACTACTTTAGTGAAACAATCTGCAACTTGCTCAACAGAAGGAACATGGCTCACCACAATTTCTTTCTTCAAGGCCTTCTCTTTCGCAAAATGAAGATCAAGCTCAATGTGCAGTGATCATCACAGTTGATAAATTGTCACAGTAAATGGCTGGAGATATTGATCAACTTAACCTGACTCTTTTAACACAAATTGGACTTAGCCACAGAACCAACATAGACACAGTACCTGACACAGACCTTTGATATCTGGGCTTGCAACCCAATCAACATCACAAAACCCCACTAGTTCCATAGAAGATGGCCTCTGCAAAAGAAGGCCAAAATCCATGGCGCCTTTAAGATATCAAATAATCCTTTTTACAACTTTATAGTGCACTTCCAAAGGGTTGTGCATGTACTGACAAACTTTGGCAACATTGTATCAGAGATCTGGCCTGGTAAAAGTAAAGGTACTACAGGGCTCCTACTAATGCTCTGTATAGTTGAGGATCAAGGAGGGTTCACTGCCAGTGTCATTGCAAGAGAGTTTTGCTCCTGCCTGCTTAGGTATAGCGTTTAGCATCCTGCATTTTTTACTTATACTGTTAAAATTTGAAATTAAGCAAGGAGGGTTCACTGCCAGTGTCATTGCAAGAGAGTTTTGCTCCTGCCTGCTTAGGTATAGCGTTTAGCATCCTGCATTTTTTACTTATACTGTTAAAATTTGAAATTAAGCAAGGAATGGCTTATGTGGAGCTGCTAGTGATAAGATTATCATCAATATGAACAAGAAGATAAGTTGTTTCTTGAGGTGTATAACAAATAAAGATTGCCTGCTAGAGGTAAACCAGAGATCAAAATGTGTGGTTCTGATCTTCTCTGAGTGCTTACTTCAAGTCATGAAAAGACTGTGTAACTTGCAAATTAAGGACTTGTTTGAGCCTTGAAAGTGTGAAAATTGATGTACATACATTTCGTCCGAAAGGATGCCTCTCAAAAAGGCATTATTTATGTACTTGATGCGCCTCACAATTTTGAGCAAAGTGCTAAGGTTAAAACAATCCTTATGGCTGCGAGCTTTTCGACAGGACTGAAAACTTCATTTTAATCAAATTCTTCTCTTTCTTGAAACTCAGTAGGCAATGGAATCAAACTCCAAGTGTTGTTCCTTAATAATGCTCGGAATTTCCTATTCATTGTAGCATTACAATTAGGATTAGCAAGTGCTTCATCAAAAGTTTTAGGTTCACGTTAAAAAAAACTTGAGGATGAAAGATGCCAGCTTTAGCTTTGGTCGTCGTTGTAATAATTCAAAATTTTTAAATATAAAATTAGAGATAATTAAATAATTAATCGAAAGGAAAACAAATAGAATTAGGGTTTTGCCAAACATGCCGCACCGTAATTTTCATGACCATCAAACTCGAAAGAAAATTTTTGAATGATCATTTGAAAGCGGTTAAGGTCGCCTGTCTGCAGTCATGAATAGGAAAAATAATTTTTTAAAATCAGAAATATGTTCTTAATTTTTCAAAAAATATTGATAAAATTTAAAATTTATAGAATTGCCCACTAAAAATTAAAATTACAATTCTATCTCGTAAAATTTAAAATTACATTTTTGCCCCACCCCTTATAAGCTTCCTGTCCCTTCTCTCTCATGCTACTTCCATCATTTTCCAAAATAATTTCTCTCTCTAAACTACACTTTCTCTGTCTAAAAAGTAAGCTAATAACCACAGTTCAAATCAAAATATATAGTTGGTAATCATGACCTAAGCATCCTAAAAATCCTATATATCAAATTTTTTTATTATCAAACTAGCTAAATCAGACCACGAATCAACAATTGATGTCCAAAAATTGTCAGAATGAAAATTTTGAATCATGCACTTTTGGATCTGTGTTTTCAACAGTGTTGGTATAATTGGAACCAAAGTGAAATGATCTATTAATCTGGACAGTTTTCACCACCCTATGAAGTTAGAAAACTAACTAAATGCTGTTGAGAGAGAAACCCCACTTGGGAAGTCTAAAAATCCTAGCTAGCTAGCTCAAATCAGAGAACTAAGACCATCTCCAATGGGGATTGCTTAACCCCCATTGGGTTCCTTATCTCTGACATATGTCCTAAGTGGCAAGGAGAGAAAAATTTTTTTTAAGTACCGTTGCTTCTATAAGCAACGGTGCTTAGAATAAAAAACTATATATTGATTGTGGGTCTCATTTAAGCTCTCCAAGTGAAGTATCACGGCTGGAGATGCTCTAACATGACGAATGGACGCGAAAGGTGCCAAAACGTCTGAAGCTGAAATTTCACGTTTAGACTCCTTCCCACGCACTGCACGCATCAGTGACCTCCCGATTGCATGAAGCTCGGGCACAACACACGTCAATTTGACCCATAAGTCAAGTTGACCACTAAATTTTGTGTTGACTGTTGATTTTGACCAAGGCTTTGACTGAGTTTTTTTATTTTTATAATTCAAAATTTTTTCCATTAGTCTTTGGATTTTGTGAACTCAAGATAGAACTATTTTGGGTCAATTTATCTTAGAAATGGCCCAAGAGAGAACGAAAACTTCAAAATTCATTAAGAGATAATGCTAATTATAATATGATTTACTCCTCCTTAAACTTCTGTATTATATTTTGCATGTTATCCTTCAATTGTTTCACTTAATAACCTCAATCTTAGTCATAATTTAAATTAAGATGCCTAAATTATATATTAAATCATTCCATTATAATTAATAATTAACATTGTTTAAATATTTCTAAAAATTTAGAGCCTTAGGTACGTTGGGACAAGTGCTTTAATCAAAATCCCTTTGTTTGATTAGGAATGTTATAGTTAGAATTATGGAACTGATTTCTAATATTAAATGTTATATACATGAAAATTTGAAATTATTTTCTGATATTGGTTATGAAACTGAAATATTATTTTGTGCTGGTTTGATAATAGACGAAGATGGAACCTTTGTGATTACCAATATGAATATGTTTGATAGGTTTGATATTTTCAATATGGAAAATTTTGTAATGGACATTCATATTTGAAAATTTAGAATATGATACTATGAACAGACTGAAGCTCGATAAGCTTGAACGATATTTATTTTATTTATGTTCAAATTACTAGATAAATTAATTCTTATATTTCTACAGTAGTTTTGAACTTTAAATTTTCTTTCTCTTTCAAAAAACTCATTCTCTAGCTTATCATGATTTTGTTAGAGTATGTATTATCAACTACTTGAGTTGTAAGATTCATTCCATAAATTTATATATATTTCATATAGAAATCTAGAGCTTGACCTATCATTAGCTAGCTAATTCGAGTGTTACTCTTAAGTGAGCTCTCTGTCACGACCTTATTCTTTTCCCTCGAGTATGAGCCATGCGGCACTTAGTTAGGACACTCCCTTTTGTTGCTAACTAAGTCAGCCTTTCCCAACACACCTCTTAGAAAAGAATTAAGAGATAAAAGCTAGCAAGTGAGCAAGAGAAAGAACAAGAGAACTTAGAGAATGCTTGGAAGCTCTAATACTCAAATGCTTTGTGATTCTTGGATTGCCTTACAAATAAGGGGTGAAGGGTTTATATAGGCCACCTCCCCTTAAATGAATGGTTAGGATCTACTTGATCCAACGGTTCACAATGTCTCTCTAGAATGTTCTAGCCTACTAGTATTTACAAGAGTTCTCTACACCTTTATAGAGAATTCTAGGACATAGTGTTTCTACTATCTTCTAGAGTATTTCACCACCTTCTATAGTGTTCCACTACCTTCTAAAATATTCTAATAGATTCTAGAGTATTCTACTCTATTCTAGAGTCTTCTAGAGACTTCTAGAATGTATAAGAATTGTCTAGAAAGTTCTAGAACATTCTGGAACCTTCTAGATGCTTGCATGAAAAAGTAGCTGACTGGGCGCCACGTCGTGTCCATGTCATGCCTGCGTGGCGCTTATGTGTCGGAATGTGACATTCTCCCCCACCTATACTGGAGACGTCCTCGTCCCAGTGTCATGAAATTTTTGGATCAAGTCCTTGAACTGCGATAACGTTTGTTCTGGCTCCCATGTTGCTTCCTGTTCAGGACTTCCCTTCCAATGCACTAAGTACTCACGACTTGGAGGCACTCATCTTTTACGTATGATGCGATCAGCTAATATAGCTTTCACCTCCTTGTCATGAGATTGTACTACAACTGTGGGGGCTTGATGAGATTCTCTCCTGTCTGGATCATCTTCATCAGTATGATACGGTTTTAGCATGCTCACGTGGAAAACTGGATGTATCTTCAACTTGGGTGGCAGCTCCAACCTACATGACACCTTCCCAACCTTTTTGAGGACGAGGAAAGGTCCTTCATACTTCCGCAGCAACCCTTTATGCAAAGGGCGGAAGACTTTGAATTGTTGAGGCAAGAGTCGAACCATCACTAAGTCTCTTTCTTTGAACTCTACATGGCGACGACCCTTGTCTGCCTACTTCTTCATCTTCTTGGCCGCCTTGTCTAGTTGAGTTCTGGCTATATCAGTCTGCTCTTTCCATTCTTTTGAGACCTTGAAAGCCAAAGGGCTGACACCTTTGTATGTGGTTTCCAACGTGAGTGGAGTGAGTGGTTGTTGTCCCATGACCACTTCAAACGGGCTCTTCCCTGTAGAATCACTCCTTTGGAGATTGTAAGAGAATTGAGCCACATCCATTAACTTGGCCCAATCCTTTTGGTTGGCACTTACAAAGTGCCATAGATACATCTCTAGTAGCGCATTCACCTGCTTTGTTTGCCCATCTGATTGTGGGTGAAAGCTAGTAGAGTAGCATAACTCAGACCCCAGCATCCGGAATAGTTTTGCCCAAAATTTGGCTGTGAAGCACGGGTCTCGATCAGAGATGATACTCCTTGGCACACCCCAATACTTCACTATGTTCTTGAGAAACAACCCGGCTGCTTGTTCAGCGGTGCAGTCCCTAGGGGCTGGGACAAAAGTTTCATACTTTGAGAACCGATCAACAACCACCATTATTGAGCCAAACCCCTCAGACAAGGGTAAGGCCATGATGAAGTCCATAGAGACACTTTCCCATGGTCGCTCAGGAATAGGAAGTGGCTCGAGCAATCCTGCGGGACACTGTTGCTCCAGCTTGTCTTGTTGGCATACCAAACAAGTGCGCACATAAGACTCGACATCATTCCGCATTTGTGGCCAGTAGTAGGTGGTCTCTAGCAAAGCTCGAGTACGTCTTTGACCTGGGTGGCCCGCCCATTTTTGTATCGTGACACTCCTTTATGAGCTCTCTCCTCAATTTATTCCACTTTGGCACATAAACACGCCTCCCCTTCGTGTAGAGTATCCCGTCCTCTACCTAGAATCTCCTGGTCTTTCCCTCGTTGGCCAGGTTGAGGATCGCCTTGGCAGTGGAGTCTTACAAGAGTCCTTCTTTAATTCGCCTCAGGATATCGCCTTCTAGCTTGCTCATAGAAGCTAATTCATCCTTTCGACTTAAGGTATCAGCCACATGGTTGATTCTTCCAGGCTTGTACTCTAACTCATAATCGAATTTTGCTAGAAAATCCTGCCACCTAGCTTGCTTCAGAGTGAGTTTCTTCTACGTTTGAAAATAACTAGTAGCTACATTATCTGTCATGATGACAAATTTTGCCCCCAACAAGTAGTGTCGCCACACCCTCAGGCAGTGGATGATGGCAGTCATTTCTTTTTCTTGAACCGTATACCGTCGCTCGGTATCGTTCAGCTTTCTGCTCTTGTAGGTTATGGGATGACCATCCTGCATGAGTACTCCTCCAATGGCAAAGTCTGATGAATCCGTATGCAACTCAAAGGGCTTTGTCACATCTGCTAATGCTAAGACTGGCTCCTCCACAATAGCCTTTTTCAGATCCTCGAAGGCTTGTTGGCAGTGGGCATCCCATCTCCATGCCCTATCCTTCTTCAGGAAGTCAGTGAGCGGTGCCGCTCTTGCCGAGTATCCCTTGATAAAGCGTCGGTAATAGTTGACTAAGCCAAAGAAAGATCTTAATTCTGTTACCTTGGTAGGGGGTTCCCACTCTTCTATGGCTTGAACTTTACTCCCGTCCATCATTAGCTTCTCATCCTTGATGATGTGGCCAAGAAAGTGTACTTCTGGCATAGCAAATGAGCATTTCTCTTTCTTTACATAGAGTTGATTATCCCTTAAAACCTTGAACACAGTTCGTAGATGCTCAACATGTTCCTCCAGAGTGTTGCTATAGACAACAATGTCGTCTAAATAGACAACTACGAACTTGTCCAAGTAAGGATGGAAAACCTTATTCATTAAGGTGCATAAAGTAGCAGGAACGTTAGTTAAACCGAAAGGCATAACAAGGAACTCGTAGGAATCGTACCTTGTCACACAAGTAGTCTTTGGCTCATCTCCTTCAACAATCCGGACTTGATAATACCCTGATCGTAGGTCCAGCTTAGTGAAGTACCTCGCCTTTCCTAACTGATCGAAAAGGTCAGCTATCAAGGGAATAGGATACTTGTTTTTAATTGTGACCTTATTAAGTGCCCTATAATCGATGTACATCCTTAGTGACCCATCCTTCTTCTTCTGGAACAAGACTAGGGCACTAAAAGGGGCCTTCGATAGACGGATGAATCCAGCATCCAACAACTCCTTGAGTTGCTTCCTTAACTCCTCTAACTTTGGCGGTGCCATGCGGTAAGGTGCCATGGCAGGAGGCCGCGCACCTGGTTCCAATTCGATCTCGTGATCCGCCTCCCTTCGTGGTGGTAACTTTTTGGGCAGTTCAAATGGCATCACATCTCTAAACTCCTCAAGAACTTTGCCTATTTCTTTAGGCACTTCTGCTTGATATTCTCTTGGGCCTTCCTCTTTAAGAGCCGCAAGATAGGTGATTTCTCCTCTCTTCGTACCCTTCTCCACTTGCATAGCGGATAAGAGGCGTTTATCTCCTTGAGGCTTGGTGGTAGTAGGCACCATGCAAGATTTTTTATCCTCAAATATAGCCAGAGAGCGAAAGAAGGGAATATGAATAGCTTTGACTACATTAAAGAATCCCATACCTAGCACCACGGAAAAATCGTCCATAGGCACTACGGAGAGGTCTGTTATTCCTTCCCACGTTCCAACCTGCAGCTTTACTCCCTGTACTACTCCTTCAAGAGGCCTGGCAGCAGCATTCACCACTTTTAGCCACTCACTCTCCTTGGTCACCTTTAGACCAAGTCTTTTAGCTTCCTCCATGGATATGAAGTTATGCGTAGCACCTGTGTCCACCATTACTTTCGTAACCTTCCCAGCCAAAGAGATCTCAATATACATGAGACTTTGTTTAGAGGGACTCTGAGGTGTTGGGGATTTGAGAGAATTTAATAACTATAAAGTTTCCATCTGACTCAGCGAGTCAGTCTTCTCCCTTTCCTCTATCATTGCACTAAGAGCACTCCTCTTGGGGCAGTCTCTTATCCAGTGTTCTCCCTCGCACAAGAAACAGTTACTCTTAGGCTTAAAGTTGTCACGTCGATCCCCTTTCTTTATTTGCTTGCCTCCATTACTGGCAGAAGGCTTGTCTCCACCTTTAGTCCCTTTCCTTGACTCTTTGTCTCCCCCACCTTTCCCCTTGAACCCCTTTTGTTTTGACTTGTCAGAGTCCTTAGGTTTGGTGAATTCGACAAGAGTCTCGGCAGTAGCAATTGCAGATGTGAGGTCTTGTACACCTCGACATCGTAGCTCTTGTTGGGCCCAAGGTTGTAGCCCATCCATGAATTTAAATAATAATTCAGATGGTGCCATGTCCAGGAGTCTAAGTCGTAATGACGAAAACTCGCGAACATAGTCACGAATGGAGTCATTATGCTTCAGGTGCTTAAGACTCCTCCTTGCTAGGAAGCTTTCTCCCTCAGGATAAAAATGTCGCTTAAGTTGGCCCTTAAACTCTTCCCATGTGTTAATGGCCAACCCACCTTGCTCCCTATCACTTTGACACATGCGCCACCAAAGCAAAGCATCATCAATGAGATAGAGGGAAGCAGTTCGTACCTTTGATGCATCATCAAGGTGAGTAGCTTCGAAGTACTGCTCCATTCTCCATAGGAAATTATCTATTTCCTTAGCATCCCAGTTGCCCTTGTAAGTCTTAGGCTTGGGGACTTCCACCTTTGTTGGCCTTGCCTCCACCATGCCACTAGATATGGCTTCACGGTAAAGGACCCAATCCTTCCGCATTTCCTCCATTTGCCCACGAAGATCCTCAATGATCTCCGTCATCCGCTCACGAATGGCTTGTTCATGGCGTAGACGGTTTGCTAAGTCCTCAATCATCAACTTAGCCTCATAGAGCTCGCCCCCGCGTTGCTCCATCTCTTGTTCGAGAAAATCAAAGCATTCCTTGGTGTCTCCGACAACAAGCTCCACCTTGGAGAGACGGGTATCCCATGCCGACCAAGCATCCTGTAACTTTTCCTTGCCCCTCTTGGAGCGATTTTGATCCCTTCTCCTTGAAGGGTCTTGACCTTGAACCACAGGCATGCTAGTATTCTCCACGTCCGACATGATGCTACTTGTCACAAGCTAGCCACGAACCAGGCTCTGATACCAACTGTCACAACCTTATTCTTTTCCCCCGAGTATGAGCCGTGCGGCACTTAGTTAGGACACTCCCCTTTGTTGCTAACTAAGTCAGCCTTTCCCAACACACCTCTCAGAAGAGAATTAAGAGATGAAAGCTAGCAAGTGAGCAAGAGAAAGAACAAGAGAACTTAGAGAATGCTTGGAAGCTCTAATACTCAAATGTTTTGTGATTCTTGGATTGCCTTACAAATGAGGGGTGAGGGGTTTATATAGGCCACCTCCCCTTAAATGAATGGCTAGGATCTACTTGATCCAACGGTTCACAATGTCTCTTTAGAATATTCTAGCCTACTAGTATTTACAAGAGTTCTCTACACCTTTATAGAGAATTCTAGGACATAGTGTTTTTACCATCTTCTAGAGTATTCCACCACCTTCTATAGTGTTCCACTACCTTCTAGAATATTCTAATAGATTCTAGAGTATTCTACTCTATTCTAGAGTCTTCTAGAGACTTCTAGAATGTACAAGAATTGTCTAGAAAGTTCTAGAACATTCCGGAATCTTCTAGATGCTTGCATGAAAAAGTAGTTGACTGGGCTACGTCATGCCTGCGTGGCGCTTATGTGTCGGAATGTGACACCTCGCCTGATTCCAGTGGACTCCACTATTGTCTCTTTTTTTTTGGGTCTATAATTTAGAGTTTCTCTATAAATTAAAGAGATAATTTTGCCACTTTTGCACAAGTGTCTGTTGTGATAATTGTGTTATATTGTTATATAAATAGTTACATCTATGTTGGAGAGCGGAGCTTTCATGGAAATACGAATGAAAATTTGATAAATATTTGTATGAATCATTCTGAAAGATTTGAGCTCAACCAACTGCCTTTGAATTTTCTATTTGCAAAACATGAAATGGATTTTTGTTCGATGTTATTCATTTGATTTTAGAATTACAGACTTACATGGTTGGATTATTCTCAATTCTCATGTCAGTCATCTACTCTTACTTTGATGTCGTGACAATCATGGGATGACCACTTGCAGGAGCTGTATCAGTATAAACAGTTTTGTCATTACCAGATCCAGAAATGATAGAAACTTATTCAGAATTTGTGATTGTTATTTGTTCACTGCCTGTATTAATTGGTGCTAAGTCCTTGAAAACTTAAGATTACCTTGCTCACAAGGTTCTGTATTGTTAGTAAGACTAGGAAAACATCTACTACAATAATATTGAGCAGTATATGGAATAATAGGAGGAATAGCAGAAATAAAAGAATCATGAGAAAACGTTTTGGGTGATGAAAGAAAGGAATTTTGTTGAAATTGAAAACTTGTGTCACGACCCAAATTTTAGGGCACGTGAAATCCATATACCATACACATATATTTTCCATAAATGAACATAATGACATTCTTTATCATATAAACCAATACATAAAAGTTTCCATACACATATACAATATACAGTTTACGTCTATAAACACCAGAGTAACAGTAGAAGCAAGGATCCTGCCTGTGACGTTCAGAGCAACTCTAGAGTACAAATATTTTGCAATTATAAAACATTGAGAGCCTAGAAACAATGTAGGCTCACCACTGGAGTACAACCTCTAGTCGATCACTTGGTTGCTGGACCAAACTCTGTGTCTTTATCTGAAAAATAGATCCACATCGTGTAGTGAGTTTTACAACTCAGTGAGCAGATAATACCCCCTATAACCTCTTAGGTCAACATATGGATGTACTTTTCATTTCAAAGTTTCTCATATTGAAAAGTTACATTCAGGAGTACATTCATATGGGACCCGCATTTCAAAACATCTCAGTTCAAATCACATACAAATATCTGTAACCACATATGATACAAATTGATCTTAAATCGAATTTGTTACGCAATAAAAATCAATTCTTTTATATAATACTCAAGTATGTCACAACTTTCAATAAACACAATAGATAAATATGGAATGTGAGTTCATCACCCTTCTGCCTCCTCACATTACCATAGTTACAATCACAATAGGTAATCAGGGAATGTGAGTTCATCACCCTACTGCCTCCTCACATTACCACTGAGTACAACTTCAATAGATCAACAGGGAATGTGAGTTCATCACCCTTCTGCCTCCTCACATTACCACTGTCATCATCACAATAGGTAATTAGGGAATGTGAGTTCATCACCCTACTGCCTCCTCACATTACCACTAATACCACCTTCACAATATCGTCTCAAGCCATATAATCTTGTCATTTCTCATCAATACATATATATATTTATATGAATATATAAACATGTAAAAAAAATGCATATCCATCATATGCAATGAATTATTATCAAACAATTCGCCATACAATCATATTCGGCAATTTACCACTTTACATATCATTCAAAACAAAGCTTTCAGTCTCAGTACAAAATCTTTTATTATAAATTTTCCAATCAGAGAAATTATATAATCATGCCCATATTCGAGGCAAATATAACACTGTAAAATTAATGCCACATGCATATCATATTTTCTTTGCCATGTAATGCGAAATGCATTTAGAATTATCGTATTCAAAGCATTTCAAAATCTATTTCAAAACTCATACTCTTCTTGAACTAGATATCATTTCTCAATCATTTCAAATATTTCAAACCATTTCAGAAATATATGAACATATAAATAACAAGTAATCATACTCATTTATCAATGAAAAGTTCAAGAAGAGTAAAAGTAAGCTATAGGAAGAATTATCTACTCACAGTGTAAGGGCTCCGAATTGGACAGCCCTAAAATGCACTTTTCTAGTCTGAATTTGACCAAATAAGCTTCAAAAACGTGTCCGGAGGGTCCAAAAACCTTAAATGAGCTCGGGTACTGTTCACCGCCGAAAACACTATTCATCCGCCACTATTCATGCCGGAAATTACTATTCACCGCCACATAAAAAGTTACCAAATCAATAAAATGAATTCATATCCTAATGTTTATCAAGCTTCTGAACCCATCTACGGTGTCAGATTTCTAATTTGAGGTCTCTAAATAAGGTTTTTCAGAACTTACCTTTTACCGAGATTTTCTACTTCAGATTTATGGCGATTCAACGGTTGATTTGAAAAACTGATCGGTCAAAATTGAAGTACTCTTCGTCCTGAATCTAATAACAATTTCGGTTTTGAGATTGGAAACCCTTAAACACCCCAAATCGACAGATAAAATTTGAGATTACTATTCACTCACTATGCATGCACTATTCCTTTTTTTTTCTTTCCTTTTTCTTCTGAAATCGTCCGCCTCCGGTTTTCGTTTATCAACTTTCGTTTTCGTTTTTTTTTTTTTTTAAATATAATAATAATTATTAAATAATTAATAATAAGATTTTCTTTTATAAAAATTCATATAAATTCCATTTTTCATCATAAAATATCCCAAAAATTTCTAAAAATTTTCTTTCTCATAAATCTTTAGTTAAACTCTTAAATCATAATTTTTCTTGATAAAAATCATAATAAAACAAATTTCAAAATAAATATCTTTATTCATATTAAAAGAAAGAATATTTCTAAAAATACCATAAAAATTCAATAGAGGCCGGTATAATTATTTTAAGCAACACAATACTTCTTTTACTTAAAAGTCCACTTACTTTTAACAAATCATAATCATTTCTACATAAATAAAAATATATTTGCTTATAGCGCGCCAAAACATAAATTCTCATATTTCTTTTGTAATTCTTTAATCCATGTAATAAATATACATATTTTCTACGGTTCTTATCTCTATTGTCAAAATTCTCTCTTTTATTCTAAATTTCCTTTAATTGGAATTTTTGTTAAATTTTACGGTTATTACATTCTTCCCCCCTTAAAGAAATTCGGTCCCCGAATTTCATCACCCTAGTTGCTGATAATTACTAATCTCATTGTTCAAATAAACGCAGATATCTGACATATATATCATTTTTCCTTTTTCAAGTAGCTTCTTCAGTAGAGTGATTTTTCCATATCACATTTACTGTATGTATTTCTTTTGACCGTAACTTCTTTACTTATCTGTCCACTATTGTTACTGGTTGTTCCTCTTAACTTAAATCTTTCTGTAACTGAATCTATGGACACTGTATAACATGTGTAGAATCCGGTAAATATTTTCGTAGTATAGACACATGAAAAAAAACTGAATAAACATTATCTAATGCAAGTGATAAAACCAAACAATAAGCCACTGAACCGATCCTATCAAGAATTCAAATAACTCTATATACCGAGAGGGTAACTTCCCTTTCTTTCCAAATCTCATTACCTCTTTCATGGTGAGTCATTAAAGAATATATGATCACCAACTGAAAATTCCTAGTGCTCAACATTCAGAGTCCTTGTAAACTTTTGACTTGTATTGAGTTTCCAGTATTCTTTTTCTAATCAATTTCACTTTATCAATGACATCTTATAATAAATATAACTCCACTGAGTCATTTAACAGAATATTTGTAACACCTCTTACATAAGGTTTAAATCTTCTAATATCATTTTATTATAGACAAATTCTGCTAAGAAATCTCCTACCAATCTAAAAAACATATGCTTGAAGCATGCTCTCCAAGCTAGCATCATCAATTTAGATAAGGTATATTTTATCTATTGCATGTTATTCCAAATTAGATTTCCAAAGTTTAACTTTTCTCAATTCACTCACATATTAAGAAACCTATGATGTTCATGTAAAACTTCAAATGATGCCATTGTATATTGGCATGATAATTACTACTATGAGCAAGTTCAACTAAGGACAATTAATTTCTCCCAACTTCCACCATAATAATATAAAGTTACTTAAAGCATAACTTCTAATGTATAAACACATCATTTAAATTTAGTATCAGTTATACTATAATATAATAAATATCCTTAGACTTTCTGAATAACTCTCTTGAGATAATATATTCAATTTGTACTTGTCAACATACCCGCCAATAAAAAAAAATTTCACTTGTATCTTCTTTTTACCATTATACTAGTACCATTTTGTTTTTATCTCAGTATATCCTTATTACCTTGGGTAATCCATATTCACAATCTATGACTTCTTCTGAAATCTCCTTTCTCAACAATTATCCATACGTGAATTTCCAATATCAACATAATTTACATTCTAAATACTAGACTCAGTTTAGCATGGTATAAATCTTTAACATAAATATCTTAATCACTTACATTATTCTCAGAGATGATTCTCAAAATATTCTTCATCTGTTCAAATTAAAAATTTTGAGATTATCTTAAATCTTACTTTTCATATTTTACTCTTCAAAAATTTCAACACCGTTAATTCCTTTGATTACATTCGTCAAAACACCATTACATCATCATCCATCTAGTCTTTTCAAAATTTTTATTACTTTAATCCAATAATCAGTTGAACACCATAATAACTGAGTTCCAAATATTAGAAATTATCTTTCCTTGAAATGAGGAAAAACAACCTTGCATTTAATACCAACCGTTAATGAGGGAGAATGCAGTGAAACAGACGAAAAGAACAATAGAGAATGGTGCCAAAATAGAAAGTCAAAAATTTAAACAAACATTGAAAAGCATTAAAATCGGTGGCCGTAATTCTTGAAAATCTATAAACAAAATCTATCTACGATTTCGGCAAAAATCGGTGGCCGCAAATTTTGAATATATGTGCCAATATTTAATACAAAGATATTGTTATTCGGCGGAAGCATATCATATGAAAAAAAATATCTCTGAACTTATGAAGTCTGTGAAAAACAATAGCACATAGTTAACTGGTAGGATGCAGTTGATTGCTTCAGAATAGATGTAATCAATCAACTGTAAAATAACCAGTCCAAATTAAAATTTCTCAAAATAGTTAGTCGACTTATAAACCAATAGTCGATTGGTAAGAATATTGAGAAAAACAAGATAAATCTTTTGCTTGTCCCTCTTCAACAATTAATTGGTTTGCATTTTCATTTTCATTTTTTTTTTTACAATGACGGCTACCACCTACAAATTTTCTACAAAAATCAAGACATCAATGCTTCATCAAAGACAACAAGAAAAAGACAGATTTCTGGTGATATCTTATCTTATGCTCTTTATGTGCTTAATATGAGTCAGAGTCATAACTACTATACATATACATGCTTGCCGTTTTTTTTTACCTTTAATTTAGCTGATATCCACCAATCACTCACATAGCTGTTCTAGTAATATCCGGCCTATTCGCATAGCTATTATAAATATGCCCTTCTATGAATTCTATAAATGCTTACATTAGTATCTTTATCTTCATACTCAGAGTTAAGGTGATAGAAATTATGGAGGGAATCGCATTCCGTCAGTTTCGAAATATCTGTGTCTTTTGTGGTTCCAGTCCTGGAAAAGATGGGGAATATGTGAAAGCAGCACAAAACCTGGGTATAGTGCTGGCCAGAAGAAAAATTCATCTAGTCTATTGTGAAGGTAACTGTGGGTTAATGGGGTGTGTGGCTACAGCTGCACATGTAGGAGGATGCCAAGTTCTAGGTATTATTCCTACAGCTCTAGCTGCATTCAGCAACATAGGGAAAACAATTGGGGAAGAATATAAAGTAGCTTCCATGCATGAACACATGGCTAGAATGATGAGCAATACTGACGCCTTCATTGCTTTACCAGGTGGTTTTGGTACTTTAGAGGAGATTTTCCAAATAGTCTCTTGGGCACAACTAAATATGCATCACAAACCGATAGGTTTGTTAAATGTTAATCATTTCTTTGATGGTTTGTTGTCTTTTCTTGATCATGCTGTGGAACAAAAGTTTATCCCACACTCAGCACGACAAATTCTTATTTCAGCTTCAAATGCTGAGGAGTTAATCGATGCTTTACAAGCATATGTTCATGTACCTGATCCAATCACAACTCAAATAGAATGGACAACAGACCATAGCAGAAAGCGCAAATTGAACTTAGATCTTCATCTATAACTGTAGCAAGATGTGGACATTATTGTACCACTTTTACTTTTTTTAGGGTTATCTTATATACCATATTGCTAGCCACATACCTTAAGAAAGTACTATTACTAAGTCAAAAATTCATATTTTGAGAACTTAGCATATAGCTGATACTCCTTTGGAGTTTGTAATACTATCTTTAAATATTGCTTATGATCATCTGCACTCTTGAAATATTTTAGTATATTATCAATAATTATAATAACAAATTAATTCAGAGATGGCTTCAATACTCTTCTCCTTTTTTTTATCAAGTCCTTGAATGCAACTAGGCATTTGTCAGACTAAATGACATCACCAAGAACTCATAATACCATAACGAGTCTTAAAAGAATTTTTTTTTTAATATCCTCTTCCCTTATCCTCAATTGATGAGATCTAGATATCAAATCAAATCAATTTTTTTTTTTAAATATTGAGCACCTTGTAGCTGGTCAAACATATCATCTATATGAGGTAATGAGTATTTATTCCACATTTTCACTTTATTCTATGCATAGTCATAGTGATCCATTTTATTTTTCATAGATAGAACTGAAGCACTCCAAGTAATAGTACTAGGGTATATAAATCCCTAATCTAACAAGTGTCTCAACTGATCCATCAATTCCTTGAGTTCAATCGGTGCTCTTATATATAGAGGTATAGACACTGGTTGGGTTCCAGGAAGTAAATCAACACCAAATTATATTTTACGTTTTGAGGTAATCCTGGCAATTCTTCAAGAATTACATCAGAAAATTTTCTAACCACTAAAACTTAATTTACAATGGTATACTTTATATCAACATCTCTCACTACTGCCAACTATCCTTGGCACCTTTTTGTAGTCACTTATGGACTGCTAAAGCAGAAATTAGATTACTGGGTATCTCACTACGATCCCCTTGTATCAAGAAAGAAAATTCCTCAATAATTGAATTTAATCACCATATAATGTCATTTTAAAATGACATGACATAATGCCAACAAATTCATTCTCAATATCACATCACAGTCTACCATATCTAGACAACCGGTATAACGGATGTCACATTCAGAAACCATCATATTTGGTATTTGTCTCAATTCTTTAAATTCTTGAAGACGCATATCGCTTTTACTTTCAAGCTATAATTGATCCATAGATATTTCTTAAGATGTCACAATATTCAATCTATCTTATACTATAAATTTTAACAACTTCGAATAGAAAGGAATTTGAAACCTTATAGAATCCCTTAGCAGCACCTGAAGTATAAATATGTCCGGCTCATATCGATACTAAAGGTCCTACTAAAGAATCCTTTGCTCTGATTAGTTTTGACCGATCAGTTTTTCAAATCAACCGTTGAATCGCTGTAGATCTGAAGTAGAAAATCTCGGTAAAAGGTAAGTTCTGAAAAACCTTACTTAAAGACTTCAAATTAGAAATCTGACACCGTAGATGGGTTCAGAAGCTTGATAAACATTAGAATATGTAATTTTTTTCGGTCATTTGGTAACTTTTTATGTGGCGGTGAATAGTAATTTCCGGCGTGAATAGTGGCGGATGAATAGTAATTCCGGCGATGAATAGTGACGATGAATAGTGTTTCCGGCGGTGAACAGTACCCGAGCTCATTTAAGGTTTTTGGACCCTCCGGACACGTTTTAGAAGCTTATTTGGTCAAATTCAGACCAGAAACGAGGATTTTAGGGCTGTCCAATCTGGAGCCCTTACCTGTGAGTAGATGATTCTTCCTATGACTTGCCTATACTCTTCTTGATACTTGAATATGTATATGATTATGTTTATGAGATATATACACTGTGATATGTTTCTGAAATGCATTAAAACGATTTGATATGCTTACATTTTGAAATACAGTTCAAGAAGAGTATAGTTTTGAAAATGGATTTATGAACTTATGGTGTATATGATTTTACATGTATTTCTCATGAAATGATAAAGTGAATATTATACACGTGACATTGATTTATAGAGATATATGATTGCCTAGAGAAAGG
Organism: Gleditsia sinensis; assembly: GCA_037074535.1. Taxonomy (NCBI): domain Eukaryota; kingdom Viridiplantae; phylum Streptophyta; class Magnoliopsida; order Fabales; family Fabaceae; genus Gleditsia; species Gleditsia sinensis. The sequence continues at coordinate 62,816,932 of CM073463.1, read as the reverse complement.
GCATATATATGTGATAAACCCTGAATGGGTAATTTATAACAGATGAATTTTGAAATACATTGAACATGTGATTTTTACATGTATTTCGCATTATATGTCAAAGAAAGTATGTTATATATGTGACATTGATTTTACAGTGATATGTTTGCCTTGAATATGGGCATGTATACATGTTTCCCCTGAATGAGAAGTTTTGACATATGAGTATTTTGAGACTGAAAGTCTGTATTATATTGAGAATTTATACTGGATTATATGGCATATGTGCATATGATATTATCTATGGAGGAATCCTATTGGAAACACTGTCTGCTAACAGCAGGTGATGTTAGCCTTGGTGCGCACCTTGATTGCCTCAGCTAGCAGGGGAGGTGGTGCTAGCCTCGTGTGAGGGCCAACACACGGGAGATTATATGTGAAGGAGAGCGGAATGCCTCCTATATATGGGCGAGATGCCAGTTATATGATGGCGAGATGCCAGTTATATGAGATGTTATTTGCCTTCCCTTGCTGTGTGCTTGGGAAAGACCCATACAGAGTCCCTTCGCGTGTCCTCTTGAATGGTAGTAGGGCAAACCTCAGCGGGATGCTGAGTTTAGGCAAATCCTATACCAACAAAGTACGGAAGGGGTCAAACTCTGGTATGGTGGTTCTGATATGGGATCCTCCGAATATTTTATGAGAAATGTTTTGATGCATAGCATAATTTGATTAATGATTTTATAGTATTGAATATGATTTTGAACTTGACATGAGCATTGTGTATACAGTACCGCATACGGTTTGAAAGACATGATTATGATTGTTTTGAACAGAGAAAATTTGAAAATGCGGGTCCCATGTGGATGTACTTCTGAAATGTAATTTTTGATAACATAAATTTTATTATATGAGTACATCCATATGTTGACCTAAGAGGTCATAGGAGGTATTATCTGCTCACTGAGTTGTAAAACTCACTACACGATGTGGATCTATTTTTTCAGATAAAGACATAGAGTTTGGTCCAACAGCCACGTGATCGACTAGAGGTCGTACTTCAGTGGTGAGCCTAACTTGTTTCTAGGCTCTCAGTGTATTATATTGTAATATATTTGTACTCTAGTGTTGCTCTGAACGTCACAGGCAGGATCCTTGCTTCTACTGTTACTCTGGTGTTTATAGACGTAAACTGTATATTGTATATGTGTATGGAAATTTATATGTATTGGTTTATATGATAAAGAATGGCATTATGTACATTTATGGAAAATATATGTGTATGGTATATGGATTTCACGTGCCCTAAAATTAGGGTCGTGACAAGTTGGTATCAGAGCATTAGGTTTCCCTGTGACAATCAGAGCAAAGGATTCTTTAGTAGGACCTTTAGTATCGATATGAGCCGGACATATTTATACTTCAGGTGCTGCTGAGGGATTCTATAGGGTTTCAAATTCCTTTCTATTTCGAAGTTGTTAAAGTTTATAGTATAAGATAGATTGAATATTGTGACATATTAAGAGATATCTATGGATCAATTACAGCTTGAAAGTAAAAGAGATATGCGTCTTAAAGAATTTAAGATACGAAATATGATGGTTTCTGAATGTGACATCCATTGTACCGGTTGTCTAGATATGGTAGACTGTGATGTGATATTGAGAATGAATTTGTTGGCATTATGTCATGTCATTTTGAAATGTCATTATATGGTGATTAAATTCAATTATTGAGGAATTTTCTTTCTTGATACAAGGGGATCGTAATGAGATACCCAGTAATCTAATTTCTGCTTAGCAGTCCATAAGTGACTACAAAAAGGTGCCAAGGATAGTTGGCAGTAGTGAGAGATGTTGATATAAAGTATATCACTGTAAATTAAGTTCTAGTGGTTAGAAAATTTTCTGATGTAATTCTTGAAGAATTGTCAAGATTACCTCGAAACGTAAAATATAATTTGATATTGATTTACTTTCTGGAAACCAACCAGTGTCTATACCTCTATATAGAATGGCACCGACTGAACTCAAGGAATTGAAGGATCAGTTGAAACACTTGTTAGATTAGGGATTTATATACCCTAGTACTATTACTTGGAGTGCTTCAGTTCTATCTGTGAAAAAGAAAGATGGATTACTATGACTATGCATAGATAATAGACAATTGAATAAAGTGACAATGTGAAATAAATACTCATTACCTCATATAGATGATATGTTTGACCAGCTATAAGGTGCTCAACATTTAAAAAAAAAATTGAATTGATTTGATATTTGGATCTCATCAATTGAGGATAAGGGAAGAGGATATTCGAAAAAATTTTTTTTTAGGACTCGTTATGGTATTATGAGTTCTTGGTGATGTCATTTAGTTGACAAATGCCCAGTTGCATTCATGGACTTGAAAAAAAAAGAAAGTATTGAAGCCATCTCTGAATTAATTTGTTATTATAATTATTGATAATATACTAGAATATTTCAAGAGTGCAGATGATCATAAGCAATATTTAAAGATAGTATTACAAACTCCAAAGGAGTATCAGCTATATGCTAAGTTTTCAAAATATGAATTTTGACTTAGTAATAGTACTTTCTTAAGGTATGTGGCTAGCAAGATGGTATATAAGATAACCCTAAGAAAGTAAAAGTGGTACAGCAATGTCCACATCTTGCTACAGTTACAGATGAAGATCCAAGTCTAATTTGCGCTTTCTACTGTGGTCTGTTGTCCATTCTATTTGAGCTGTGATTGGATCAGGTATATGAACATATGCTTGTAAAGCATCAATCAACTCCTCAGCATCTGAAGCTAAGATGAGAATTCGTCGTGCTGAGTGTGGGATAAACCTTTGTTCCACAGCATGATCAAGGAAAGATAACAAACCATCAAAGAAGTGATTAACATTTAATAAACCTATTGGTTTGTGATGCATATTTAGTTGTGCCCAAGAGACGATTTGGAAAATCTCCTCTAAAGTACCAAAACCACCTGGTAAGGCAATGAAGGCGTCAGCATTGCTCATCATTCTAGCCATGCGTTCATGCATGGAAGCTACTCTATATTCTTCCCCAATTGTTTTCCCTATGTTGCTAGATGCAGCTAGAGCTGTAGGAAGAATACCTAGAACTTGGCATCCTCCTACATGTGCAGCTGTAGCCACACACCCCATTAACCCACAGTTACCTCCACCATAGACTAGATGAATTTTTCTTCTGGCCAGCACCATACCCAGGTTTTGTGCTGCTTTCACATATTCTCCATCTTTTCCAGGACTGGAACCACAAAAGACACAAATATTTCGAAACTGACGGAATGCGGTTCCTTCCATAATTTCTATCACCTTAACTCTGAGTATGAAAATAAAGATACTAATGTAGAACTTATAGAAGGGCATATTTATAATAGCTATGCGAATAGGCCGGATATTATTAGAACAGCTATGTGAGTGATTGGTGGATATCAGCTAAATTGAATATAAAATTTTCAAAAAATGACGGCAAGCATATATATATACAGCAGTTATGACTGTGACCCATATTAAACACATAAGGAAAAAAAAATTGAGAAAAATGCAAACTAGTTAGTTGTTGAAGAGGGACAAGTAAAAGATTTATCTTGTTTTTCTCAATATTTTTACCAGTTGACTATTGGTTTATAAGTTGACTAGCTATTTTAAGAAATTTTAATTTGAACTGGTTATTTTACAGTTGATTGATTACATCTATTCTGAAGCAATCAACTGCATCCTACCAGTTAACTATGTGCTATTGTTTATTACAGACTTTATAAACTCAAAGATATTTTTTTTTTTTTTTTTTTTTTTTCATACGATATGCTTCCGCCGAATAACAATATCTTTGTATTAAATATTGGCACATATATTCAAAAATTGCGGCCACCGATTTTTGTCGAAATAGCAGCTAGATTTTGTTTACAGATTTTCAAAAATTACGGCCACCGATTTTAATTTTCTGTCAATGTTTTGTTCAAACTTCTGACTTTCTATTTTGGCACCATGCTCTATTACGTGTTTTGCATTTCCTTCTGCATTGCCCTACATTAATATTTGGCATTAAATGCAAGATTTTGCTTAGTAGATTAAAGTAATAGAAATTTTGAAAAGACTAGATGGATGATGATGTAATGGTGTTTTGACGAATGTAATCAAAGGAATTAACGGTATTAAAATTTTTGAAGAGTAAAGTATGAAAAGTAAGATTTAAGATAATCTCGAAATTTTTAATTTGGACATATGAAGAATATTTTGAGAATCATCTCTGAGAATAATGTATGTGATTAAGATATTTGTGTTAAAGATTTATACCATATTAAACTGAGTCTAGTATTTGGAATGTAAATTATGTTGAAATTGGAAATTCACGTATGGATAATTGTTGAGGACGGAGGTCTCAGAAGAAGTCATAGATTGTGAATATGGATTATCCAACGTAATAAGGATATACTGAGATATAAAAAAAATATAGTACTAGTATAATGGTAAAAAGAAGTTACAAGTGGAATCTTTCATTGGCGGGTATGTTGGCAGTACAAATTGAATATATTATCTCAAGAGAGTTATTCAGGAAGTCTAAGGATCTTTATTAGATTATAGTATGAATGATACTAAAATTAAATGATGTGTTTATACATTAGAAGTTATGCTTTAAGTATCTGTATATTATTGTGGTGGAAGTTGGGAGAAATTAATTGTCCTTAGTTGAACTTGCTCATAGCAGTAATTATCATGCCAATATACAATGGCATCATTTGAAGTTTTACATTAACATTATAGGTTTCTTAATATGTGAGTGCATTGAGAACAGTTAAACTTTGGAAATATAATTTGGAATAACATACAATAAATAGAATATGAATTATCTAAATTGATGATGCTAGTTTGAAGAGCATGCTTCAAACATCTGTTTTTGAGATAGGTAGGAGATTTCTTAACAGAATTTTGTCCATAATAAAATGATATTAGAATATTTAAGCCTTATGTAAGAGGTATTACAAATGTTCTGTTAAATGACTCAGTGGAGTTAGATTTATTATAAGATGTCATTGATAAAGTGAAATTGATTAAAAAAATAATAATACTGAAAACTCAATACAAATCAAAAGTTTATAAGGACTATGAATGTTGAGCACTAGGAATTATCAATTGGTGATCACATATTCTTGAAGGACTCACCAATGAAAGAGGTAATGAGATTTGGAAAGAAAGGAAAGTTACACCCTCAGTATATAGAACCATTTGAAATTCTTGATAGGATCGGTCTACCACTTGCATTGGATAATGTTTATTCAGTTTTTTTTCATGTGTCTATACTACGAAAATATTTACCGGATTCTACACATGTTATACAGTGTCCATAGATTCAGTTACAGAAAGATTTAAGTTAAGAGGAACAACCAGTAGCAATAGTGGACAGATAAGTAAAGAAGTTACGGTCAAAAGAAATACCTACCGTAAAGGTGATATGGACAAAAACAAAAATCACTCTACTGAGGAAACTACTTGGAAAAGGAAAAATGATATATGTGTCAGATATCTGTATTTGTTTGAACAATGAGATTAGTGTTTATCTGCAACTGTGGTGATGAAATTCGGGGACCGAATTTCTTTAAGGGGGGAAGAATGTAATAACCGTAAAATTTAACAAAAATTCCAATTAAAGGAAATTTAGAATAAAAGAGAGAATTTTGACAATAGAGATAAGAACCGTAGAAAATATGTATATTTATTACATAGATTAAAGAATTACAAAAGAAATATGAGAATTTATATTTTGGCGCGCTATAAACAAATATATTTTTATTTATGTAGAAATGATTATGATTTGTTAAAAGTAAGTGGACTTTTAAGTAAAAGAAGTATTGTGTTGCTTAAAATAATTATACCGGCCTCTATTGAATTTTTATGGTATTTTTAGAAATATTCTTTCTTTTAATATGAATAAAGATATTTATTTTGAAATTTGTTTTAATATGATTTTTATCAAGAAAAATTATGATTTAAGAGTTTAACTAAAGATTTATGAGGAAGGAAATTTTTAGAAATTTTTGGGATATTTTATGATGAAAAATGGAATTTCTATGAATTTTTATAAAAGAAAATTTAATTATTAATTATTTAATAAATATTATTATATTTAAAAAAAAAAAAAAAAAAAAAAAAACGAAATCAGCAAAATCATAAAACGAAGCCGGAGGAAAGTTCAGAAAGCGGAAAAAGAAAAAAAAAAAAAGAGAAAAGGAATAGTGCATGCATAGTGAGTGAATAGTAATCTCAAATTTTATCTTTCGATTTGAAGTGTTTAAGGGCTTCCAATCTCAAAACTGAAAATGTTATTGAATTCAGGACGAAGAGTACTTCAGTTTTGACCGATCAGTTTTTCAAATCAACCGTTGAATCGCTGTAGATCTGAAGTAGAAAATCTCGGTAAAAGGTAAGTTCTGAAAAACCTTACTTAAAGATTTCAAATTAGAAATCTGACACCGTAGATGGGTTCAGAAGCTTGATAAACATTAGAATATGTAATTTTTTCGGTCATTTGGTAACTTTTTATGTGGCGGTGAATAGTAATTTCCGGCGTGAATAGTGGCGGATGAATAGTAATTCCGGCGATGAATAGTGACGATGAATAGTGTTTCCGGCGGTGAACAGTACCCGAGCTCATTTAAGGTTTTTGGACCATCCGGACACGTTTTAGAAGCTTATTTGGTCAAATTCAGACCAGAAACGAGGATTTTAGGGCTGTCCAATCTGGAGCCCTTACCTGTGAGTAGATGATTCTTCCTATGACTTGCCTATACTCTTCTTGATACTTGAATATGTATATGATTATGTTTATGAGATATATACACTGTGATATGTTTCTGAAATGCATTAAAACGATTTGATATGCTTACATTTTGAAATACAGTTCAAGAAGATTATAGTTTTGAAAATGGATTTATGAACTTATGGTGTATATGATTTTACATGTATTTCTCATGAAATGATAAAGTGAATATTATACACGTGACATTGATTTATAGAGATATATGATTGCCTAGAGAAAGGGCATATATATGTGATAAACCCTGAATGGGTAATTTATAACAGATGAATTTTGAAATACATTGAACATGTGATTTTTACATGTATTTCGCATTATATGTCAAAGAAAGTATGTTATATATGTGACATTGATTTTACAGTGATATGTTTGCCTTGAATATGGGCATGTATACATGTTTCCCCTGAATGAGAAGTTTTGACATATGAGTATTTTGAGACTGAAAGTCTGTATTATATTGAGAATTTATACTGGATTATATGGCATATGTGCATATGATATTATCTATGGAGGAATCCTATTGGAAACACTGTCTGCTAACAGCAGGTGATGTTAGCCTTGGTGCGCACCTTGATTGCCTCAGCTAGCAGGGGAGGTGGTGCTAGCCTCGTGTGAGGGCCAACACACGGGAGATTATATGTGAAGGAGAGCGGAATGCCTCCTATATATGGGCGAGATGCCAGTTATATGATGGCGAGATGCCAGTTATATGAGATGTTATTTGCCTTCCCTTGCTGTGTGCTTGGGAAAGACCCATACAGAGTCCCTTCGCGTGTCCTCTTGAATGGTAGTAGGGCAAACCTCAGCGGGATGCTGAGTTTAGGCAAATCCTATACCAACAAAGTACGGAAGGGGTCAAACTCTGGTATGGTGGTTCTGATATGGGATCCTCCGAATATTTTATGAGAAATGTTTTGATGCATAGCATAATTTGATTAATGATTTTATAGTATTGAATATGATTTTGAACTTGACATGAGCATTGTGTATACAGTACCGCATACGGTTTGAAAGACATGATTATGATTGTTTTGAACAGAGAAAATTTGAAAATGCGGGTCCCATGTGGATGTACTTCTGAAATGTAATTTTTGATAACATAAATTTTATTATATGAGTACATCCATATGTTGACCTAAGAGGTCATAGGAGGTATTATCTGCTCACTGAGTTGTAAAACTCACTACACGATGTGGATCTATTTTTTCAGATAAAGACATAGAGTTTGGTCCAACAGCCACGTGATCGACTAGAGGTCGTACTTCAGTGGTGAGCCTAACTTGTTTCTAGGCTCTCAGTGTATTATATTGTAATATATTTGTACTCTAGTGTTGCTCTGAACGTCACAGGCAGGATCCTTGCTTCTACTGTTACTCTGGTGTTTATAGACGTAAACTGTATATTGTATATGTGTATGGAAATTTATATGTATTGGTTTATATGATAAAGAATGGCATTATGTACATTTATGGAAAATATATGTGTATGGTATATGGATTTCACGTGCCCTAAAATTAGGGTCGTGACAAGTTCCTGAGGAAAGAGTAGAAACCCCTCAGGAGCCACCTGATAGAAACGCTGATATGATTGCTGGTATCCATAGAAGTTTAGAAACATTGGCTGGATTTATAGTGGAACAGGGTAGAAGGGAAGGCCAGCCAGCAGAACATGATCCTGAAGTGCAAGAACTGGGAAGAACAGCTGACCAAGAGGATAAGCTGAGAGGGATTGAGGTGTCATTACCGCAATTCCTTAAGTTAAAACCTCTGACTTTTTCTGGGTCAGATATTCAGGAAGATCCACAGATCTTTATTGATGCTGTGGAACGAATTTTCAGAGCTTTGGGGTGCTCTAGTAGAAGATCCGTGGAGTTGGTGTCTTTTCAACTATCTGATGTGGCCCAAGTTTGGTTTGAGACATTTGTACAAGGACGGGCAGCTGTTTTACCACCAATGGAGTGGAATGAATTTAAGGAAGCATTTATGAATCGCTTTCTACCAACAAGTGAAAGAGACAAGAGGGCCAGAGAGTTTGAGGAATTGAAACAAACACCAAACATGTCAGTTTCTGAATATGACATTCGTTTTACCCGATTGTCTAGATATGCACCATACTTGGTCCCAACTGAAAAGGATAGAATTAAGAGGTTTGTTTTGGGATTGATACGCCCATTGTTTAAGTCAGTGGGTCCTCAGATGGATCATTTTTCAACTTATTCAGCAGCTGTGAACTGTGCTAGAATGATGGAAACACGAGAGCAAGCTGACATAGAAAGTTTTAAGAAAAGGAAGAGAGATCGAGATAGTAATGTCCAGACTAGATCTAATCCTACTGTTAGTGGGTCAAGATTTCAAAATCCACAGCGTTTTAATCAAGCAGGAGCTGGTAGTTCTAACCAGCCATCAGTTAATATTAACAAGCAGAGAATGTTCCAAAGAGATATGAGACCCCCGAGTCAGCAAGACTCAAGATCTATTCCACTATGTCCACATTGTGGTAGGTCCCATACTGGACAATGTCGCAGAGAAACTGGTGCATGTTTTAAGTGTGGACAAATGGGTCATCTGATGAGGAATTGTCCACAACTGCGAAGTTTTAGTCAAGCAACAGTGCAACCAGCTTTACCCCCTGCATCTGTGCCAGCACGACCTATTCGAGCAGCCTCGGTCCAAGCAAGTAGTGTGGGTCCTGGTAGAGGATCAGGAAATCGAGGGCGAGAACCAGCTCGTGTTTTTGCCTTGACACGACAGGATGCTCAGGCCTCAAATGCAGTTATGACAGGTACATTATCAGTATGTTCCCATAAAGCATATGTTCTGTTCGATCCTGGTTCTACTCATTCTTATATATCACCATGCTTTGCTAAGAACTTGGATAGAGATCCTGCTAGCTTGCATTGTTCTTTCATGGTTGCTACTCCTATGGGAGAACTTCTAGTAGTAAATGATGTGTATAAATCATGTGAGATTTCGATAGAAGGCAAGGAGACTCTTATAGATTTGATAGTTCTAAATATGATAGATTTTGACGTGATTTTGGGAATGGATTGGTTGGCATCATGCCATGCCATTCTAGACTGTCATCATAAGGTGATTAAGTTTAATGTACCTGGAGAATCCTCCTTTATGATACAAGGAGATTGTAGTAAGAAGTCTAGTAATTTAATTTCCGCCTTAACAGCTCATAAACTGTTACGAAGAGGGTGTCAGGGATATCTGGCAATAGTCAAGGATGTTGATATGAAGTATACAAGTTTAGAGCAAGTTCCAATAGTTAAAGAATTTCCTGATGTGTTTCCTGAAGAGTTGCCAGGTTTACCACCAGACCGAGAGATTGAGTTTAGTATTGACCTTCTCCCTGAAACACAACCAATATCCATACCTCCTTATCGGATGGCACCTGCAGAACTTAAGGAATTGAAGGAACAACTACAAGATTTATTAGATAAAGGTTTTATTCGACCCAGTACATCTCCCTGGGGTGCTCCTGTTCTTTTTGTGAAGAAAAAGGATGGATCATTACGTCTATGTATTGATTATAGGCAGTTGAACAAGGTGACTATAAGAAACAAATATCCCTTACCCAGAATAGATGATTTGTTTGATCAGTTACAGGGTGCTCAATGGTTTTCAAAAATTGATTTGAGATCTGGGTATCACCAACTGAAAATAAAGAAGGAAGATATTTCAAAAACTGCTTTTAGGACTCGGTATGGGCACTACGAGTTCTTAGTAATGCCATTTGGTTTAACGAATGCCCCAGCTGCATTTATGGATTTAATGAATAGGGTATTTAAACCTTTCCTAGACCAGCTTATTATTGTATTTATCGATGATATTCTGGTGTATTCAAAGAGTTCAGAGGAGCATGAGCGACATTTAAGGATAGCTTTGCAAACCCTAAGAGAACATCAATTGTATGCTAAGTTTTCAAAGTGTGAATTTTGGCTTAGTAATGTTACATTCCTAGGGCATGTGGTTACCAAAGAGGGTATTCATGTTGATCCCAAAAAGATAGAAGCAGTACAGCAATGGCCACGCCCCACGACAGTTACAGAAATTCGTAGCTTTCTTGGGTTAGCAGGATATTATCGTAGATTTGTTAAAGATTTTTCAAAGATAGCTGCTCCTTTGACCAGGTTGACTAGGAAAGGAATAAAATTTGAGTGGTCTGATGCTTGTGAAAAGAGTTTTCAGAAATTAAAGGAGTGCTTAACTACAGCCCCAATCCTTACCATTCCTACGGATACAGGAGATTACGTAGTATACTGTGATGCATCTAGAGTGGGTTTAGGCTGTGTGTTAATGCAAAATGGAAGAGTAGTTGCTTATGCATCTAGACAGTTGAAGACGCATGAACAGAATTATCCCACCCATGATTTAGAGATGGCAGCTGTAGTATTTGCTCTAAAGATTTGGAGACATTACCTGTATGGAAGAACTTGTGAGATTTATACAGATCACAAGAGCCTCAAGTATATTTTTCAACAGAAGGATCTTAATTTGAGGCAAAGAAGATGGATGGAGCTATTGAAAGACTATGACTGTACGATTTTGTATCATCCAGGTAAAGCAAATGTAGTAGCTGATGCTCTAAGCAGAAAGTCAATGGGAAGTTTGGCTCATATAGCAAAGGTGCGACGACCATTGTTAGAAGACATCCATAAGTTAGAAAGTAAGGGAATAAGGTTTGAAATAAAAGAACCGGGAATATTATTGGCTCATGTGCAGCTCAAATCTTCCTTAGTTGAGCAAATCAAAGCCGATCAAGACAAGGATACTAATTTGCTCAAGATTAAGAGTGAAATGAAGGATAGTAAGGATTCTGAATTCTCGGTGGATACTGAAGGGATATTAAGATACGGTAGACGATTGTGTGTTCCAAATGTTCATGATTTGAGAAAACAAGTTTTGGAGGAAGCACATCGATCTACATATACCATACACCCAGGAATGACAAAGATGTACCAAGACATAAAGGAATTGTATTGGTGGGATGGTATGAAGAGGGATATTGCGGAATATGTTTCCCATTGTTTGACGTGCCAGCAGGTAAAAGCTGAACATCAACGACCTGCAGGTTTACATCAGCGAATAGAGATACCAGAATGGAAGTGGGAGAGAATTACTATGGATTTTATCACTGGATTACCAAGAACTTCCAAGGGAAATGATTCTATCTGGGTCATTATAGACCGCATGACCAAGTCAGCACACTTTCTGCCTGTGAAAACAACCTACAATGTAGCTCAGTATGCCAGGCTCTATTTAAATGAAATAGTTAGGCTACATGGAGTTCCTATATCAATTATATCTGATCGAGGGCCGCAGTTCACGGCACGATTTTGGAAAGCTTTTCAAGAAGCATTAGGAACGAGATTGGACTTGAGCACAGCTTTCCATCCGCAAACTGATGGTCAGTCTGAGCGTACGATTCAGATTTTAGAAGACATGCTTCGAGCCTGTATTTTTGATTTTGGTGGAAGTTGGGATATGTATTTGCCTTTGGCTGAATTTGCATATAATAATAGCTACCAGACTAGTATACAGATGGCCCCATTTGAAGCTTTGTATGGTAGACGGTGCAGATCTCCCATTGGATGGTTCGAAGTGGGCGAGGCTAAACTTATAGGGCCAGATCTTGTACAAGAAGCACTGAACAAGGTAAAGCTGATTAGAGACAGGCTGCAGGCAGCTCAGAGCAGACAAAAGGCATATGTTGACAATAGACGAAGGGAGTTAGAATTTTCAGTGGGTGAACAAGTATTCCTGAAAGTCTCACCCATGAAAGGAGTGATGAGATTTGGAAAGAAAGGGAAGTTAAGCCCTCGGTATATAGGCCCTTTTGAAATATTGGACAGAATAGGTGCAGTGGCATATCGCATAGCTCTGCCACCAGAACTGAATGTTCATCCAGTATTTCATGTGTCTATGTTACGGAAATATTTACCAGATCCTACTCATGTCATTCAACCCCAGAAAATTCAATTGGATAAGGATCTAACTTATGAGGAAAAGCCGATATCTATAGCTGATCGACAAGTAAAAAAGTTGCGGTCACGAGATATTTCTATGGTTAAGGTGATATGGCAAAATCACTCGTCTGAGGAAGCTACGTGGGAAAGAGAAGATGACATCCGCGCCAGATATCCGCATTTATTTGAACAACGAGGTTAGTATTTATCTGCTACTATAGTGATGAAATTCGGGGACCGAATTTCTTTAAGGGGGGAAGAATGTAATAGCCGTAAAGTTAACGAGAAAGTTCAACTAAAGGAATTTAGAATAAAAGTGACAATTTTGGAAAATGGAGATTTTAATTAAGGAAAATTTTGGAATTAAAACAAAGGATTTCAAAAATGGAATTAGGACACGGTGAAAATAAGTTATTATTTATATGGATTAAAGAATTATAAAAGAAATGTTAAGAATTTACGTTTCGGGGCAAAAATGCAATTTCTTAAAAGTTTCGGGGTTAAAATATAAATAAGAAAAATTTGCAAGGACTTTCCGCTAAAAGTGAAATTTTGCAGAAAGGTCCCCCGAGATATTTTAAGGGCCTCAATCACTCCGGAAGCAATCATTCGCAGATTTTTCCATCTCTCTTCAGAAAACTCTCCCCGAAAACCCTCTAACTTCTCTCTAAGATTTCTTCGCCTACGGATCTCGGATTTCGACACCACCACCACCAACGGACTCAGGACGAAGAGTTCTTCGAATCCATCCGATTGGTTTCTGGAGAATTGGCCGGAAATTGGTCGGAAAATTGAAGGGAAAAACGGCCAAAAAGGTAACCTCCGAAACTCCTACTTTTAGTTCTCAAACGCCAAAACTAACACCGTAGATCGATCCAGAAGGCACCGAAACCTTTGGATCTCAAATTTCAGGCCTATCCACCACCTCACGCGCCCCCACGCGCCGCTTCTCCTTCGGCGAGTGACGCCCACGCGCAGCTCCTCGGGCGGCGCGTGTAGCGCGTGGCAGCCGGACCTCCTCGCGTTGACCTGCGTTGACCGAGCTCCCGGAGGCCAAATTTCACAAATCCGGAGTCGTTTTCAAGGTTTTCGGACGTTCCGGACTCGATTTTGGGGTTTATTTCACTGAATTCGGATCAGAAAATAGGATTTTAAGGGTATCCAACTTTGTGCTTCAAAGAGGTGAGTAGATGATTCTTTCTATGGCTTGTTTTTACTCTTCTTGAACTTTACATTGATAAATGAGTATGATTACATGTTATTTATACTTCCATATGTTCTTGAAATGGTTTGGAAATGTCTGAAATATTTAATATATGATATGTAGTTCAAGAAGAGTTTGATTTTGCAATAAGTTTTGAAACACATTAAGCATGTGATTTTTACACGTATTTCGCATGACATGGCAAAGAAAATATGTTATACATGTGACATTGATTTTATAGTGATATGTTTGCCTTGGATATGGGCATGTATACATGTTTCCCCTGAATGGGAAGTTTTGACATATGAGTATTTTGAGACTGAAAGTCTGTATTATAATGAGAATTTATACTGGATTATATGGCATATGTGAATATGTTATTTTTCTGTGGAGGAGTCCTATTGGAAACACTGTCTGCTAACAGCAGGTGATGTTAGCCTTGGTGCGCACCTTGATTGCCTCAGCTAGCAGGGGGGGTGGTGCTAGCCTCGTGTGAGGGCCAACACACGGGAGATTATATGTGAAGGAGAGCGGAATGCCTCCTATATATGGGCGAGATGCCAGTAATGAGATGTTATTTTGCCTTCCCTTGCTGTGTGCTTGGGAAAGACCCATACAGAGTTCCTTCGCGTGTCCTCTTGAATGGTAGTAGGGCAAACCTCAGCGGGATGCTGAGTTTAGGCAAATCCTATACCACCAAAGTACGGAAGGGGTCAAACTCTTATGGTGGTTCTGATATGGGATCCTCCGAATATTTTAACAGAAATGTTTTGATGCATAGCATAATTTGATTAATAAATTTACAGTATTGAATATGATTTTAAACTTGATATGAGCATTGTTTATACAGTATCGCATACAGTTTGAAAGACTTGATTATGATTTTTGAACAGAGAATATTTGAAAATGCGGGTCCCATAAGAATGTACTTCTGAACGGTATATTTTGATATGATAAGTTTTACAAAATGAGTACATCCTTATGTTGACCTGAGAAGTCATAGGAGGTGTTATCTGCTCACTGAGTTGTAAAACTCACTACTCGTGGTTGACATATTTTTCAGATAAAGACCCAGAATTTGGTCCCGCAGCTACTTGACCGACTAGGTGTCGTGCCTCAGTGGTGAGCCTAACTTGTTTCTAGGCTCTCAGTGTATGATATTGTAATATATTTGTACTCTAGTGTTGCTCTGAAAGTCACAGGCAGGATCCTTGTTTCCGCTGTAAACTTGATGTTTATAGATTTGGCATGTATAATTATTGGGTTTTTTGTAAACTTGTGAACGTTGAATAATACTTGAATATGTGTTATCGTGAGATCATTTGCACATGTGTAATGAAAAGTTTTTCGGATAGTAACGGTATTCGCGTTCGTAAAGTACGGACGTGACAAGTACTTGTCACGACCCTAATTTTAGGGCACGTGAAATCCATATACCATACACATATATTTTTCATAAATGTACATAATGCCATTCTTTATCATATAAACCAATACATATAAGTGTCCATACACATATACAATCTACAGTTTACGTCTATAAACACCAGAGTAACAGTAGAAGCAAGGATCCTGCCTGTGACGTTCAGAGCAACTCTAGAGTACAAATATTTTGCATTTATAAAACATTGAGAGCCTAAAAACAATGTAGGCTCACCACTGGAGTACAACCTCTAGTCGATCACTTGGTTGCTGGACCAAACTCTATGTCTTTATCTGAAAAATAGATCAACATCGTGTAGTGAGTTTTACAACTCAGTGAGCAGATAACACCCCCTATAACCTCTTAGGTCAACATATGGATGTACTTTTCATTTCAAAGTTTCTCATATTGAAAAGTTACATTCAGGAGTACATTCATATGGGACCCGCATTTCAAAACATCTCAATTCAAATCACATACAAATATCTGTAACCACATATGATACAAATTTATCTTGAATCGAATTTGATATGCAATAAAAATCAATTCTTTTATATAATGCTCAAGTATGTTATAACTTTCAATATACTCAATAGATAAACATGGAATGTGAGTTCATCACCCTTCTGCCTCCTCACATTACCATAGTCACAATCACAATAGGTAATCAGGGAATGTGAGTTCATCACCCTACTGCCTCCTCACATTACCACTGACTACAACTTCAATAGATCAACAGGGAATGTGAGTTCATCACCCTTCTGCCTCCTCACATTACCACTGTCATCATTACAATAGGTAATTAGCGAATGTGAGTTCATCACCCTACTGCCTCCTCACATTACCACTAATACCACCTTCACAATACCGTCTCAAGCCATATAATCTCGTCATTTCTCATCAATACATATATATTTTTATATGAATATATTAACATGTATAAAAGTGCATATCCATCATATGCAATGCATCATTATCAAATAATTCGCCATACAATCATATTCAACAACTTATCACTTTACATATCATTTCAAACAGAGCTTTCAGTCTCAGTACAAAATCTTTTATTATAAATTTTTCAATCAGAGAAATCATATAATCATGCCCATATCCAAGGCAATCATATCACTGTAAAATCAATGTCACATGTGTAACATACTCTCTTTGACATGTAATGCGAAATACATGTAAAAATCACATGTTCAATGTATTTCAAAATTCATCTGTTATAAATTACCCATTCAGGGTTTATCACATATATATGCCCTTTCTCTAGGCAATCATATATCTCTATAAATCAATGTCATAAGCATATCATATTTTCTTTGCCATGTAATGCGAAATGCATTTAGAAATAACGTATCCAAAGCATTTCAAAATCTATTTCAAAAATCATACTCTTCTTAAACTAGATATCATTTCTCAATCATTTCAAATATTTCAAACCATTTCAGAAACATATGAACATATAAATAACATGTAATCATACTCATTTATCAATGGAAAGTTCAAGAAGAGTAAAAACAAGTTATAGGAAGAATTATCTACTCACAGTGTAAGGGCTCCGAATTGGACAGCCCTAAAATGTACTTTTCTAGTCTGAATTTGACCAAATAAGCTTCAAAAACGTGTCCGGAGGGTCCAAAAACCTTAAATGAGCTCGGGTACTGTTCACCGCTGGAAACACTATTCACCGTCACTATTCATCGCCGGAATTACTATTCATCCGCCACTATTCACGCCGGAAATTACTATTCACCGCCACATAAAAAGTTACCAAATGACCGAAAAAATTACATATTCTAATGTTTATCAAGCTTCTGAACCCATCTACGGTGTCAGATTTCTAATTTGAGGTCTTTAAATAAGGTTTTTCAGAACTTACCTTTTACCGAGATTTTCTACTTCAGATCTACAGCGATTCAACGGTTGATTTGAAAAACTGATCGGTCAAAACTGAAGTACTCTTCGTTCTGAATTCAATAACATTTTTAGTTTTGAGATTGGAAGCCCTTAAACACTTCAAATCGAAAGATAAAATTTGATATTACTATTCACTCACTATGCATGCACTATTCCTTTTCTTCTTTTTTTTCTTTTTCCGCTTTCTGAACTTTCATCCGGCTTCGTTTTATGATTTTGCTGATTTCGTTTTTTTTTTTTTTTTTTTTTTTTATAATAATATTTATTAAATAATTAATAATAGGATTTTCTTTTATAAAAATTCATAGAAATTTCATTTTTCATCATAAAATATCCCAAAAATTTCTAAAAATTTTCTTTCTCATAAATCTTTAGTTAAACTCTTAAATCATAATTTTTCTTGATAAAAATCATAATAAAACATATTTCAAAATACATATCTTTATTCATATTAAAAGAAAGAATATTTCTAAAAATACCATAAAAATTCAATAGAGGCCGGTATAATTATTTTAAGCAACACAATACTTCTTTTACTTAAAAGTCCATTTACTTTTAACAAATCATAATCATTTCTACATAAATAAAAATATATTTGCTTATAGCGCGCCAAAACATAAATTCTCATATTTCTTTTGTAATTCTTTAATCCATGTAATAAATATACATATTTTCTACGGTTCTTATCTCTATTGTCAAAATTCTCTCTTTTATTCTAAATTTCCTTTAATTGGAATTTTTGTTAAATTTTACGGTTATTACATTCTTCCCCCCTTAAAGAAATTCGGTCCCCGAATTTCATCACCCTAGTTGCAGATAATTACTAATCTCATTGTTCAAATAAACGCAGATATCTGACACATATATCATTTTTCCTTTTTCAAGTAGCTTCTTCAGTAGAGTGATTTTTTTCATATCACATTTACTGTAGGTATTTCTTTTGACCGTAACTTCTTTACTTATCTGTCCACTATTGCTACTAGTTGTTCCTCATAAATTTAAATCTTTAACTGAATCTATGGACACTGTATAACATGTGTAGAATCCGGTAAATATTTTCGTAGTATAGACACATGAAAAACTGGATAAACATTATCCAATGCAAGTGGTAAAACCAAACAATAAGCCACTGAACCGATCCTATCAAGAATTCAAATAATTCTATATACCGATAGGGTAACTTCCCTTTCTTTTCAAATCTCATTACCTCTTTCCTTGGTGAGTCATTAAAGAATATATGATCACCAACTGAAAATTCCTAGTGCTCAACATTCAGAGTCCTTGTAAACTTTTGACTTGTATTGAGTTTCCAGTATTCTTTTTCTAATCAATTTCACTTTATCAATGACATCTTATAATAAATATAACTCCACTGAGTCATTTAACAGAACATTTGTAACACCTCTTACATAAGGTTTAAATCTTCTAAAACTTAAAGCATATCTTCTAATGTATAAACACATCATTTAATTTTAGTATCAATCATACTATAATCTAATAAAGATCCTTAGACTTCCTGAATAACTCTCTTGAGATTATATATTCAATTTGTACTGCCAACATACCCGCCAATGAAAGATTCCACTTCTAACTTCTTTTTACCATTATACTAGTACTATATTTTTTTTTATATCTCAGTATATCCTTATTACGTTGGATAATCCATATTCACAATCTATGACTTCTTCTGAGACCTCCGTCCTCAACAATTATCCATACGTGAATTTCCAATTTCAACATAATTTACATTCCAAATACTAGACTCAGTTTAACATGGTATAAATCTTTAACACAAATATCTTAATCACATACATTATTCTCAGAGATGATTCTCAAAATATTCTTCATATGTCCAAATTAAAAATTTCGAGATTATCTTAAATCTTACTTTTCATACTTTACTCTTCAAAAATTTTAATACCGTTAATTCCTTTGAGTACATTCGTCAAAACACCATTACATCATCATCCATCTAGTCTTTTCAAAATTTCTATTACTTTAATCTACTAAGCAAAATCTTGCATTTAATACCAAATATTAATGTAGGGCAATGCAGCAGGAAATGCAAAACACGTAATAGAGCATGGTGCCAAAATAGAAAGTCAGAAGTTTGAACAAAACATTGACAGAAAATTAAAATCGGTGGCCGCAATTTTTGAATATATGTGCCAATATTTAATACAAAGATATTGTTATTCGGCGGAAGCATATCATATGAAAAAAATATCTTTGAGTTTATAAAGTCTGTAATAAACAATAGCACATAGTTAACTGGTAGGATGCAGTTGGTTATTTCAAAATATATATAATCAATCAACTGTAAATAACCAGTCCAAATTAAAATTTTTCAAAATAGCTAGTCGACTTATAAACCAATAGTCGACTAGTATAAACATTGAGAAAACAAAATAAACCATTTGATTGTTCCTCTTCAACAATTAATTGGTTTGCATTTTCACTTTTTTTTTTACAATGACGGCTATCACCTACAACTTTTCTACAAAAATCAAGACATCAATGCTTCATCAAAGACAACAAGAAAAAGACAGATTTCTGGTGATATCTTATCTTATGCTCTTTATGTGCTTAATATGAGTCAGAGTCATAACTACTGTACATATACATGCTTGCCGTTTTTTTTTACCTTTAATTTAACTGATATCCACCAATCACTCACATAGCTGTTCTAATAATATCCGACCTATTCGCATAGCTATTATAAATATGCCCTTCTATGAGTTCTACATTAGTATCTTTATTTTCATACTCAGAGTTAAGGTGATAGAAATTATGGAAGGAAACGTATTCCGTCAGTTTCGAAATATTTGTGTCTTTTGTGGTTCCAGTCCTGGAAAGGACGGAGAATATGTGAAAGCAGCACAAAATCTAGGTATGGTGCTGGCCAGGAGAAAAATTCATCTAGTCTATGGTGGAGGTAACCGTGGGTTAATGGGATGTGTGTCTACAGCTGTACATGTAGGAGGATGCCAAGTTCTAGGTATTATTCCTACAGCTCTAGCTGCATCTAACATCGTAGGAAAGACAATTGGGGAAGAGTTTAAAGTTGCATCCATGCATGAGCGCATGGTTAGAATGATGAGCAATGCTGATGCCTTCATTGCCTTACCAGGGGGTTTTGGTACTTTAGAAGAAATTTTCCAAATAGTCTCTTGGGCACAACTAAATATGCATCACAAACCAATAGGTTTGTTAAATGTTAATCACTTCTTTGATGGTTTGTTATCTTTCCTTGATCATGCTGTGGAATAAAGGTTTATCCCACACTCAACACGACAAATTCTCATCTTAACTTCAGATGCTGAGGAGTTGATTGATGCTTTACAAGCATATGTTCATGTACCTGATCCAATCACAGCTCAAATAGAATGGACAACAGACCATAGCAGAAAGCGCAAATTGGACTTGGATCTCAATCTGTAACTAATAGTACATAGCTATTGTTGTACCGCTTTTACTTTCTTAGGATCTACTTGGATACCATCTTTGCCAAACATACTCCCTTAAAGTTTGTGAAAATATCTTTAAATGTTGCTTATGATCCTCTGTACTCTTAAAATATTCTAATATATTATCAATAATTATAATAACAAATTACTCCAGGGATGGATTCAATACTTTTTTTTTTGCAACTGGGCATTTGTTAGACTAAATAACATCACCAAGAACTCATAATGTCAAAACGAGTCCTAAAAGAAATTTTTTTTTTTTGACTTTTCTCTTCCCTTATTCTCAATTGATGAGATCCAAATATCAAATCAATTCAACTTTTTTTTTTAAAATGTTGAGCACCTTGTAACTGGTCAAACATATCATCTATATGAGGTAATGAGTATCTATTCCATATTGTCACTTTATTCAATTGTCTATAATCTATGCATAGTCATAGTGATCCATCTTTCTTTTTCACAGATAGAACTGGAGCATTCCAAGTAATAGTACTAGGGTATATAAATCCCTAGTCTAACAAGTGTCTCAACTGATCCATCAATTACTTGAGTTCAGTCGGTGCTCTTATATATAGAGGTATAGACACTGGTTGGGTTCCAGGAAGTAAATCAACACCAAATTATATTTTACGTTTCGAGGTAATCCTGACAATTCTTCAAGAATTACATCAGGAAATGTTCTAACCACAAAAACTTAATTTACAGTGGTATACTTTATATCAACATCTCTCACTACTGCCAACTATCCTTGGCACCATTTTGTAGTCACTTATGGACTGCTAAAGCAGAAATTAGATTACTGGGTATCTTATTACGATCCCCTTGTATCAATAAAGAAAATTCCTCAATAATTGAATTTAATCACCATATAATGACATTTCAAAATGACATGACATAATGCCCACAAATTCATTCTCAATATCACATCACAGTCTACCATATCTAGACAACCGGTACAACGGATGTCACATTCAGAAACCATCATATTTGGTATCTGTCTCAATTCTTTAAATTCTTTAAGACGCATATCTCTTTTACTTTCAAACTGTAATTGATCCATAGATACCTCTTAAGATGTCACAATATTCAATCCATCTTATACTATAAACTTTAACAACTTCGAATAGAAAGGAATTTGAAATCCTATAGAATCCCTCAGCAGCACCTGAAGTATAAATATGTCCGGCTCATATCGATACTAAAGGTCCTACTAAAGAATCCTTTGCTCTGATTGTCACAGGGAAACCTAATGCTCTGATACCAACTTGTCACGACCCTAATTTTAGGGCACGTGAAATCCATATACCATACACATATATTTTTCATAAATGTACATAATGCCATTCTTTATCATATAAACCAATACATATAAGTGTCCATACACATATACAATCTACAGTTTACGTCTATAAACACCAGAGTAACAGTAGAAGCAAGGATCCTGCCTGTGACGTTCAGAGCAACTCTAGAGTACAAATATTTTGCATTTATAAAACATTGAGAGCCTAAAAACAATGTAGGCTCACCACTGGAGTACAACCTCTAGTCGATCACTTGGTTGCTGGACCAAACTCTATGTCTTTATCTGAAAAATAGATCCACATCGTGTAGTGAGTTTTACAACTCAGTGAGCAGATAACACCCCCTATAACCTCTTAGGTCAACATATGGATGTACTTTTCATTTCAAAGTTTCTCATATTGAAAAGTTACATTCAGGAGTACATTCATATGGGACCCGCATTTCAAAACATCTCAATTCAAATCACATACAAATATCTGTAACCACATATGATACAAATTTATCTTGAATCGAATTTGATATGCAATAAAAATCAATTCTTTTATATAATGCTCAAGTATGTTATAACTTTCAATATACTCAATAGATAAACATGGAATGTGAGTTCATCACCCTTCTGCCTCCTCACATTACCATAGTCACAATCACAATAGGTAATCAGGGAATGTGAGTTCATCACCCTACTGCCTCCTCACATTACCACTGACTACAACTTCAATAGATCAACAGGGAATGTGAGTTCATCACCCTTCTGCCTCCTCACATTACCACTGTCATCATTACAATAGGTAATTAGCGAATGTGAGTTCATCACCCTACTGCCTCCTCACATTACCACTAATACCACCTTCACAATACCGTCTCAAGCCATATAATCTCGTCATTTCTCATCAATACATATATATTTTTATATGAATATATTAACATGTATAAAAGTGCATATCCATCATATGCAATGCATCATTATCAAATAATTCGCCATACAATCATATTCAACAACTTATCACTTTACATATCATTTCAAACAGAGCTTTCAGTCTCAGTACAAAATCTTTTATTATAAATTTTTCAATCAGAGAAATCATATAATCATGCCCATATCCAAGGCAATCATATCACTGTAAAATCAATGTCACATGTGTAACATACTCTCTTTGACATGTAATGCGAAATACATGTAAAAATCACATGTTCAATGTATTTCAAAATTCATCTGTTATAAATTACCCATTCAGGGTTTATCACATATATATGCCCTTTCTCTAGGCAATCATATATCTCTATAAATCAATGTCATAAGCATATCATATTTTCTTTGCCATGTAATGCGAAATGCATTTAGAAATAACGTATCCAAAGCATTTCAAAATCTATTTCAAAAATCATACTCTTCTTAAACTAGATATCATTTCTCAATCATTTCAAATATTTCAAACCATTTCAGAAACATATGAACATATAAATAACATGTAATCATACTCATTTATCAATGGAAAGTTCAAGAAGAGTAAAAACAAGTTATAGGAAGAATTATCTACTCACAGTGTAAGGGCTCCGAATTGGACAGCCCTAAAATGTACTTTTCTAGTCTGAATTTGACCAAATAAGCTTCAAAAACGTGTCCGGAGGGTCCAAAAACCTTAAATGAGCTCGGGTACTGTTCACCGCTGGAAACACTATTCACCGTCACTATTCATCGCCGGAATTACTATTCATCCGCCACTATTCACGCCGGAAATTACTATTCACCGCCACATAAAAAGTTACCAAATGACCGAAAAAATTACATATTCTAATGTTTATCAAGCTTCTGAACCCATCTACGGTGTCAGATTTCTAATTTGAGGTCTTTAAATAAGGTTTTTCAGAACTTACCTTTTACCGAGATTTTCTACTTCAGATCTACAGCGATTCAATCTATCTTATACTATAAATTTTAACAACTTCGAATAGAAAGGAATTTGAAACCTTATAGAATCCCTTAGCAGCACCTGAAGTATAAATATGTCCGGCTCATATCGATACTAAAGGTCCTACTAAAGAATCCTTTGCTCTGATTGTCACAGGGAAACCTAATGCTCTGATACCAACTTGTCACGACCCAAATTTTAGGGCACGTGAAATCCATATACCATACACATATATTTTCCATAAATGAACATAATGACATTCTTTATCATATAAACCAATACATAAAAGTTTCCATACACATATACAATATACAGTTTACGTCTATAAACACCAGAGTAACAGTAGAAGCAAGGATCCTGCCTGTGACGTTCAGAGCAACTCTAGAGTACAAATATTTTGCAATTATAAAACATTGAGAGCCTAGAAACAATGTAGGCTCACCACTGGAGTACAACCTCTAGTCGATCACTTGGTTGCTGGACCAAACTCTGTGTCTTTATCTGAAAAATAGATCCACATCGTGTAGTGAGTTTTACAACTCAGTGAGCAGATAATACCCCCTATAACCTCTTAGGTCAACATATGGATGTACTTTTCATTTCAAAGTTTCTCATATTGAAAAGTTACATTCAGGAGTACATTCATATGGGACCCGCATTTCAAAACATCTCAGTTCAAATCACATACAAATATCTGTAACCACATATGATACAAATTGATCTTAAATCGAATTTGTTACGCAATAAAAATCAATTCTTTTATATAATACTCAAGTATGTCACAACTTTCAATAAACACAATAGATAAATATGGAATGTGAGTTCATCACCCTTCTGCCTCCTCACATTACCATAGTTACAATCACAATAGGTAATCAGGGAATGTGAGTTCATCACCCTACTGCCTCCTCACATTACCACTGAGTACAACTTCAATAGATCAACAGGGAATGTGAGTTCATCACCCTTCTGCCTCCTCACATTACCACTGTCATCATCACAATAGGTAATTAGGGAATGTGAGTTCATCACCCTACTGCCTCCTCACATTACCACTAATACCACCTTCACAATATCGTCTCAAGCCATATAATCTTGTCATTTCTCATCAATACATATATATATTTATATGAATATATAAACATGTAAAAAAAATGCATATCCATCATATGCAATGAATTATTATCAAACAATTCGCCATACAATCATATTCGGCAATTTACCACTTTACATATCATTCAAAACAAAGCTTTCAGTCTCAGTACAAAATCTTTTATTATAAATTTTCCAATCAGAGAAATTATATAATCATGCCCATATTCGAGGCAAATATAACACTGTAAAATTAATGCCACATGCATATCATATTTTCTTTGCCAT
This sequence comes from Gleditsia sinensis, assembly GCA_037074535.1. NCBI lineage: Eukaryota > Viridiplantae > Streptophyta > Magnoliopsida > Fabales > Fabaceae > Gleditsia > Gleditsia sinensis. The sequence continues at coordinate 62,791,525 of CM073463.1, read as the reverse complement.
GTAATGCGAAATGCATTTAGAATTATCGTATTCAAAGCATTTCAAAATCTATTTCAAAACTCATACTCTTCTTGAACTAGATATCATTTCTCAATCATTTCAAATATTTCAAACCATTTCAGAAATATATGAACATATAAATAACAAGTAATCATACTCATTTATCAATGAAAAGTTCAAGAAGAGTAAAAGTAAGCTATAGGAAGAATTATCTACTCACAGTGTAAGGGCTCCGAATTGGACAGCCCTAAAATGCACTTTTCTAGTCTGAATTTGACCAAATAAGCTTCAAAAACGTGTCCGGAGGGTCCAAAAACCTTAAATGAGCTCGGGTACTGTTCACCGCCGAAAACACTATTCATCCGCCACTATTCATGCCGGAAATTACTATTCACCGCCACATAAAAAGTTACCAAATCAATAAAATGAATTCATATCCTAATGTTTATCAAGCTTCTGAACCCATCTACGGTGTCAGATTTCTAATTTGAGGTCTCTAAATAAGGTTTTTCAGAACTTACCTTTTACCGAGATTTTCTACTTCAGATCTATGGCGATTCAACGGTTGATTTGAAAAACTGATCGGTCAAAATTGAAGTACTCTTCGTCCTGAATCTAATAACAATTTCGGTTTTGAGATTGGAAACCCTTAAACACCCCAAATCGACAGATAAAATTTGAGATTACTATTCACTCACTATGCATGCACTATTCCTTTTTTTTTTCTTTCCTTTTTCTTCTGAAATCGTCCGCCTCCGGTTTTCGTTTATCAACTTTCGTTTTCGTTTTTTTTTTTTTTAAATATAATAATAATTATTAAATAATTAATAATAAGATTTTCTTTTATAAAAATTCATATAAATTCCATTTTTCATCATAAAATATCCCAAAAATTTCTAAAAATTTTCTTTCTCATAAATCTTTAGTTAAACTCTTAAATCATAATTTTTCTTGATAAAAATCATAATAAAACAAATTTCAAAATAAATATCTTTATTCATATTAAAAGAAAGAATATTTCTAAAAATACCATAAAAATTCAATAGAGGCCGGTATAATTATTTTAAGCAACACAATACTTCTTTTACTTAAAAGTCCACTTACTTTTAACAAATCATAATCATTTCTACATAAATAAAAATATATTTGCTTATAGCGCGCCAAAACATAAATTCTCATATTTCTTTTGTAATTCTTTAATCCATGTAATAAATATACATATTTTCTACGGTTCTTATCTCTATTGTCAAAATTCTCTCTTTTATTCTAAATTTCCTTTAATTGGAATTTTTGTTAAATTTTACGGTTATTACAACTTGACTGATCAAACTGAACATCTCGTGAAATATATATCCTTCCCTTTGAATCTAAGCATTTGTAGCCCTTATGACATGGGCTACAACCCGAAAAGACACACTGGGTAGACTCGAAAATAAATTTATGCTTTTTGTAGGTCCTCAAACAAGGGCAGCATGCACATCCAAATACTCTCGTGTGTAGAAAGTTTAGTGGAATAAAAGATTTGAAATGGAGACACACCACCCTGAACAAAACTAGGCAATCTATTGATAAGATAGGTAGCAGTGTAAAAGGCTTCATATAGTATTTTAAGGGCCTAGAGGAATGAGCATGGAGAGAGACTAGTTTCAGTCAAATGTGTGTTTTCTTGTAGCCAAGCCATTTTGTTGGTATATATAATTAAGGACAACTTATTCCATGAATGATGCTATTAATGCTTAGGAAGTCACCAAATGCTCTATACACACTCCCCAAAATAAAATTGCAGACCTTTTATTTTAGAATCAAATTGAAGCTCAGGCACCTTTTTGAATTGCACAAAAGCACCTAAGGCATTAGATTTTTTTGTTTGAGAACATAAAGCCACGTATACCTTGACCAAGTATAAGTGGAATAAATATAATAGGTATAACTAACAAGACTTTACAGAAGCAGGGATCCACAGGTCAGCATGAATAAGATGTGAAGTTGCAGTATACTGATGATGAATTGGGAAAGGGTTGTTGATGAGATTTGCCCAAAGCATAGGCTTGACAAAAACCAAATGAATTTTGATTAAATTTGGGACCATTACAAGATTGTAACATTGTTGTAACTACTTGGGATGATGGACGTCCGAGTTTGTAATGCTAAATGTTAAAAGATGAAGACCATTTTGGACTATGACTATTTACAGAATTAGCTTGAGAACGATTTACTGATGAAGATTGACTTAATCAAATGAATACATGCCATTTTTAAGAATCCTTTTGTAATATTCTATATTTTTTTAAATAATTTTTTTTATAAACAAGTATTATTTTTAAATGATTATATTTTGCTAAAAGCAAATATACTTTTAATCAAAATAATTTTTGTTTTGCCTAAAATAATTATATTTGCTTTTAATAAATTTTTATTTTATTTTTAAATTTTTTTTTCTTTTAATATATATGAAGATATTTTATATTGTGACTTTTTTATTAAAATTTTATCAAAAAAAGTCATGATTTGATATTGCAACTAAAGTTTTGCAAGAATAAAAATTTTGAGAAAATTTTGGGATATTTTAGGATGAAAAATAACATTTATATGTATATATAACTAAAGAATAAATTATCAAATATTCAATTATTAAATAATAATAATGAAAAAAAGGAGAGCAAAAGTAGAAGCAGAAGCAGTAGGCTCGGGCATCCCCCCTCCATTTTTTTTCTTCCCTACTCCTTCTTTTTCTGAAATTAAATTTCTCACTAAGATATCTCCTAATATATGCATCCAATTGAGATACCAGAAATACTGTTAGACTTGTGGCAATGAGAACTTCAAAACCTACTGATCAATTTTGCTGGAAACTCGTCGAAAATGATAAACAATAACCACGAGGTAAAGTTTAGAATTTTAAAATTTTTGGGTGTTTTCTGATTATTTTGGCTCTAGAAATGCTCAAGAGGTAGAATAATCCTTGTATGAAATTTTTTTTGGCTGGATAGTATGATTTGAAGCTTTAAATCATGAAAATTTTTTTGGATGAACAGTAACTGTGAACAGTATTCTGCCTAAGTGAACAGTACCTGTGCAATGAATTTTTGAATTCCAAAATAGCTAAGTTGAAGAACATAATTTGGAGGTGTTGGTGATCAATTTTCTTTGAAAAAAGGCTAGAAGAAGCTAGTCCAATTGAAGCTTCAAATTGGTGAGTAAATGACATAAATTATGGCATGGAGAAAAGAATTATAATTTGTCTCTAAATTTATAAATTGTATAATATAGTTATGTAATGTAAATTTATGACTATTTTATATGTTAAGATTGTGACTTGGATAATGTCTGAGATTTGAATAGTATGTCACTAAAATATATGAATATGTGAGAAGTGAGTTGAGATGGATAGGTATTAAATATGTTAGGGATAGTGAAAGTAAGATATATTAGGATTGCTTAAGGATAGTGATAGGAAAGTATCATAAGAGAAATATTTGAGCATATTGGGTTTACTTGAAGATAGGCAAGACAAAATTAGAAAATTTACAAATTTCAATTTGTTGGAAGTGATTAATGGAGGAAATCTTGGAGAAAATTAGGCATTTAACTTTTCATAACTTTTCAGGTATCGTAATGTATAAAAAATTTCACGTGAGAATAACTAATTGAAGAATGGCTTATGGTGTTTTAAGAAGTATAATCAAGTGAGTTAGTGACGTCAAAGTTTCTTGAGGAATAAAAATATGGGAAGTAGAATTTAAATTAATCTTTGGCCTATTAACTTGAAAATTTATGTATGAGTAATTGTTGGAAAAAATCTTCTTGAAATGATTGGGTGAATTAAATGGGATTGATATGAGATAAAATGAGGTACTTTTAGATATGATAGAAGAAAGGCTTGAAATATTTGATAATGAGTTTATTGGTGTTAATAAGAGGGTATAGAGATATTTTGATGAGGTAAGTTGAAATTGTTAGACATGTGTCAATGGTACCTAAACGTTATAAAAGGTTTAATGGATTTAGTTCTATGTATGTTTAACATATTGATTAATGAATTTTAGGATAAAAATAGATCATAGATTAAGACGATGAGATTCATGGGAGGATGTTGACATGTGAGAATCAAAGATGACTTGATAGAAGCAAGGAATAAGAAAAGTTAGTTATCCTATATGCATGTGTACATATTCCTTTATGTCTAATTAGATTGACTTATAAATATAAACATGTGAATTCGAGGATAGTTCTGATATTAGTGAAGATGATCCATAATGGTTTGAGAATTTATTAGAATATGTTATATATGTATAATGTATTGGGTATATTTTTATCCCAAGGGTGTACAATGTTTTAACCGAAAAATTTAATATCGTGATCTCTCGTAACGTATGATGCTTATACTATGAACACATATAAGTATGTGAATATTTATGTATAATGGCATCTCAAATAATATTTAATGATGGCAACCCTAATGGATATTGAAATAATAAATAATGATACAAGATTATAAGGTTATATGTAATAAAAATGAGGTAAGACTATCAAATTGAAATTTCTTTATTCAAGTAAGCACATAGATATGTATACGTACACTTTAAAAATATAAATATGAGTCAAAAAATGAATGAAAGTAATATGATAAAATCTGATGATTATTGTATTTGATATGCAGTGATGATAAAGTATCCATTGTGAATATAATGATTATGATTATGTGAACACAGTGGATTATCACTAGATATTGAGTAAAATAATACTTTATTTTTAAAACCTGGAAACAATGAAATAAATAAATAAAACTAATAATAATTACATTAAATTCTTTTTTGAAAATACTGTCGGCTAGCGGCAGAGATAGTTAGCCATGGTGCACTTTGTAACCCTAACTAGCAAGGGAGTTGTTAACCCTTTGTGCGAAAGGGCACATGAGAATTGAATTGTGAATAAATATAGAGTTGAGGTATATTTCTTCCAATAGCTAGTGGCATTTGGCTTGGTTACCTATGATGAGAATGTGATGATTTACCTGTCCTATTGCTGTGTGCTTAGGACAGTTATCATATAGAAACGTTAGAGAGTTGAGGGAAGTTCTTCCCAACCTTATGATATGAATTATGAGAATATGGTGATTCTACTTGTTCCATTGCTATGTGTTTGGGATGAGATATGTATATGGTGATTTACCCACCCTTGTTGTGTGCTTGGGTAAAATGTTGATTTTTCCTTACCAGATTGTGTGTTTGGATATGTTGAAATAGTTCTGTATTGGAATCTTCTAAACTAAATAAAATATGCTAAAAATAATAATAATTAAAGTATAAAATTGAAAGATATTAAAAAAAAAAAAGTCTTATTAATATATAATAAATTAATATAATTATTTTACTTTAATTATACTCTTGAATATATGTATAGTTTGAGTATTAAATACATATCTATATGTACACAAATAACATATGATATTTTTATATGGTGTAGGAGCATAATAATATAGTGGCATAATTTTAAGAAAGATGATAAAGTGGATCTAGCCCATTTGTTATAGCGTGTGCAAAGGTTTGCACATAGAAATGTTCAAGTGTCTATTTAAAGGAGGAACAATAAAGGAAAGTGACTGAGAAAAGTTAAGAAGTCCCTTAGAGGCCTGTATGTATATGATGATGAAACTAGATAAGGAAAAGTATGAGAATGGGTTAAACTAAGGTAAATGAATGAATTAGTAATATTCTATAATGTTGAATTAATTTTAAAATAAAGATACTATTCATAACATATTTTTAATGAGAATAAATAAACAAAACTAGCAAGAATATTTCAAAATATTCATTATTTGAACAACATAAATTGAATCATAACCTAATATGTAAGATAATTTTTCTACATGATATAATTGTGTTATTTACTCATTGAGTCGCAAGACATATCCTTTTTTTTATATATTTTTTTTTTCAGTTAGTATCAGAGAAACACAACGGAAGTGTGGAGATGTTATGTTATCTTTGGTGAGCCCAAATTGTTCTTGGGCCTTTTTCTTTTATTCTCTAGTATGCTTGTAATATTCTAGAGTATGCTTCATTACCACAAGCAGGATCCTCGTTTTCGATGCATGAGAAAAAAAATGTAAAATGTATATATATAATAAGGAATGAAAAATGTAATCGATATAGTTTTGAAGTTAGATTTTTATTTATGTTTTATATATGCTTAAAGTTTTAAAGAGTGATTATATAATCACATACTAAACCAGACTGATTATTGAGTTTTAGATTCAGAATGCGACAGTTAGACTTATGGAGTGAGGAAAAATCCTTATTTCATGTCAATCTCGTATTTAGATAAAATTCAGGACGTGACATCTTTGCAAAAGAAACTCCTTGGACCTTGCCCCAAAAAAAATACAAGAGAAAGGATGAAATTCAAAAAAGACAGAATTGTCTTTTGCAAATTGAGACACACTGAGTAAAGTTCTTGTTATAGAAGGCACATGAAGTAAGATTATTTAATAAAAGCATAGTAGAAGAATTTAAAAGTGAAGAAACAGAGATTTGCGCAATATAATGAGTAGACAAACTTAAGCCATTTCCCATAATCACTTGCTGTTAACCATTATAGTCTGATTTATTCAATAAATTGCTACTATTTGGTGTCATATGATGTGAAGCACTAGAATCTAGATACCATCTATAATCATTCACAATTTCTGGTGTTGTTGTTACCATAGCTGAAATTTGACCTCGAGAATATTGTTGATTGAAGTTTAAAGGTTGTTGTGAGTTACTAGACTGCTGTTGAAAGGCAGGATCAAATCTGTAAAAACAATTCCTAATGGTGTCACCAAATTTTCTACACAATTTCACTATATTATTAAACCAGCCTCTGCCTCTTTCTCTATCAGAATTTCGACATCCTCTTCCAAAATTGTTATTATTTCCACAAAATCCACCATGTGCACAATTAAAATGCTTATTCTGATTGATCAACAGGACTCTGTGTCATAGAGTGAGGTTAAATTTGTTTATGGTAGGTCCCTCTAAAATAAAGGGCCCACACCATTGACAAACAAATATAAAAAAAGGAGAAGGGAAGAAAAGCAGAAAGACGGAGAAAAAAAAGGAAGCAGAAGAAGGATTAGAAATGTGGCAGAGCGACAATGAAAAAAAAATCAACAAGGGAAGCGGTGGCCAAAATAGTAGCAAAATTCAATGGGCGAAATAGCAGGCACCACTTGCTCCATCTTGCAGCAAGTTTTCCCGTCTTTTCTTTGAGAAGCTTCAATGGTTTTTGCCTATAAATAGGCAGTGGGAGGAGGCGTGGAATTGCATTAGAAGCTGAGGAGCAAAATACTCCTTGAAAAGGCTAGAGTTGAGTTCTCTTAGGATTGAAGAGAAAAAAAAATTTAAGTGAGAGTTGTATTTATTTTGGAGAGAAAAGAGTAACGACAAAATAAAGAGAAAATATTTTTTTGGTGTTCTTGCAAAACACATTGATAACCACTATTTCAGTAAGATGTCAATTATAGCCTCTAAAATTTATTTGGGAATTCATTCTATATACTTACTATTTTATTAGTGGAATAAAATCGACATATGTGCCTACCCATTATAAATCAGACACACCATCCAATTCACCTCTAGACAGATGGGACCGATGCTGCATAGCGAACGCTTGATTTTGTGAAAAAGGGGATCCATATGGGTTTAGATCCACAATCATCACCATTTCTGTGAGTGCGTGCTAGAATAACAGACCCAGAGTCAATAGTCCTATGACAATTCTTAAATCTACTCTCTTAAGCTAACAGTAGAGATTAATCTCAACAGTACTATAATAATTAATTCTAGTACTGACGAAGGTAATAAAAGGCTCATACTCTTCGGTCAATCCTGCAAAAATTGCATCAATATGATCTAATACTAACATTGTCAATCCTACATACTCTAATACATCAAGAGCAGCTTTACTAAACGAAGAAACGGAGTGTTTGGCGAAAGCAAGGATCGTATTGAAAATTCAATGGATGTTTGATCGCCACGAGTTGCCTCGATAAGATCGGATTCAGTTCTTTGCCCAAAAACTAAGGGAAGCTCTCACTTTAGGAGAAAACTCAATCTTTATTAATCATCAAAATCTGTTTTTTACATGAACTTAAAGAACTCTTAAATAGACAATCAAACCTAACCCTAGTAGGAAAGCCAAAAGGCCTTAAACTCCTAATTGGACTTCTAATAAAAATATGGCCCAAATAACATTAGTTATCTGGCCTAACTAAACTAATAAAAAACAAACCCATAATTAAACTACTATTTGGGCTACATAAAGAATGGGCTCAAATACTAATAATATCCAAAACAAAACATTTAAATTAAAGCCCATAATACATCTTTAAATCAATGCAGATTTGAGCTAGTTATCTTCAAGATCCAACAAACTTTATTGGGCCTCTGAATTGCTCTCTTTAATGCAATCCTCAAGGCTGCAAAGTGTGGCACACTTGATGTCTAGACTTGGCCCAACAACTTCCTCTTTAGCTTGCACATCCAAGATCAAGCCCAGTAAAGCTTCTTTGGCCTGCTTCGCCCTGCTCCTAATCATTGCACCGCCTATCCCTTGCAAAGGATCTTGGGAACGGTTTATAGTAGTTTTGACAGCACCTTGATCTCCATCATTCCCTCCTTCCTCGAAATGATTCGTCCTCGAATCAAAGGCATCACCTACATCAAATAAAGACAAGTCAGCAACATTGAATATAACACTAATATTGCCATACTCACTTGGTAAATCAATCTTATAGGCATTGTCATTGATTCGCTTCAAGACTTGAAAAGGTCCATCTCCCCTAAGATGCAACTTAGACTTTCTCTGAACCGAGAACCTCTCTTTGTGCATATGTACCCAAACCCAATCACCAGGTTCAAATACAATTTTTGTTCGGCTCTTGTTGGCTTGCGTTGCATATTGCTTATTCTTCCTCTCAATGTTAGCTCGAACTTTAGCATGCAAATTCTTTTCATATTCAGCCTTTTGCTTACCATCCATGTTAACAAACACATTAGTAGATAAAGGTAAAATATCCAAAGGTGTTAGAGGATTAAAGCCATAAAAAATTTCAAAAGGACTACAAGCAGTAGTAGAATGCACAGATCTATTGTAAGCAAACTCAACATGTGGTAATGGAATATAAAGACCATGTGGCATAACCTTAGACTTAGCTTGTTTACATGCCATGCACTTAGCACAAAATGAAATGACATCATGTTTCATGCGAGGCCAATAAAAATATTCATGCAGAATTTCTAAAGTTTTACTCACTACAAATTGCCCCATTATACCTCCACCATGACTCTCCTTATTTAATAAGGCACACATAGAACACTCAGGCACACAAAGTTTATTCTTTTTAAACAAGTAGCCTCTATGTCTATAGAAACCATCAATAACACGCTTATCATAAGAATTCCAAATAGATCCAAAATCAACATCATTAGCATACAAGTCTTTAATGTATTCAAACCCAAGCAACTTAGCATGCAAAAATGTCAATAACGCATATCTTCTAGACAATGCATTAGCTACCACATTTTCCCTTCCAATTTTATATTTAATCACATATGGAAATGTCTCAATGAATTTTAACCACGTAGCATGCCTCTTATGCAACTTACCTTGAGACTTCAAGAATTTCGGACTCTTATAATCTGAATGGATAATGAATTCTCTCGGCCATAGATAATGCTGCCAAATTTGCCAAGTCCTCATCAATGCATATAACTCCTTATCATAAGTAGGATATTTCAGTGTTGTGAATCCCTATATCAAAGACACAACCACACTAGGCAAAGAAAGGTTAGGAGTGTTAGTAAAATAAATATCCTTGTACATGAACACAAGGAGGTTTGGTTTGCATACCAAAGCACTCTTCACCTCACTTTTTAATGCAAAAGCACTCACTCTTTTATTTTCTTCTTTATCTGTCTCACAATTCTCTTTCTTTTTCTGCTCACATATCTCAACATCTCTCTCTTTTATCTCACTCTCAATTTTGGCCATACTCATTTTTTTCTCACATATCTCAACCTCTCTCTCTTTTCTCTCACTCTCAATTTTGGCCATACTCTCTTTTTTCTTTTGCTCACATATTTCAACCTCTCTTTCTTTTCTCTCACTCTCAATTTTTGCCTTACTCTCTTTCTCTTTTTCTTTTATTTCTCTCAACTCACACTCTTTTGTAATTCGCACTTGATCAGCATAAGCCTCAGCTGGCCTTAGGGGTGTTAGAATAAAGGTTTTCTTATGCATGGTCAATGTATATCGATTCTTGTAACCATCATAATTAACTCTTCTATTAAATTGCCATAGACGTCCCAACAACAAGTGTGCAACATGCATTGGTACTACATCACAAAGCACCTCATCTTTGTAGTTACCAATAGAAAAAGATACCAAAACCTGATTAGTCACCCATATCTCTCCACTATCATTCAACCATCTTAGCCTATACGGCTTAGGATGTTTCAATGTGGGTAGACCCAATTTATCAACCATCAAGGTACTAGCTACATTAATGCAACTCCCATTATCAATAATCAAGCTACATACCTTGTTATTCACGTGGCACCTAGTCTGGAATATATGCTCACACTGTTCATCATCAATATCATCAATAAGCTGCATATTAAGAGCACGTCGAGTAACCAATACTTCTCTTTTCACTAGCTTACTAATCTCCATATTACTACAATCCTCCAATGGTGGCATCTCATTATCACTAGAATGCTTACTCTCTATTCGTTCCTTTTCTTCTTCACCAAAGACAAACTGTTTAGAAGGCTTAGGTTTGGATAGTGACTCAAGATTATCCAGCTTCATATGTGTCAACTTAAACTGCTCCTGAATTGCCTTCATGTAATATTTAAGATCAATTTTAGGTTGATTTATTTTACTAGTCATGTTTGTCTCACAAGCCTCACGTGTTTGCACTCAACTTTACTCTCTTTCCCTTAAAGCTCTTAAACAAGAACCTAATCAACAAACTTATCAAAGGAAACAAGAGAATTAAGAATGATAAGAACAAATTTTCAGACAATGACAATCTAGGAACTGAATTTGAAACAAATAAAATTAGTATGCAATTTTTTCGACTTCCCTTTTTTTCTCTTTTTTTTTGAACGAATTTCTTCTCTTTTTTTTTTGAATGAACTTCTGCTCACCTTTTCTTTTAGCAGACTTCAGCACTTTTTTTTTTTGCGAAATTTTTTTTTTTGAATTTTTTTTTGGGAAGAAGAAACTGAAGTATACTAGAACTAGGAATCTGATTTTTTTTTTTTTGAATTTTGAATTTTTGAACAAGAAACCAAATTGAAATAGGAATAGGACTCACCTTTTTTTTTTTTTTTTTCGAAATTCAAATTTTTGGAAGAAGAAACTAAATTGACTAGGACTAGGAATTAGAATATAATAGGAAAAGAAAATTGACTAGAACTAGAACTCTTTTTTTTCTAAAAGAACTAGAATAACATTAACTAGAACTAGAACTAGAACTCTAATTTGACCTAAAGAAAGGTAGAAGAAGAAGAAAGACTCTAGAAAATAGAAAAGAAAAGATAGGACACCAACCAAATCTCAAGGAGCCAAAGCTCTGATACCAAATGATGCGTTCCTCTAAACGAAGAAACGGAGTGTTTGGCGAAAGCAAGGATCGTCTTGAAAATTCAATGGATGTTTGATCGCCACGAGTTGCCTCGATAAGATCGAATTCAGTTCTTTGCCCAAAAACTAAGGGAAGCTCTCACTTTAGGAGAAAACTCAATCTTTATTAATCATCAAAATCTGTTTTTTACATGAACTTAAAGAACTCTTAAATAGACAATCAAACCTAACCCTAGTAGGAAAGCCAAAAGGCCTTAAACTCCTAATTAGACTTCTAATAAAAATATGGCCCAAATAACATTAGTTATCTGGCCTAACTAAACTAATAAAAAACAAACCCATAATTAAACTACTATTTGGGCTGCATAAAGAATGGGCCCAAATACTAATAATATCCAAAACAAAACATTTAAATTAAAGCCCATAATACATCTTTAAATCAATGCAGATTTGAGCTAGTTATCTTCAAGATCCAACAAACTTTATTGGGCCTCCGAATTGCTCTCTTTAATGCAATCCTCAAGGCTGCAAAGTGTGGCACACTTGATGTCTAGACTTGGCCCAACAACTTCCTCTTTAGCTTGCACATCCAAGATCAAGCCCAGTAAAGCTTCTTTGGCCCGCTTCGCCCTGCTCCTAATCATTGCACCGCCTATCCCTTGCAAAGGATCTTGGGAACGGTTTATAGTAGTTTTGACAGCACCTTGATCTCCATCATTACCTTTTATTATATTTCTTAATTGAAGTGTAACTTGCTAGATTTTATCACGGGTTTGTGGAGCAAAATATACCTTAAGCTTCTCCCAAACTTGATGAGTAGTTGCACATCCTACTACTCTTGTAAGTATGGATTAGGTCATGGATGAAAGTAACCATGACAGCAAAACTAATCTTACCTCCACTAGGCAAGAAAATCCTCACTAACCTTGCCGGCTCTTTCATTATGCTCATAACTGAATCTTTCTGGCAATCTGTGTCTTTCAACATAATTTTGCTAATCATGATTGAGAATGGATACAGTTACCTACTGGCGCCAAAGCAAGAAATTATGATCAAGTTTTACAGAGAGCAAATAAGAAGATGTGGCTGGAGATAGCTTCTGAATTGGAGTCATCTAGCTAAAGGAAAGAGATAGAAATGAATTTCCAACCTTCATAGCTCATGGCCCTAATACCATGTTGAAAGAATAGTGTAACAAAAGAAGAGAGAAAACAATGAAAGCAAAAGGATCTATTATTCAATAATAGTGAGTGCTTTATTATGTGACCTGCTAACTTGTTAATAGAAATCACTTCTCAAACATATTAGAAATTGGATAAATGACACCTACAACAAGAAGTTTAATAATTTCAGTTCTCCCAACTTTTTTCATGTTTGAATTTAGACATCTTTATAGCTCTCTTGAAGTTTTGGCATTGTCCTCCAAATATATCCTATGCATGTAAATTGATGGACTAATACTTTTAATGTTTGCTATTATCTACCTTATGGTTTTACTATACTCACTGAGGACTTTTACGAGTTCAACTTCCTGTTTTTTACAGATGGTAGTAGAATAGACTCAGAAGGTGAAACTATTTTTCTTTTAGCATTCCGTCTATCAGTATCCATTTGTGGAGTGATATCTAATAAAGAGTTTACCTCACTAACCAAACAATTCTCATATATGTCCATGTTGAAATGAACCAAACATTTTTCTAAATGATCATTACCAAAAGAGTCTAAAAATGAATCATTAATTGAACTTCTAGTCAGATTGACTTCACACAAATCATTCATGTCCACAGGTTGACAAGAGACATTAAAAATATTGAGTTCCACAGTCATATTTTTAGAAGAAAAATTCAAAATTCAATTTCGACAATTAATGATTGCATTAGATGTTGCTAGAAATGGTCTACCAAAAATAACTGGAATTTATATATTTGCATTCTCAACAAGGTCAATGTTAAGAACAATGAAATCTACTAGAAAGTAAAATTTATCAACCTTAATAAGAACATATTTTATAATACCTCTAGAAATTTTGGTAGACCTATCAGCTAACAGAAGAGTCACTGGTGTAGGTTTCAGCTTTCCTAACCTAAGTTTCTCATATACAGAATAAGGCAATAGATTCACACTTGCTCCTAAATCAAGTAAGGCTCAATTAATCACATGGTAAACTATAATGCAAGAAATTGTTGGACAACCAGGATCTTTGTACTTGACAGAAGCTTTTTGCTGAATTATAGAGTTTACTTGTTTAGTCAAAAATATTTTTTTAGAACATTGGTTTTCTTTTTCACCGTGCAAAGATCTTTCAAAAATTTTGAGTAAGCAGGTACTTATTTGATAGCGTCAAGAAAAGGGATATTAATATTTACTTGCTAAAATATCTCTAAAATGTTACTATATTGAGTACCTTTCTTGATTGCCACTATAACATCCTTAATTTCGTTTCTTTTATTGATAAAGGTACAAAAAAAATTTAATTAAGAAAATAAAATTTATTAGACAATATTTTAGATATCTAAGGAAATATAGTCCTTAGAAATTCTTCACCTTATGTATATGCATAGAAAATGTTTCTAACATTAAGAGAACAAATAAAGAAGGAAAATCTAATAGGAAAGAAATTAGAAATAACATACTAAAGAGATGCAAAATTCTTGGATAAGGAAGATAAATTTTTAGAAACAAGTAAAGGTCTTAAAATTTCAAGAACATTAAATTAGGGTAATTTTTCCTAATTCAAGAACTATAGTTACTAAGTTTAAAATCTTTACCCATACATTGGGCTTTTACCTATGGACACTTCATATAGAGTTTTTCCACTTCACATAAGTTTCTAACAAGCCCATTGGACAACCTAAACAAGAAATAAAACATAGACTTGGACTAGGATATAGTAATTGCATCAATAGCCCAAAAATTATGAAAATGTGACCAAGCCCACCAAGAAAGGAAGAATTTTATCCAAAGCAAAGAAAATGGGTAGGACAAGCCCATAATGGGTAGGAATAAGCCCAAATCCAAGAGGAAAAATAAAATAAAATAAATTAGATGATGATATAATAATAAGAATAAAGATTAGGTTACATGGCATTAAGACAAAAATTTAGCAAGTGGTGTGATTCTACATTCATCATTTAGGCAAGTGGCATGATAATACAAGGCTTTACGACAAAAAAATCTATATCCTACACTCATAATTTTAGCAAGTGGTATGATAATACATGGTATTAGGACAAAACATTCATAGCCCACACAAATAATATCAACCAAATAATAGAGATTCAAGGGCTAGAAATTTGCCACCTAAAAAGGCAAACCTATCATACTTGTTTAAGACAAAAGAAAATAGAAATGAATCCCTAAATCAAAGGGACCTTGTCCCTTATCTTAAGAACATATCATCATAATTTTCAAAATACAAATTTCCTTTTCCTATGCATATCTTGACTAAGGAAGAGGAAGACAAGAACATAAGTTGTTTGTTTTCCAAAAATTCAACAAAGTGTATCTTAATTGTGATAAGGTAGACCCATGATCATGAAAGGTGAATTATTTGATGGTCTATATAAGAAAACCCACCCTTACAACATTAGAATTTCGTCCAAGTGAGGGAGAGGAAAAATAGAAGCAAGGTAGAGTGAGGAAAGGAGAGGAAGAAAGGAAGAAAGAGGAAGGAGAAGTCTAGGGGACTAAGTGCTCCAGGTAAGTTTAACAATATTTCTTTTTGAAGGAAACTTTTGAAACTTATAATATTTATATGAGATTTTGATCTTAGAACTTTTATGATTGGTCATGATGTTGCTATATCATGTTACATATTGATCTTGCATGTGATGTATGTTTGAATACTTAGGTTGGTGTAGATAGTTCTGCATGGTTATGGCTATGGGTGGCAGAATTTTAAGCTTCGGTATTTTAATTTATGGGAACAATCTATAAGGAATTAAAATAAATGGTTAACATAAGAATTAAAGATATATGTGTCATGGATAATTAGGCACTGGAATCATTCAATTTGGAGTCCATATAAGGGAGATATGAGCCGGTTAGTAGACAAAGGTCAGAAAATGGGTCATCATGGAAAAATATGTTAGGATAGCTTCGGTATTTTAATTTCTGGGAACAATCTATAAGGAAATAAAATAAATGGTTAACATAAGAATTAAAGAAATATGTGTCATGGATATTTAGGCACTGGAATCATACAATTTGGAGTTCATATGAGGTATATATGATCCGATTAGTAAGCAGAGGTCAGAAAATGTTTATTCACGGAAGAGTATGTTATTAAAGCTTTAGTTTTTAAATTTCTGGGAATATTCTGTAGGGAATTAAAATAGCGCGCCAACATAACAATTATAGATATATGGCTCATGGAATTTTACCAACTGGAATAACTCAATTTGGAGTTCAAATTTGAGAGATATGGTCTAATTAGTTAGTAAAGGTCAGAACCTACACGAGAAGAAAAAAAATACTAAATTTAAAGGAGTAATAACACCACGATATCATATTATTTTGTTGATATGATTAACATAATAGTTTTAGATAATTGTCTTAGCTTTTCATAGACACTAAGATCATCTTAATCGGAGTTAAAATTAGAGAGTTATGCTTTGATTTGTAAGCAAAGGCTGTGTTAAAAGTTAGTAAAACCTATTTTCAATATTTTTTTTCACCCTAGATGAATTTTTAAGGTAATAGTAGAAATCAATTTGAGGAAAAATGCTCTATAAAATTTGTAAGAACATGTGTTGGAAATGATATAAGTAGAAATAAAATGACTAAATGCCTAGAAATAAAGAAAATGAAAAGATGAAAATAATATTCAAGAAAGAAGAGGAATTTTATAAATGAAAATAATAAATGCCTAGTGTATGCCCTAGCTATTGCCATTGCATGAACTTACTACCATTTTAAGTGTGTACTTTTTAACATAGAATTTACCCTAGTACTCATATAAATTTCCAAGAAGTTTTGAAAGTGCCGGTTTTATTTGAAAAACCTTAGTATGCTCCGTGGTTGCAGTATTTCCACATCAGAAAAGAATTATTCTAGTTACTGGAAAAAAAATTGTGATTTGTGAAAAGTGCATGTCTAAGGAAAGCTCTGGCAAGGAAAGACTTGGTACTTAAGCGTGTCCATTAGTGACCCACCTCTCTTTTCTGGGAACTTTCTTGGTGCGCTGTTTACAGACTACAATTACTATCCAGTTACCGAAGTATTAGTGTGGAATTTTGACATGGAAATATTTTATAAAGTGAAAATTAGAATGAATTTTGAGATGATTATGTTTTGATACATTATGACATGAGAATATAATGAACATACTTGTTATTGGAATCATATTTTCGGCTATTAATATGAAAAGAAAAGAAATGAGCACGGTCACATGGCAATCCGTATGGTGCACCAGTAGGGGACGCCCTACCAACGGTTATGATTATGTTCATGAGAAAAGAAAGAGAAAGTGTGCCATGTCGGACGGAGCGAGATAAGCCCGTACCAAAAAGTAGAGAATACTCACCCTGACCGGGGTAGCTTGAAGTAAGAATAAGTTGATAGCCATCATATGAAATTCGATAAATAGTTATTCATGTCATACATGTCATAACTGTATAATTTTCATGTGCATGATAAAGTGCATTCATGTGACCTAAAAATATTTTCTGTAGTTTATACAGCTGAACATGACGTGATGAACTATATTGATAATGAATTATTGTTGAACATACTGAGATTTAATTCTCACTATATTCCATATCATGTTTAGAAAATTAGCTATGCAGTTGTTTTCAATGAGACTTATTATTGCCGTACGTATGATCGAGGTGCCCTATCTTGGGCAAATACCTATTATTGCGGATATATCAGTTGTTGAAGTGACTGAGATTCCGGCGGAGGTGCCACCACCCGAACCAGTGGCCCCGGAAATAGTCTATGTGGAAGATTAGGGCTTATATGTACATGTATGTCTTGTACAAATGTTTGTATTAATGATGTGAGTATAAACTTAGTATTGTATAATTAAATAAATGTTATTGTGAGTTAAGTTGAGGTAATAACTTCATGATGTTAAATAAAAAAAAAATTTGTTACATAAATGGAGCTGTTACAGCCACAAATCCTTGTGAGAATGGAGTTTTAGGGGCACAAAGAATAGGTTCACTTTTATTCTCACTTGAGTCATTAATTTGTAGTTGATGTTGACTTTACTTTTTAATTTCTGGCATGTGAACTTGATTATCAATTACTTTTCCAAATCTAAGTGTCATTATAGACTTCACTTCTCTATTAGGATTTGTTGACAATCCTACGTCACCCTTAGAATTAGGAATAAGTTGACTGGAAATTTTTTTCTTCTCTCTTTCTCCTAGAGCATTGGCTAATTGACCTAATTGTGTTTCAAGTTTTGAAATAGATTGAGTGTGAGACTGTAAAACTTTTTGGGTTGACTGCATAAACTATTGTAAGATATCCTCCAAAGAAGGTTTTTGTTGTTGTGGTACCCCGAAAAAAGGAGCATGTTGAGGAACTGAAGGGTATAAATTAGGAGGGGAAAATTTTTGCTCACCTTGATTCATTGAAGGTTGATTTTCCATATATAACAAGTTTGGATGATTTCTCCAATTTAAATTATATGTGGGTGCAAATGGGTTATCTGATGATTTTCCATAAGACTAAAGAGAATTAGCTTGCTCAAAGAATGCCTCTTGGTAAACTAGTATGGATGGATAAGATTGTGCAGTGTGAGATGTACTAGAACATAAAACATATGCTTCATTCCTAGTATTGGTAGAAGAGTTCAGAGTGTGGCTTAAAGTAAACACTTCTACCTTTCTAGTAAGATTGGCTAAGGTAACTCTCACACCTGTATCATTACTCACTTCATAAATTCCTCCTTTTTTTGGGATTGAGACTTTCTATCCTTTGGATATATACAGTTCCAATATTGAGATTTTTCAGATAGAGACTCTAAGGATCCCTAAACTTCAGCCTCATTTAACTAAAAAAATCTTTCACCATACATACTTTAGATCATTTGACGATTTGATGGAGTCAAACCATCATAGAAATATTTTATGAGTCTCCAAGTTTCAAAACCATGATGAGGACACTTCAAAAGAAATTCATTAAATTTTTTCCAACACTCAAAAAATTGTTCACCCTCTTTTTAGAAAAAATCAAAGATTTCTCTCATAAGGGCATCCGTTTTTTATATGGAAAAATTTTTTGTTAGAAAATTATTTACTAATTGATTTCAACTAGTAATAGTTTCTGTAGGAAAGAAATTCAACCAGGTTTTAACTTTATCTTTTAATGAAAATAGAAACATTCTAAGCTTGATTGACTCATTATTGAAATTTTGGAAACGAAATGCTGAGCAGATTTCAAGAAACTATTTAATATACACGTATGGGTCTTCTCTCTCTAATCCATAAAATGATACCAACAGTTGGATTATGACTAGTTTAAGTTCAAAGTGAGTTGTATTAATTTGTGGTAACACTATATAAGATGGAATACTAGCTATGACAAGTGAGAAATATTCCATAAAGGTTTTCTTGTGTACAACTTGTTCTTTCATTTTTTATGGTGTCTCAACAAAGGCTAATGTTCCAATTTTAAAACCAATGGGTGATCCTAAACTTTTTCTAACCAAATACTAATTTTTATCATGTTTCCAAGCACGCATAAACTAAAAGAAAAATTATAAACAAATATTTCTAATAACATACAACATAATTACAAAAGAGGATAATTTTACAACTTAATAACATATATATACAATGTTAACTATAAGTAACAAAATACAAATACAACAAAAAGACAAAAACATCACAAAATTATGCAGCAAATAATTCTTTTTTATCTTTTTATTTTGGGTGTTAGTAATAGTGAGTAGTATTCAACTAGTGGATTTCAAGAAAAGTGTGGAGGAGTCACAACAGTCTCACTTAAAATCCATACTCCTTAGGCATTTTTAGCCTTGTTGTCAGAATCAACTAATTTTATACACTCAAATTATCTCACCAATATTTAATAAATACTTTTTCACAAAGAAAAATTTCTATACAAAGAATAAATAAATATTCTAAATAATAATTAGTGGAAGAATTATACTTACTTGAATCTAATTAGCTTTTTTGTCGCAACTCTGGAAACAGCACCAAAAATTTGTTGTTTTAATTAAAACTTGCAAGCGTACAAATATATTGAAGTATAGATTTCATGGTATGTGAATTCGATTCCACAAGGATTGCCAATTAAGAGAAAATCTAATTTAGACTCAAAATAAATATTTCTAACCTAGTTTCCAAAATGTTTGTTTTGTGAGAAAAACATTAATTTAAATATGCAGGAAATTTATGTTTGAAGTTAAATAGAAATGTATTCAAAGTAAAACATACTAAGGTTAGGGGATCTACTTTTGATATAACAAATCAATATAAATTTAACTCTTTTATTACACAATTGGAATCCTTACATGAATGAGGTTCCAATCATAAGATATATCAATTTAAGCTCACTTTTATTTATACATGAATCATGTTTACCTTCTTTTTATTATATTACAAATAATTAAAATATTCTTATAAAATATATTCAAGTATATATTGTGCCAATTATCACATTGTCTATAATAAATCAAGATTGGTTCAAGTATTTATTGTGCCAAAGATCTACAATATATCAAGATTCACACTTTAAAAGATTAAAATATGCACTCAAAAAATGAGAACGGTAGAAAATTAATTATCTTAACAAAATAAAATAGGTGGCAAAGCCAACCATAATAATAATATAAAGAGACGAAAGAGCCAGCCTCTAAGAAAGAAAATAATAAGAGAGGGGCAACAAAGTCATCCTCTAATAAAAAAATAACAAAAAAATAATAACAAAGAGGCGGCAGAGCTGATGTGTACTATTGCAGGTACACCCAAATTGTTACCTTACCTCTCAAGTAATTTGTAGTAGTGGGAGTAAGGATCGATCCCACAGAGACTGGTGTTACCTTATGTGATTAAAAAAAGAGATTTGATAATTGTAAATAGTAAAACAAATAATAATCAAAGCAATTAAGAGAGTAATTAATGAGAGAGACGTTGGTTTCGGTTGATATCCACCATCAAGGGATTGCATTGATCACTGACAAAATCATCAATCTTAAACCAAATATCTACCATTGAGAATCTATTCCTGTTCCTCCTTAAACCTAGTGAATTGATATCAATCGTACCAATTAAACCTTAATTAATAAGATATCCTTTAGCACACCAGTAAAGTCTAACCTATTAATTGCATGAAGAATAAGAGAAACTGATAGAGCTAAATAAATATAAATACATTGATTATATTTAATTTAGTTGATCATTCATCATAGGGTTAATGATTTATAATCCAAAATCTTTAATCTTATTTGCTTCATGAATAAAGTAATGAAAATTTTGTTCAAAACCTAATTCAGGAGTAGATTAAGACATACAATATACTAGTAGGCCTCCCTAGCAATCATATGAACAATGATTAAGAAAAGATAAGAGTAGATGGATAATCAATACCCGGTTAAAATTGAATTAATAAAATTAACTCCAAATCTCACAATGCATAACAATCCTTTGAGGTTTCAATATTCCTCTGCCAACTAAAAGTAAATCAGTCGCGCAGGGCCATAAGAAAATCTAAATAAAAATTAAAGAAGGTAATTAAGAGCCTAAATTCTCTTTGATGCTTCCTTTCTTCCCATTTTATAGATTGGCTTCTCCTCCTTGAAGCAAGATTGTTTATAGGTCAAAATTCGGCTCGTCGGGCTTCAACTAGAGTAAAAAAAAACCTAAAAATCACAATATTAGCGTTCTGATGGGGCGGCGAGCACCGAGACGCTTCTAAAACTCATTGACAGGGTGCCATGGCACCTGATCCAGCATCGAGGCACTTTGGTTCTGACGCTCGGGCACCTCGACCTTCTAAATCTGCAATGACGTAGTGTCGTGGCGCTCTCTTGCGAAAGCCGTGAAGCCCAAAAAATTCCACAATTTGAGGAAGTGCTGAACACAAAATTTGTATCTCTATGTATCTTCTTTCCATATCTACCCGAATCTCCTTAATCAAATCTAAATAGAAGGAGATATTCTAAAATTAGTAACCAAAGGTCAGGATTCATCCTTCTACACTGTGATTCTAACTTTTGAGCTCTGTAACACTATAAAAGCTCCCGAGTTTGACAAAGTATTCAACATAAATGTTATAGATAATTGTTTTATATTTTCACAGCCACTTAAATCACTTTGATTGGAGTTTATATGGGGGAAATATGTTCTAAACAGTTCTGAAAGGTTTGGAATAGTTGCAATTTAGTATTTTTCCATGAATTTCTTATCTTTTTCTTCTGTTTTCTTCTTCCTTTGTTCCTACAATACAAAACACAAAAATAAGCTAATTCCTAATCATATTTTACTTAAATCAAACAAAAAGTAAGTTTAAAGGTATTAATATCATACTTAGTTAAGATCACATCAAATACCCCCACACTTAACTTTTTGCTTGTCCTCAAACAAAATAATCCCTAACAACGAAAAACAACAATCAATATATGTAGTGAGTATTAGGCTTACCAAAAATTTGCCTCATAACATGAAAATATACTTGAGAAAAATTTTGGAAGGTCATAATCATGCACAAGATTAACACAAATGCAATCTATTATTTTATCCTTCTGAATCCCTAGTGTGTGTGTGTTCTTGGGTTAATAAATTTTGTTTTACCCGGATAAAATTTATATATCCCAAAATTTTGGTTGTAGATCTCTAATTAGTTTAGGATTTCTATATGCTTATTTTTCATGCCACTCTTCACTAATGTAGGTCAAAACTACCTCGAGGATCAATAGGACTTTATTTAGCTTGTAATGTGGCCAGGGTATAAGGTAAGATAAAGGATACAAATTTAGGCTCAATCACCCAGCACCACATGGTTAAATATGATCTCTTGTGCTTTTTTAAATTTGGGGAGATTTTTTCCCCCACACTCATTTTCTTGTTTCGATTGAATTTAATCCATCATTTTCCTCGGTTCTCTATTTTTTTCCACAGCATTTGGATTTTTCTTCTATTTTCTTTGCATAATTCTTTTTTTTTTTTGCATAATTATTTTATTTTCCTTGCTCCACCCTTATACCCTTTTGTAAATAAAGCTCTACAAAACAAGTATTCAGAAAAATAGTCATGGAGTGAGTGAATAGGATAAAAAATAAAGATATTCATAGAAAATTTGGCTTTTGGGTCATTTGTGGTTTTTAGAAGGAAAAGTTCATTAAGCTCAAAATAGAGGAACTAAAGATATTTCATTGTTTAGGTTAGGCTTGAAAAGCTCAGTTTCTCAAATAATGCCCAAATCATCTCCTAAATAATAGTATTAACCTAAGATTTCGTCTCAAGCAGCATTCAAATAAGTTCTAGAATCCTGCTGAGATCATGAAATATTTTTTAATTATATAAACCTTCTCTAAGTAAAAGATAAATTGAATGCCCAAAGTTATTGTGCAAAAATATTTCAAGATTTTAAAGTCAAAAGTAATAAATTGCAAAAGGGATAAAATTGCACACAACCATGAATTTTCTACATTTTTCAAGAGTTAAAGAGAATTTGGATAGTCATATCATTAGCTATTGGTTGTGCCTAACATCCCAAAACATAAATTGAAAAACTCACACAATCACTCAACTTACTAAATGCAATAAAAATGCATTAATAGTAAAAATTAGAAAATTGATGCTCAAAATAAGGTCACAATTATTTAGACAAATATACTTCCACCCCTACACTCAAACTTTACATTGTCCTCAATGTAAAAGAAAGATAAGAGTAGGAAATGATATATGAAAACATGAGTTAAGTGGACTTCCCTGAATTTGTTTAGGGTGGAATAAGAGTGCTGCATTACTAGTCCTTGAATATTTCTAATTTTCACTTTTTTTTACTAAGTTGGGTTGTCTCTCAATAAGCGCATTTGTTTAATGTTGTTGGTTCAACTCAAAGCTCCTTATGTCATTCAAGGAGGATCCTTGATGTCCACTTTGAATTGGCTTTCCATTGGATTTGCATAATTTTGAGGTTCAACTGCATCATGAGGGGTGAAATCAGCATTAATCAAAAGTTTACTTAAATGAGAACTCAACTTACTTGGAAATAACTGATGTACTGAGTAGCTTTTGGCATCCAATTTAATTTCATCTTTTTGAAATTCTGCCAAAGCATGGGATAACTTTCCTCTATCTTTGAGTAGGGCATATTTATTTGAGGTTATCACTGGGGGTAGTTCTCCACTGTACCTTTTAAGTGGCTAGGGAGGCTCTTTTAGCCTAGGTCAGGATACTGCAAAATAGAAGGTACATGTATCTTATTAGAAATTGATAACAACATAGAAAAATCGTTACCTGTTTTCTACACTTTTGGTGCTTCTTCTCTTGCTATAATTTTCTCTTGGAATTTGGCATTGAGGGTAGATTCCATAACCTCTTTCGCAATCTGCTTACTAGTGTCAACTTCTAAGTCATATTTTCCATTCAATGCATAATTTTCCTCTTTTTCACTAATGATGTTGGGGCTAGATTTTTAATTTCTAAATTTTGAGCCTCTAGCCAACTGACTGTTGTTACTAGTTAGCTCATTTGATTTGTTAAGATTTGAATGCTGACCCTTACCTCTTGTTGAAATTGATGAGTATTATGTGCAAGAGATTTAACGATTTCTTCTAAAGAACTACTTACCTGGGAATCCTGAGATGTAGTTTGTCTAGGATAATAGGCATGTTGATTATGTTGAAAATTTATAAAATCTTGTTCTCCTGGCAAATTTTGTGCATTCCCATACCTAAAGTTGGGATGATCCTTCCATCCATGATTATACATGTTTAAATAAGAATCATATCTCCCTTGTGGTGGCCTAGGGAAACCACTAATCATATTTACTTGCTCAAATGATTCTTCATAAAAAGTTGGGTACCCATTAAAAGGATGCCCCATGGCTGAATGATTTCCATAGCACTTCTCACTTTGCATATTTTCTACACGTTGATAAACAAGAGTAGTTAAATTTGTAAGTTGCTGTTCAAGGGAAGAATTACATACCTCACCAACATGTCTTAATGGAAACCCTAGCCTAGTTCCAAATTGTTGAAAATTGGCTGCCATATTCAAAGTTATGAACAAAAAGAAAATAAAAAAAAATCACAAAAGGTAAATAAACACAGTCCCCAGCAACGGCGCTAAAATTTGATGCGTACTGTCGCAGGTACACACAAATTGATACCTTACCTCTCAACTAATCTGTAGTAGTGGGAGTAAGGGTCGATCCTACAGAGACTGGTGTTACCTTATGTGATTAAGAAAAAAGGGAGATTTGATAATTGTAAATAGTAAAACAAATAATAATGAAAGCAATTAAGAGAGTAATTAATGAGAGAAGCGTTGGTTTCGGTCGATATCTACCATCAAGGGATTGCATTGATCATTGGAAAAATCATCAATCTTAAAACAAATATCTACAATTGGGATTCTATCCCTGTTCCTCCTTAAGCTTAGTGAATTGATATCAATCGTACCAATTAAACCTTAATTAATAAGATATCCTTTAGCACATCGGTAAAGTCTAATCTATTACTTGCATGAAGAACGAGAGAAACTGATAGAGTTAAATAAATATAAATACATTGATTATATTTAATTTAATTGATCATTCATCATAGGGTTAATGATTTATAATCTAAATCCTTAATCCTATTTGCTTCATGAATAAAGTAATGAAAATTTTGTTCAAAACTTAATTCAGCAGTAGATTAAGACATACAATATACTAGTAGGCCTCCCTAAGAATCATATGAACAATTATTAAGAAAAGATAAGAGTAGATGAATAATCAATACCCAGTTAAAATTGAATTAATAATATCAACTCCAAATCTCATAATGCATAATGATCCCTTGAGGTTTCAATCTTCCTCTACCAACTAAAAGTAAATTAGCGGCATAGGGCCATAAGAAAATCTAAACAAGAATTAAAGAAGGTAATTAAGAGCCTAAATTCTCTTTGATCTTTCCTTTCTTCCTTTTTTATAGATTGGCTTCTCCTCCTTAAAGCAGGATTGTTTCTAGGTCAAAATTCGGCTTGTCGGGCTTCAACTGGAGTCCAAAACACTTAAAAATCACAATATCAGCGTTCTGATGCGGTGGTGAGTGCTGCGACACGCTACTCGGGTGCCGCGACGCTTCAAAAACTTACTGATGGGGCACTACGATGCCTGATCTAGCATTGGGGCTCAGGCACCACGGCGCCCGGTGCATCTGGGCAGCCAACGCCACGGTGTGCTAGCGAGGGTCGTGGCCTTCCGAATTTGCAATGACGTAGCGCTGCGGCGCCTGAAAAATTTCATAATTTGTGGAACAAAAAATTTGTAGCTCTATGTCTCTTCTTTCCATAGCCACCCGAATCAACTTAATCCGATCTAAATTGAAGGAGATATGCCAAAATTAGTGACCAAAGGTTAGGATTCACTTGCTGCACTGTGATTCTAATTTGCGAACTCTGTAATACTATGAAATCTCTGAAATTTTACAAAGTGTTCAACATAAAAGTTGTAGATAATTGTTTTATCGTTTCACAGCCACTTAAATCACTTTGACTGGAGTTCATATGGGGGAGATATATTCTAAACAGTACTAAAAAGTCTAGAATAACTGCAATTTAGCATTTTTCCATGAATTTCTTATCTTTTCTTCTTCCATTTGTTCCTACAACACAAAACACAAAACTAAGCTAATTCCTAATCATATTTTACTTAAATTAAACAAAAATTTAGTTTAAAGGTATTAATATCATGCTTAATTAAGATCACATCAAGATCCATCCTCTAAGAGTGAAAATAACAACAGAGTGGCGACAAAACCATCCTTTAAGAAAGAAAATAACAATAAAATAATAATAGAGAGGCGGCAAAACCATTATCTTAGAAAGAATTAACATAAAAGAAATATGAAGATAAATACAACATGAAATATTTACATTGAAATTAAGAGTTAGATAAATTATTATTCTCATACTAAGAGTTTCACCTTTTCACCTTAGCATTAGGAGATTTGTTCTCCATAATCAAGATAAGAAAGCAAAATGAAATATGAAAAAGTATTATAATATTATGAAAGAAAGTAAAGATATAAATGTTTAAAAAGAGAAGAATATTATAAGCACTAAGAACTAAAACAAAGCTCTCCCAAGATATGAAAATTCACCTCTCACAAGCCTTCTCAAGCTCTCTATTTATATATACAATTAGGTGTGGTAGTTGTCAACAATGGTGGCTAACAAGTTGCATTAAGTTGATAAATTAGGCACCGAAAGTAATCCTTGAATTATTCATTTATATCCACTGATCACGTGAACACAAAAGTTGTAAAACATTGTGTCATCTAGTTTTTTACCAAATTTTGTACATATTAAATACGTATTTTCTGCGATATAGCCCAAATACTATAGCAACGTTGGACTGAACTACAACAACAAATAGATTTTATTCTGTCCCCATTTTGACCCTTTGTGTGTCCAAATCTGTTGATCACATGAACATGAAAGTTCTAAGAAATTGTCTTATCTTTTTATATACCAAATTTTGTACATATTGGATATGTATTTTATCAATTATGTCCATGATACTAGAGCAAAGTCTGGCTGAAAAGAAAACAGCAAATAGATTTTCAACATTGGGTGTTCTGTCTTGAATCTTTATGTTTTAGTTCTTTTGGAAATATAGTCATAAATTAAGATTGGATTGATGTTTATATCCATTAAAATGCGTCTCAAGAGTCAAAAAGATAATACTTCTTACTCAGCCATCCTTAAAGAATTTATTTAATCTGCTTGATTTATAGACAATATTTTCAAAGAACCATAGTTTAGCTTTGATTTCTCCAATTGAGTCCATTTTTTATTCTTCTCTCCATCTATAAAAGATACACAAAACTAAAGATAAGTACGAAAAATAAGTGTTTAAATATGACAAAAAGATAAGATAAAAGTATTTAATTTATAAGTATAAAACTCACTCATAAAAAATGATCTTGAAACCTTTTCACAAGCCATGAGTTGCAAAGAGTCAAATTTGTAGTATAATGTCATGAAAGATGAGATGAATTCTATGAAGAGTAACGGAGTCTGGGAACTTGTAGAGTTGCCTAATAGAGCGAAGAACATTGGTTGTAAATAGGTTTTTAAGACTAAGAAGGATTCATTAGGCAACATTGAGAGATAGAAGGCCAAACTCGTTGCTAAGAGATTTACTAAAAAAAAAAGGAATCGATTACACTGAGACTTTTTTTCTTGTATCTAAGAAAGATTCTCTTCGTTTTATTTTGGCATTAGTTGCTCATTTTGACCTTGAGTTGCAACAAATGGATGTGAAAACGACTTTTCTTAATGGTGATCTAGAGGATGAGATTTAAATGAAACAACATAAAGATTTCTACTCTAGTGATAGTGAGTACTTGGTTTACAAGCTTAAAAAATTCATATACGGTTTATAACAAGCCTCTCGTAAGTGGTATTTTAAATTCCATGGAGTAATTTCTTCATTCAGTTTTGTTAAAAATACTATGGATCAATGTATATACCAGAAGGTCAGTGGAAGTAAAGTCTGTTTTCTTATTTTATATATGGATGATATTTTTCTTGCAACCATTGATAAGGGTTTGCTTTATGAAGTGAAACAATTTCTCTCTAAAAATTTTGACATGAAGGATATGGGTAAGGCATCTTATGTCATTGGCATTAAGATTCATAGGGATACACTTCGAGGTATTTTAGGTTTGTCACAAGAAACCTATATCAATAAAGTTTTAGAGAGATTTTGGATGAAGGATTGTTCACCAAGTGTTGCTCCCATTGTGAATGGTGATATGTTCAATTTGAATCAATGTTTGAAGAACAATCTTGAGAGAGAATATATGAAGAACATCCCATATGCTTCTGTCATCGGATGCCTTATGTATGTTCAGATTTGCACCAAATATGACATTGCATTTGTTGTGGGGATGCTCGGACGATATTAGAGTAACCCGAAAATGTACCATTGGAGGGCTACAAAAAAAGTCATAAGGTACCTACAAAAAACCAAAGACTACATGCTTATCTATAAACAAACGGACAATTTGGATGTGATCGGCTATTTAGATTGAGACTTTGCTAGCTATTTTAATTCTCGTAAGTCAACATTAGGATACATTTTTATGATGGCTGGTAGAACTGTTTCTTGGAGAAGCGTTAAGCAGACATTGACTACTACTTTTACTATAGAAGCCGAGTTCGTCATTTATTTTGAGGCCACTTCTCATAGTGTATGGCTTAAGAATTTCATTTGGGGCTTAGAGTTATAGATTCAATTTCTAGGCTATTGAGAATCTTCTATGATAATTTAGTTGCTGTTTTTATGGCTAAGAATAATAAAAGTCAAAGTCGAAGTAAACACATCGACATTAAATACTTAGCCATTAGAGAACGTGTAAAAGAAAAGAAAGTAGTCATTGAGCACCTTAGCATTGAATTGATGATCACTAATCCTTTGACTAAGGGCATGTCACCATTAAAATTCAAAGATCTTGTAAAGAAACTAAAACTTTGTTCCACTTTATGATTGTATATATACAGGTTATTAATGAAATTCTTATATATTGTGATGTTTTCTCATATTTATGCACACCTTAATTTATTTGAAGAAAACATATTTTGTTTTTGGACCAAGAATAAACGTAAGATTTATTCATTAAGTTTTTGTTACCACATTAAGTATAACACTTGAGAAACTAAATGCATTGTAATACATGGTTGATATTACTCGCTTTCAGAGGACTTATCATTATGATTCATGTATTTATTTCTTAAGAAAATTTTTTGGTGACTCATTTAAGTCATTAATTTAAACGTTTAGACCAAGTGGGAGAATGTAACTATTTTTATTTAAAACACATTTAACTCACCTCATGAATGTGGTCCAAATGTCTATCTTGAAGAGTCCCTACAAATTTCAATGTTTTCAGGTTTACTAGCCTTGAATGACCATTATTTGGTAGTTTAGTGGTAACCCTTCGTTTATCATTTGTTCTTAATGGTAGAACAAATAAATGTGATAGTTTTGATCACTGAGTCTACTTCTTGCACTACAAGAAAAATGTGTTTTAGTGGCCACTTTTCAATGGCGACCTAAAAGTCGTCACTAAAAATTACTTTCAATGGTGTCTATTATGTGTCGCCACTAAATCAATGACGACCTTGAATGGTGGTCACTAAAGGCTGGATTTTAATGGCGACCTAAAAGGTCGTCACTAAAAGCTACAACAATAATAGCTTGGGATTTTCTTCCTTCTCCCGTGCTTCTAAGACTTCCACTCATAAAGTTGGTTCCCTCTAATAGCTCTCTACTTGGAAAACTACTTCATTCTCATTCTCGGACTACTTACAAAATCACTTCCTAACAACAAAAATAGCTTAGGATTTTCTTCCTTCTCCTACGCTTATCAGACTTTCACTCAGAAAGTTTGTTCCCTCTGGTCACTCTCTCACACCTCTATGCTTGCTGAAAAATTATTTCGTTCTTTATTTCTCGGACATCTACTTGTAAAATCACTTTCTTCTCTCTCTCACTCTCTCGGAGCTCTCTAAGAAATTGCTCTTAGAACCCCTCTACTCATTGAGTTTGGTGAGAGAACCCCACAAAGAAACAAGTTGTTTCATTTTCACCATCGGAGAACCTAGGGATACTTCCTTCCACTGTTAGAGAGCCCACTGTGAAGTGTTTGAGGTAATGTCACTTTATCATATAAATATTCTTCGATTTTCTATATGTTGTCATTCAATTTGGGGTTTTGTTTTTCGTTTGGAATAGACGCTTTGTAGGGATTCAATTTTGGGGTTTTACATCTAAACTAACTTTGTAAGCTTGGTTTACAATTTTACAATGGGAATGGCTTTTGTAAGCTTGGTTTACAATTTCACAGTGGGTATGGCAAGTTGTCAACCTTATCTGAAGTTGCAGCATGGACTATATTTTCACGGTGGTCTAAAATGTTATTCACCATGGGAATGTTGTTCTAAAATAGATTAACATAGGTTTTGTAATAATTGGATTTGAATCCTCAAACACTTCCTATTTACCTTTTATTTATTCATTATATTCTAGAATGAATAGCTTTGTATATATGGAATAATTGATTTGATTGTTTCATGATAGAAACATAGTGGCTTTTGCCTAATTGGAGTCGCAACAATGCGAATGTTGACCTCTAAGTTCCTATTATTACTGGTTTTCCCAATTTCTTGTCTTGTCTATTTAGGTTTTCATGCAATTGTTTAATTTGGTTTTCTACTTGATATTCAATATTTGTTTGTTTTATTAAGTTGATGAGTTCTTGTATGCAATTGTCAAATCACACATTCAATTCCACTTAGCTTGCAATGTGCAAATTTTGTGCATTAACCATTAGTTCTGTGGCACTTGTGTAGAGTAGTAAGGATTCTGGTACCACCATGTAGAACCAAAATATTAAATTTTGATATACTGGATCCCTGAAAGTGCATATACTATTCTAGAAAATCCTACACACCAAGTGGGTGTTAGTGCATTTGTGATTAACAAAAAACAAGAGGTATTTTCCCACATTTAATCAAAATGTTGATTGGTTGCATAATCAAGCTTACAGTTTATTGTAAACACTTCCCTATAGTTTGAGGGCTGTAAAACACTCCCCAACAAAAAGATTTTGTTTCCCCTCATTCTTGCTCTTATATTTGGGTGGATGTAAATTCTCTTGTGCTTCCTAATTCAATTTCAAAATGTTCATTAGGTAGTCTTTCACCCTCAAAATTCTTCAAAAAATTCCATCTCAAGTTGTCATTTTTGGTTTCTGGTTTAAATTCCTCCCATTCCAGAATGTTAATTCGTTTAAATTTTGGTTTTTGGTTTTACCATCTCATCTTATAGTTGATTGTAAACACTCCCTTATAGTTTGAGGGGTGTAAAACACTCTCCAACAAAAAGATTTGGTTTCCCCCCATTATTGCTCTTATATTTAGGTGGATGTAAATTCTCTTGTGCTTCCTGATTCAATTCCAGATTGTTCATTGGGTTGTCTATCACCCTCAAAATTCTTCAGAAAGTTCCATCTCAAGTTGTCATTTTTGGTTTCTGGTTTCTGATTTAAATTCCCCCCATTTCAAAATGTTCATTTGTTTAAATTCTGATATTTGGTTTTACCATCTCAAGTCCTAGTGGTCTTGAAAAAAGTTGTCATTTTTGGGGAACTGGAGTCTAGAAGTTCCTAACTAGAGTTATTGATCAGGTATCATGGGTATCTTTCTCACTATAGTGTATGAAGCTATGTTTTGTGCATAGAATCCACTCATTCAATGACTAATACAAGAAGAAGATATTTGTGCAATGACTAATACAAGAAGAAGATATTTGTGCAGCAGTAGTAAAAGAGGTCAAAGAAGAAACATGAGTAACCAATCTCTTTGTGTTATCAATATTAAATGTGACTAGTCCTAAAATCATTTATTTATAAAGTGTAGATGAAGTTTGTCATTGTAATTATATGCTTAGTATGTTTGGGTTCTGTCAATTTTCAAGTTGACAGAGTTTGTGGAAATATTAGCATTCAAGTAGCAAGTTTGCATAAAAATTTATCATTTCTTGTCCTTATGTAAAACCTTCAATTAATCTATATGGAGACCTTAGAAAGTTTGTTCCACTAAATCATGTATTATCTAGTTTTCTATTATAACATATTTCTACATTTTTCTATTTGAAGTTTATTATAGGATTCTATTTTTAACTTTGAACATCAATAATTAGTGTATCGCTTTCCCATCATTTCCATCTTAGAACCTACTATAGAAAACTATGTATTGTATTAAATATAAGGAATAGTCCAACTTTAATACTACAGCTTTTCCCACCATTTATTTTATGATATTTCTTTGCTAAATGC
This sequence comes from Gleditsia sinensis, assembly GCA_037074535.1. Classification (NCBI taxonomy): domain Eukaryota; kingdom Viridiplantae; phylum Streptophyta; class Magnoliopsida; order Fabales; family Fabaceae; genus Gleditsia; species Gleditsia sinensis. Next base: position 62,758,863 of record CM073463.1, on the reverse strand, counting down.
TTAGATTTCAACTTCTTAATTGAAAATATGTTTTATTGACAAATTTGGCGACTCATCGGTAATTCCCTTAAAGCAAATTCAGCAAAGCTTCAAATAAAACTGAAGAAAAATGGTTAAAGTCACAACCATGGAGTCAAAAAAACACACCTACAGAGACATGTGTAATGCCAAAGTCATAACCATTTAGTTGGGAAAAATCACAGTTGCCTTGTTGAGGCCTCTAATTTTGATTGATGTTTAGCCATCCAATGCCCTCTACTAAGCATAATAATGATTATTATTTTTTGTCTCCATGGCTATAAATGAAATATGTTAACAAGCATTAAGACCATAGCTAAAAGAATAAGCTTTTGAGGGTAATTGGACGAGTGAATTTTGAGTACTAATGCTACAGTTATAGAAAGAGGCCCTAGAGATACTCTTAAAGATGTTGGTTGGTTACCAACACAAACAAAGAATAATAATAATGTAGCATAATTGTGGCTAAAGAAGTTGATTTGTGTTTCAACTTAAATTGTTTGTTCTAAGATCACAGTTTATTGTTTATGCTATAAATTTTTTTCTACTTATATCATTACAAGCCTATGCCACAATTGAAGTAATATGTTCAAAGATCACAGCTTATTACTTATGCTAAAACTTTTTTGCTACTTATGCTTATGCTATAAATTTTTTTCCTACTTATATCATTACAAGGCAATGCCACAATTGAAGTGATATGTTCTAAGATCACAACTTATTGCTTATGCTAATTTTTTTTGCTACTTATGCTTATGCTATAAATTTTTTTCTACTTATATCATCACAAGCCAATGCCATAATTGAAGTGATATGTTCTAAGATCACAACTTATTGCTTATGCTATACATTTTTTTCTACTTATGCTTACGCTGTAAATTTTTTCTTTCATGCTTATGCTATAATTTTTTTTCTACTTATATTCCATGCATAGAGCTTACATAACCAATGCTGCCTATTGCCTTGTTCCCTTACATCAACATTTGAAGTAATATGTTCTAAGATCACATATTCATCCAGTAATAAACATAACCGGTGCAAAATAATAAGGAACTCTGATCTATGTTCTACCACTTTTGAAAACAATAGGTAATCACAAGATTACCTAAATAATATTGTTAACTGTTTTATAAAAGTTGTTGTTAAGTAACTGAGGCCATGATATATATTGTGCTTTATTAAAAGGAAAGACTTTGGTTCAATTGTTTAGGTGTTTGCTAATAAAGCTCTTTTATTAATTTCGGCATATGGGGTACATCATATTAGCAACAAATTTAGTGTATTTTGCATGCTTGGTCTACTTATATAACAATTTTTGCTAAGTGTCTCTAGCTTTGATAATTATCTAAAAGTATATAGAGAAGAATAGAAATACTAATAAAGAGTTAGAAGTTGGCAAATCTAGTTATTTCCTCTCTGCATAGTGGTACTTGGTAACCTGTAAATTTTAAATTTGTGTAATCTTGATTATATTGAAAATTTGTATTATAGTAAGGTACATTTTGGTAACTTTTTTATTTTGAAATTTTAGATGGAATGTATTTGATAGTATCCATGTTTTAGTCATTATTGACATTTTTATTAAATTCAAAGAAAGATGACTATCATTAAAAAGTGGTTCACTTTCTTTTTGAAACAAAACCAAACCCAATAAGTTATGGTTCACTTTATTTTTGAAATAGAATCAAGCCCAACTTTGGAGTACTAGAATTACAAAGTGGTTCATTATTTAGCAAATTTGTATATTAATAGGACTTTGATGATGGCTAGTGCATGGTTTCCCATTGAAGAGCATAACATAAATTTGTCATCCTTATTAAGTCTAAGGTTGTAGGCCTTCATTCTAGTATGATAGCTATACTATTTTGTTGGAACCTTATCTATAGTTCTAGACCAATGTTTTGAATTCATTTCTTTGTTGGATCATCTATGCATGCAAGACCAGTGATATAGTGAGTACATATCTACAGCCCTAAAGTCACCTTCTGACACGATGTACAAACTATCATTTTGATTAAGCGCTTTATGGCCTTCGTAACAAGTTCTCTTCCTAAAAAATCTTGCATGCTCTCTTACATAACAAGTTTTCTTCCTAAGATTCTATTAAATGAATGTGATCTTAACTACCTCTTTGTATTTATCTTTCTCTAATAGTTTTGGTAACATGTGCCCATTTTTAGTACATTTGGAAACACAATCCCATTTTATTCCAGCACTATATATACACTTTATTTTGTCTAAATACTTTGTTATTTTTCTTTTCCAATTGCTCACTTTGACTCTGGCCAAAATTGTAGGAAATTTAATGGATAAGAGTTGGTTGAAAATTAGAAATAGAGCTTATAGAAGGTATATAAAAAGGGTGGATGAATTTCTTGAGTGGTTATACAGTTAACCAAAGGTGGGCAACATAATTAGGTGCTCGTGCAAAAAATGTAGAAGTGGTGTTCAAGGTTAGACATAAGGTACGGTTTGATATGTTAAAGAATAGTTTTTAGCAATATCACGAGGTTTGGGATCGCCATGGAGAAGTTGCAGGGACAACTTCATATCTCATTAATGAAGAGAATGATCATTTAGAAGACTTTGTTGAGGTGGATGATATAACTATAATGATACACGATGCATATCGAGTTATAAACATAGAGAAGATGAATACTAATGTAGAAAACAATGAAGAGCTTTTCATGCAAAATTTTTTTTACCAATTACTAAAAGATGCCAAAACAAGTCTATATCCAAATTGTGATAAGGTGTCAAAATTTTCGTTCATCGTTAAGCTACTTAATTTAAAGTGCCCCTAATCATTGGAGCAATAAGTCTGTGGATATGTTGTTAGACTTATTTAAAGAAGTACGGCCATAGGATGCCCAAATACCTAATTCATACTATGAAGCCAAGAAGGTTGTTCAAGACTTGGGGTTAAACTACACAAAAATATATGCATGTCATAATGACTGCATTTTGTACCAAAAAGAACATGTTACTGCACAATCATGCCCTAAGTGCAAATTTCTAGATGAAAATCAAATGGGCAAATAGGCAAGAAAGAAGCACACAAAGTATTGCGATATTTTTCAATAAAACCTAGGTTGTAAAGACTATACATGGCAACACACACTACAAAAAACATGAAATGGCACAGAGAGGAATGTATAGATGATGGTGTGTTAAGGCACCCATCTGACTCCATTGCTAGGAAGCCTTTTGATTAGCAACATCCTAATTTCTCAATGGATCCTAAAAATGTTAAGATGTGGTTAGCAAGTGATGGGTTCCAACTATATGAAAATATGAGTGCCAAACATAGTATTTGGCTAGTTGTTCTTGTTCCATATAACTTGGCCCCTTGGAAATGTATGAAACAATTGTACTTCATGATGACACTTCTTATCACAGGCCCTAAGTCTCTGGGAGATGATCTAGATGTATATTTAGAATCAATGATTGAGAAACTTAAATAATTGTAAGAGGTAGGGGTGGAGACATGTGATACTCATTTATAGTCAAATTTCAATATGCGAGCTGCAATCATGTGGATAGTAAATAATTTTCCTGCATATGGTAATCTTATAGGTTGGTCAACAAAAAGAAAATTGGTATGTCCTTGTTGCCAAAAAGATACTCACTCCGTATCATTAATAACCAAATTATGTTATATAGGCCATCATCGCTTCTTGCCAGCTAATCATCTTTGACTTCGGAATAAGAAGGCATTTAATGGTAAAGTAGAAAACAATGATGCACTGCTGTATTTGACTGGTGAGGAAGTGCTTCAAAAACTAGAACTCTTACCCAATATTGTCACGGCCCCAAATGATGGAACACATGACCGGCACGGCATAAGGGTTTCCCCCTAGCCGCAAGCCTAACACATAGCATGCACAAACATCCAGCACACAATCCAGAGTACATAATAAATATAACTGGCCACATACACCACATCCAATATAAGAAAATATTGTATATATATATATGTGTGTGTGTATATATATATATATATATATATATATTTCATGAATCCAACATCTTTGATTCAACTTGGCCCATGGCCTCATAGTACAAACATTATTGTAAAACTTAAAACCATTTTTCAAATAACACAAGAAGAGAGGATCCTGCCTGTAAGTTCATGGAGATACACTAGACACAAACTTAAACTATACAACCAATACAACGAAATCTTGCCCAAACTGGGGCTCACCAATGCTATATTTAGCCTCCTATGGAGCTGTAGCTGGATCAGTGTTTCTTTGATTATCTGTGGGGAGAAAACAGAAGAGGGGTGAGATTACTACATCTCAGTGAATGGATAAATCATACTATAACAGAAACAGGGCAAACCAAGCACGAGTGTTTCACAATGAGTTTAATAATTGAAACATTAAGCATTTAACCTTAATTTATCATAAAAACTAAACAATTCAAATGGATGTTCAAAAGATAAAACAAGATTAAATAAGTAACCGTAAAGCAAATCAATTATGCATGGTAAGTAAGAAATGAAGATATTTATGCAATAACAATGATGAATGAGGTATTTTAGAAATATTTAATCTTTAAGAAAAATGCACTAGTTTATTGGAGTATTTTCCTGACAGATCTATCATTTTTCCCAAGCACACAGCAAGGATAAGGTAATCACTGTAGGCGTAGACATAAGTCCACCCTATATTCCCCAAGCACATAGCAATGGGTATGGCAATCATTGTAGACGTAGACATAAGTCCACCCTAAATTTTGAGTCTTAGGCAGTCATATGCCTGTCACAATATCCTAGGCCGAAGCTTTAACATGATCATGGTGCACCAGGGCTAGCACTATCTACGGCTAGCTAACAGTGATCTAAAAGGATCCCTCCAATAGAAAACATTTGAAATAAGCTATTCAAAGAGTTTAAAACAAAACATTTCAATAACTTTACAATAAAGCTATAATTCTCCATCTAGCTCTTTTCATGCATAAAATTCCGTTCTAAAATATATCTCATCCATGAATTCCCATGGAGACCTTTATAATCATAAACTTTCCCTTTTTAAACATAGATCGTCCGTAGACGTTACATAGATGCTTATCATGCATCAAATCACTTCATGGCTAACTTAGTTCATTTCTATGACTAAGTTCGCATTTCTATAAATCTAGCTCAAATGGAGAATTAATAGTCTAGATGCTTGCCCTGCATACCTAGGGTTCAACTAGGATTGAAATTTACAATTTCTAACATGGTTGGAACATATTGGTTTTCAAAGCGGTAAAACAATTTAATATACATTCCAACTAGTTAAAATCATACGAGAGAGTTATAAATCAAATTCCTAAAACATGCGCTATAGTATGAAAAACGCACTCACCTTACTAGGAGTCCAACAACGAGAATTTCACCTCGTGATGGCTCAACAACCTAGAAAACATAGACATAACATAAAAATTAGAAAACTCTAAAAGTCACTATTCACGCCAAAAAACACTATTCACTCGCTGGAAACACTATTCACTCCGAAACCTAAAAACCCTATATTCTAGTATAGAAACTAATTCTAAGACTATCTATGGAAAGAAATTCGGTAAAACGAAGCTTAAAACGCAATTAAACGGAGTTTTACCTTTGGAGGTACTATTCACGCAATTTTCTGGCGACCTTCCGGTGACTTTCCAGCGAAATTGATCGGTGGGATTTGTAGCTCTTCTTCCCACGAGTTCAACGGTACCTTACTTGCTCAAATCGGACGTCCGGATGATGAGATATCTTAGAGAGAAGTTTGAGAAAAATTTTAGAGAGAGAGAGTTAGGGTTCAGATGAAAGAGAAATGAAGAAAAAGGGGGGGTCTGCAAAAAAAAGCTATCAGACGAATCTCGCCGCTGGCGAACTCATTCTCGCCGCGGCGAGCCGCGATTTTCGCCGCGGCCAGATTCGAAACCAGAAAACTCATGCTCTCGGGAAAATGCCGCATCATTCTCGCCGCGGCGAACTTATTCTCGCCGTGCCGAACTCCATTTCACCGAATTTGACAAAATGTCCAACATGAAATTTGTATCCCTTTCTCTTAGCTTTCCGTAGCCACTTGAATCACCTAATTTGGAGTTCATATGAAGGAGTTATGTATAAAATATTGAGCGAAGGTCCAGACCACACTACGCTTCGGTTTTTGCCTCATCTCACTATGATATTCACGGAATTTGCACAAGTTCCCAACATCAAAGTTGTAGATATATGTCTTATCTTTCATTAGAAATTAGAATGACTTAATTTAGAGTTCATATGAGAGAGTTATGATTATATGAGTGACGAAAGGTCAGAAGAAAAGGTCGGAAACGCTCTAAAATTTTACATTGTTCTCAACTTTCTTTGTTTCAAATGATTTATACTTAACCTTCAAAGGTTTTATTAGTTGAGGGTTATTACAAATATGATGTTTGGAAAGGGGAAGAAGCGAATGTGCAACCGGTCAGCTATTACTTATAATTGGAAGAAGAAGAGCATATTCTTCCAATTTTCTTGTTGGAGCACACTTTTACTGCGACATAATCTTGATGTCATGTATATTGAGAGAAATGTGTTAGACAACATTGTGTCAATGGTGTGTAAATGTGGTAGAAAGAAAGATATATGGACTAAAGTGTTATGACCATGACATTTTATTGCAGAGATATTTCTAGTTGCAATTCAGGGGTTGTTGCCTAAGGAGGTAAATGATCCTATAGTAAGGTTGGTAGAATTTTTCAAGATTCTGTGTTCAAAATGCTTAACCATGGTAGACTTAGATTCAATTAAAAAAAAAATTCCATTACCTTATGCAAATTGAAAACTGTGTTTCCTCAAGCATTCTTTGATGTCATGGTCCACCTACCTGTCCACTTAGCAAGGGAGGTAAAGATTGCAGGGTCTGTCCAATATCGTTGGATGTATCCAATTGAGAGGTAACACTGTCAAACCTTTACTAATTTATTGAGCAACGTTGACTACTAAACTCAAATAATTTTGACTTGCATTTATAGGTATCTTCTACATACGCTAAAATCATATGTTTACAATAAAACTTGTCCTGAAGGTTCAATTGCTAAAGGCTATTTAATTGATGAAAGCTTGGTATTCTACTCAAGATATTTGAGCAATATCCCAATAAAATTCAATAAAGCTACAAGGAATGATGATGAAAATATGACAGCTTCTATGAGATCAATATTTGGCCAAAGTGGACAATTGAGAGGTGCTGCCAAAGTAATTTTACTATTTAACAAAGAATTTGATCAAGCTTGTCTGTACGTGCTACAAAATAGTGAAAAAATTTGGCCGTTCATAGAGTATGTATATTATAATTTGTTGACAATTAAATTATTGGTAAATCAAACTCTAATATATGAAACGACACAATTTAAAGAGAGCACAAAAAGGAGCTTGAAACACAGACATCAAATGTTGATTCAAGGCACATTAAAGAGTTTTCTCAGTGGTTTAATTGCCTAGTAAGTGTTTCTTAATTAGGTTAACTAATGCATTATATTAGATCAACTAATGCATTATATTATATGTCATGTCATAACCTTTAAATGTTGTTAATTTTTTATAGGTTATGAAGCCAGGTTCACATTGGCAAGGAGACGATGAGCTACTTAGTTTAGCCATTGGTCCTCAAAGAGTAGTATATAGATATACAACAATTTTGGTCAATGGGTTAAGATTTTATACCAGAGACCATGAATCTCAAAGAAAAACCCAAAATAGCTGAGTCCTTGTGAAGGGGGATGATTTAGATTCTGAGAAAGAATATTATAGGCTCAAGGATATTTATGAGCTTTCTTACATTAGGGATAGGAAAATACACCTATTTAAGTGTCACTGGTGGGATGTTGCTCATTTAGGAAAATGATATAAAGTCAAAAAATATGGATATATAAGTATGAATTCTCGTTCTTCGTTGAATACGAACAAACCATTTGTTATGGCATCTTAAACAGAACTAGTATTTTATTTGAATGATATTGTCTATTAAGATTGGCTTATTGTTGTAAAACTAAATCCCTGTGACTTTTATAACATGCCCTATGAAGAGGATGTAGGTGAAGAATTATCTACTGAAGATGCTTACCAACAGGATGAGATTGAATATAATGAGTTCATTCACAATGATGATCAGAATGACATTACAGTAGTATTATTGTGGGAGGATGTTCAACCTCAAAGTGTTAGTCACCAGAGTGAGGGAAGAATTGTTAGGTAAGTTGATTTTATAATGACAATGAAGAAGATCAGACCATGGATGAAGAAAGTGATGAAGGAGACTTTTTATTTGAAGAATCTATGTGAAGACTTAGTGTTAGCGCATTGTTGCTATATATACATATAATTCTTTGCCTTGTATTGAATACTTTGCACATTTTATTTTGTATTGAATTCCACATTGTTTTGTATTGAATTCTTTGCATTTTTACCCTAAGGAGGTGTTTAACTGACAACATGATCTATTCATTTGCAATAAGTTGATATTTAAGCATGGCAGGAAGAGGAAGATGTGGATGAGGTGGTCGTGGGTGCAGACATGTCACACAGGGGTAGTTGTAATGATAGAACCCTATTGCCATGCATACAGCCCCACCATGGAGAGACAGAGGCACAACTTACCACATCAACTTCTTGGCATCCAATTAATAGTGCAAGTATGTAAATAAAAAACTTTAGCAAGAATTAGTTAAGGATCAAGGGATTTTGGCGTCCAATTATGTGACTAATACCTTAGTTCTTTGTGATTCACAGCTTCTTATAGTATAAGTCAAAATATAAGGGAATCATACAAATGTATTAGTGTAGACCAAAAGACCAAAAATGGACAAAAAATTCAAATTGTGATCCTTAACGATATCCTTCGAGCTGTAGGAGATGGATCAAGGGATCTCATCAATTATATTAGGCACATCGTACGAGGCACTTATCCTTTAAAAGAGAGGGACTAGACTAAAATTTGGGAACAATGTAAAGAACAAATCTTGATGCAAGTGAAGGTAACAACTAGCATAATTGTTTATCATACACATATCCATATACACTTCTCTATTTTAACATCTTTGCATTTATTATTGTAAGAAAAATTTGAAGTCGATGCAAGTATGTAATGGTGATTCGATGTGTTCATCAATGCCACTTCATAACAATTATACAAAAATTGGAGGAATCATTTGCACATCTTGTACTCCAAGTACAACACCGATGAGGAGAGACTAGCACATTCACCTTCCACAGTCAATGATGATGAATGGAAGCACTTGGTCAATTTTTTTAGCTCAGATGATTTTAAGGTATTATGTAATACCATATTTAAAGAGTGATCTAATATGAAATGTGTAACACAACTAAATATGAAATTAAATGTAGGGCAAAAGCTCAACAAATACACAGAACAAGGCCAAGCAGACAACAAAACATACATGTGATTTTCGTTCATTTGTTGAAATTGAAGAATTAACAGTGAGATTTTAGAATAACTTATTCTTATAGATAACCTTATATGAATGTTTTATTTATCATTGGGTGGCAATTATGTTTGATTGTAGAGAAATCCTGAAACTAGAGAGAAGGCTCCAATTGACCAGATATAAGGGCTGCAACATACTCATAAGACTAAAGAAGGGGAAGTTATATGGTCAGATGCAAAGTCTCAGAAATTTCATATATATTTAAATTTTATTAATTTGTAAAAATTTTAATTTGTATTTCTTGTTGTTATTCTAAATCTTCAATTTTTTTAAACATAGGCCCAATTGTAAGATATTATAACCAAGCAATTCTAAGAAGACACTCCTGGTCTAAGCAATGAGCAAATGTTGACTCAAGTTTTTGGTCAATGGATGGGTTACTTTTGCGGTAAAGGATACGAGGCTAAACCTCCCATTAAGAGAGCTGCAAACCAAATCACTCCCCAACACCTTGAAGAGCAAGAGAAAAAAATAAGTGAAAATGTTACTACAGAACTATGTGAGAAAATGAGATTACGAGAAGAAAGGATGTAAGCATAGTTTGAGGAAAGACTATAGTCATAGATGATCTCTTTAATCACATATCTCCAACAAGTATTAATATCCATATACATTTCTTGAATTTAATAGTTTAGTCATTTGTATACACTATTTTTGAAATTATTTTTTACTTTTTTGGTATCTACCTCTCTTTTCTCTAGGGTTGAGGAATGATGGTCAGTCATGCCTTTTATGCATCTAATATAGATGATGATAACTAGTTTGCAAAACTTAGAAAGTGTGTTCCACTGAATCATGTTCTGTTTGCTTTTCTATTATAACATATTTATAAGTGCCCTATAGATATATGAAGCCACATTTAAGTGATGGACTAGCCAGGAAATATTGGGATCCAGGAAAGTGTTCATTTAATTTTGATTGAAGTCATTTAATGCTTATAATATCATATTGGAAATTGGTAGCATCATAAATTGATTTTTAAAATCTGGTTAAGTGTGATTGATTGATGCATTGATGATGATAAATCTACTGAAAAATGGCACTGATATATGTTTGAATGATCTTCTACTAGAGGTTCAAAGATTATTTATATTTGAATATTGTTCTTGATGATTGGTTTTTGAGATGTACTATAAATTCTATCATAATAAATTGAGATGAACTGGTTTTTGAGCTCTACTGTTGATGGAAAACTAGAATGCATAAATCTTACCATGATAATACATTCTAGTCCCTTGTTAATGACTAGTTTTTGAGATTGTTTTTTGAGATGTAGTGTTGTCCATGCTGTGCATTCTACCATTTCCTGTTCTACCTTCTTTTAAAAATATACTTTCTGAGTTAGGGGTTTAACATAACATCTATTTTTCTCACACAAGTGCCATTATTATTTACAAAATAGGTTTGTCTTTAGAAGAGCAATTACTTTATCATGATATTAGGTAGGAGATTCAAATTGAAGCTTGTCTCTGTACCTCTATATGTAATGTTAGAAGCTTAAAATGTTATATTGAGTTCATGATTTTTCACAACAAGGAGATTATAAAAACACCCACACTTCTATTCTTGCATTGTTAAAATAAGAATATGGTAGGAGTGTCAGATTACCATTTGTATTTTGTAGCGTGAATTCACTAAGTTCCCAAGCTACATTAATATGGAACCATAATGAGATAACTCCCAGGCTGATTTTGTTTCTTTGGAAGGTGAAGAGAAATATTTTGCATTTTTCTAGTGTTTTGAGCTATCATCATCTTCCTATGCTTAATAGTGTATATCCCATCTTCTGCTACATCAATATCTCATAATTACTATGTCCATATATAGTGAGGATGAATAAAATTGATTAGGATCGTTTATATTTTATTATTATTATTATTGAATAAAATGACTCTAAAATTTTAGATATAAAAAAATAATGAGTCTACTCTTTTTTTTTGTGGACTGACTGTATGATTCTAATCACACCATTAGCAAACTCCATTTCATTTTTCGTTGTTTTTTTGGGTGGACTCATGTTGAACCTTTTAATATTTCTTTTCCATGAAAAGTATTGGCTCCAAAAATAGAAAATAATTTTTGGCACAGCATATGAGCTACAATTCTTGTGTTATTGGTCCTCTACTCCAAGCTTGATTATGTAAAAGTTGTAAACATTTGGCGCTTTCTAAGACTTTGTAATTGGTTCATATTTTCTTTGACCTGGAAAATGGGTACCTAGTTTCTCTTATGTAATCTTATTAGACAATTCACCATATTCTATACTAATACCATAGTGTAAGCTTGAATTGGTCATTGCCACAACTTTCAGTTTTTATGTAAAAAATAAATTTTTTTGTTTCAATATTCATATCCTGCCCATCTTTTACTCTTCCTTGCTATTACATTTAAGGCATCAAGGGCCTCATTTAATAAGAAAGAGTGTGGTTGTGGTCCTTCCAGAATGAATCAAATGGTAACATGGGAAAAAACACCAAGTAATTACAAAATGAGGTAGACAAAACGTATGGACTACAGAAGGAATGAAAAATCACAAGTATATTCCTCATTCTTAATTTGGTTTTTTTTAAGAAAAGCGTTGTAATAGTTAGTGTTAGCCACTGTGATTGATGAATTGAAAACTACCGTGTTTCTTTAATTCAAGGATCGAGTCTTATTATTTTGTCCATTTCTTCAAGTTTACATCTCTAATCCCCAAAATTTCATTAGTAATCAATGATATAATGGAGAACCTGCTAGATATGTATAGCGTGTTGCCAACTACAGTACCTTAAGGCCATATAAGTGTCAGAAATTTTTTTGTTAAGTGTCATATGTGATATTTATAACTTTTTTGAACTTGGTAATATTTAATATTTTCATGATTTTCTTCATGTTATAGGTATTTATTTATTTTTTTACATTAAACTTGTCAAGTTCTATATTAATTTATTATTATGATAATTCTACTAGGCCTTATGGGTAATGCTGCACTAAGTTCTACAAATAATGCAATACCAGCATCTCACAGAGAGCCTCCAAGTTAATTGTTTTTAATTTGTTGATATTCTATTATGTATAACATTTTCTATTAACAAACATGGTATATCACTCTCAACAATCATGTATTGGTTTGAAATTATATTTTATTACTTTTGTTGGTCTTGACTTTTATTAATAAAACAATGTTCTATTTAAATGACAAATGAAAATATTAAAAAAAACATGGGATTCAGTGGCGACCAAAGGTCGTCACTCAATACCCTATCCAAGATTTAGTGACGACTTAAGTCGTTACTGATTACACAGAATAAAAGATTCTGTGACGACTTAAGCTGTCACTAAATAACATTTCAATGGCGACTAAAACATGTTGCCACTAAAAAAGTAATATGATACCATGAATATTTTCTCTCTTTATAACCCATTTTTAGTAATGACTTCACATAGTTGTCATGGAAAATAACCTTTAGCGACGACAAAAGTTGTCACTGAATGAACTCTTTCAGTGACGACTATGTGAGGTCGCAATTGAAAATGCACATTCCGTGACGACCAAAGTCGTCATTAAAGGTTTAGTTTTAGTGACGACTTCATAAAGTTGTCACTGAAAGGGTTCTTTCAGTGACGAATATTCGTTTTCAACGACGAAACTTGGTATATTTAGTAACAATATAGTTGCCACTGAATGTGAGTTTCAATGGCGACTTCTTTAAGTTGTCACGGAAATTTTCAACAACGAATTTTTTCACGACCAGTGGGTGATGACCTAAAGTCATCACTAAATGTTTTCAGTGACCATTTTTAGACTTTTAATGGCGACTATAGTCGCCACTGAATTTCTATTTTGTTGTAGTGTTGGAAAAATCTACGAATCTTATACTATCTTGAGTGAGGGAGACCAAACTTGAAAGAGCCAAAACCATTAAAAACTTGAAAAGAAAAGCAATGATGGGAGGTTGGTGTAATTATTCTTTATTCTGTGTTTCATTGATTTATACATGTTATTTTAAGTTTAGAAACATGTTTAGATTATTTTGAATATCTTATATTTTGTACATAAAATATTATATAAAGTAAAATAAAAAAGATAAAAAAAAAACATTTCAAAATGTCCTGGATCATATAGTAAGGTACTGTGTTTTGGGACAAAAATTCAATTCATCATTGCTGTCCACTTCACCTGCATTTTTTTTTATTCTCCTTGTTTTATGTTTCTAATGATTGTCCTGGAAGGTCAAGGCAATGCAAGTGCTCCCTCTGTTTCCTTGCCATTGCTTAGTCTTTCCTCAGAAATTTCATTGATGTGATGTACTTAACTAACAAAAGCGACAGAAATTATATTTAAGAGAAATCTTCCGCGTACTTATATAGGCTACTAATTTTAATAAAATAAATTAATGTAAATAACCCATTTATAGGTTCTGATTTTGCCAATATGCAACTTTATTTTCATTGTTGAATGACTGTTCATCAGCGTTTACTCGGGGGGATTATTTGGCAATTGCTCCATATTATGCATGTTCACTATATTTCGCTTATAAGAAAATTTCATCGTCTAATTTTGATAGTTTTCTTTAGTCTGTCAGCTTATTTTTTCAGAATAAATTTTAGTTTAGGACTTTGCCAAAAAGGCTTTAAAAATAAAATGGAACTTCAAGAGGGTTTAGCTCTAACTATGAAGAAAAAGCTATGTATTTCAAGCTAGATAGCAGGATAGGAGTTTGTTGACACTGGATTATGGATATACAACAGGAGTAATGTTTAGCTCTAATTCTAACAAGTTGTGAATCTGTGTCTTCTGAAGTGAGATCCCAGAAAGATAAATTTACTTAAATGGCAAGAGCTTGACTTGCCATCCAATGGAATGTGAATTATCGATCTATAGTGGCATGCCAAAGGGATAAATGTGCCTTAAATGATTCCTTAAGATGTTTCCCATTTTCTTATAGGAAAATGAATTATACAAATTGTCTTATGCTTTGAGCCTTTCATCTTTCATTGTATTAACTTGATCGGAATGAGTACATAATTCACAAGTAAATTATTCCTTTCATTGTATTTCTTAATAGTGAATGGGATAGACTACGATTTCTCAAACTTCGAAAATATAACGCCAAAATTAATTACGAACCATCGCTACAATTCTTTGCATTAATCACCGCTTCATGGGAGTTGGGAGCCCCGGAACCTCACTTTCTTCGTCCCTTCTTTCCTCCACGGAAATCATTACTTTAATCTCAGTATTTCCTATTTTTCTTTCTTCCTTGACGATTGACTTGGATTTTTTTGAGTCAATGCCAGACTTCTTTCTACGCTTTATTTTTTGCAACTTTTAACTGAATCTCATTTGCCGCGGATGTCTAAAGAAACTTTCATTTTCAGGACGACTAATTTTATTTTACGCAATGAGCCTTGAACTTATGCGATGTCACAGAGATATCACAAAATAAGTGATATTTATATTTCATGTATATTAGAGAATAGAGGTTAATATTAAATATTAGATGGTTCTTTAAATTATATATAACAATTTTAAATTTTATTGTATCTGTTTATAAATATCAAGTTATATCTCTATAATTTTCAGATAACAGCTGGTTTCATGCTTACTCAATCACAAAATTGGTGGAAATGATTTAAAACCAGATAAAATTTCTTTTTATTGGGATCATTATTACACACGACGTTATATTTAATCAAATATCTACCTACATAAGCTTGGACAAATGACAACTCTATTTAATATCTAGATATAATATCATAATTCTGAATTGATATGAGTATGGATACTTATTAAAGAATCTTTGATTAAAAAAAATTAAAATAAATTGGTGACAAATTTTTTGGAGTATAGAAAAGAAAAGAATTATTGGCTCTCCTTAAAGAAGAGATTAATATTGAAGAAGATAAAACGTGAGACCTCATATATAAAGAACGAATTTTGGGCATGTGTTACCTAGTGTTGTCTATCTGCCTTCCCGCTAAATCCGCTGACACTTTCTAAAAAACTATTGTTTCGTTCGAGGCAAATAGTCAAAAGACCCATGGGGATTGGGGATTTGAAAAGACACCACTTGCACCTAATTAATCAAGGGGATGCGCACCAGCTGTTTCTCTAAAGCGGACCCTCATTTGTTTTGTATTCAAGCAGAAATTAAAAGGTTCGTCTACATAAATGCAACGTAGCAAATAGCTAGCTGACAAGATTGCTTGATAACAGTTTCAATTAATGTTGACAGACGTTGCAGCATCTTCCTCGTCTTGCACTTATGGATGGAATTACCACGTCTTTCTGAGTTTTAGAGGTGAAAATACCCGATACCATTTCACTGGCCATCTTTGCCATAATCTCCAACTAAGAGGAATCCGCACATTCATTGATGATCAGGGAATTAGAAAAGGAGAACATATTTCAGATGCTCTTTTTGAAGTAATCAAAGAATCCAAGACCACCATTGTTGTTTTCTCTGAAGACTATGCGTCATCAACATTTTGTTTGAAGGAACTGACTCACATCATCAGGTGCATGAAGGGAATTCATGGTCGGTCCATTTGGTGCGTTTTTTACCATGTGAATCCATCCGATGTGCGTCACCAGAGAAACTCCTATACTTTAGATCAGCATGAGGGAACCGATGTGGGTGGTTGGAGGTGGGCTCTAAAGGAAACAGCTGATTTGTGCGGCTGGCATTTGGAACCGAGGTATGTAACTTTCCACTGTTTTTAATTTTCGTGTCTTATCTTACCTGTTGTGCAGTTTTGGGGAAGCACTAAGCCCTCGGATTTAGGCAATGGGAAAAGATGTAGATCCAAATTCAATAAGTTCATTTCTTAAAATAAAATAGTTTACGTCAGACATATAATTATATGTGATGAAGTATGGACATAAATAAAAATAGGAGTGTTTTAAAAATCAATCCGTTTATTAAACGGAAGAATAGAGTTTTTTTATAGTTTAGTGGTTGGCCTCTATTAGAATCGTAGTCTTACCAGTTCAACCTATATAAAATATATTTTTTAAATGTCTGAATATATTTATAATATATTATAAATAATAGACATTATTTCCCGTGATTAAATCTTAAGTTTGCAAATCATCAACGAAACAAATGTAGCAGGATTGTAATGGACATCTCTTTCACTCTGTAGCCCGTGATTAAACCTTAAGTTTACAATTTTTTTTTAGTTGCTTCTTGAATTTACTAGGATGCTAGAGTCTTAAATTTTAGTTCTTAAATTTATACTGTTAGAAAATTTAATTTTTAAATTTATTAAATATTAAATAATTTAATTCTTTCATCATTTCACTTTTAAATGTTGTTAAAAAAATCTCGATGTAGCTCAATAATTATTCATTTGATATACCAAGTCTAATGTAGCATATGAACTCAATTCGCTGGATCACCCTTTTTTTCCCTCTAATTGCAAATTATCACATTAGCTCTTTAATTTATTTTTTTCATATCACTTTGATCCTTTAACAAAAAAACTTTAAAAAATTCACAACTTATGCCCTAAACTCTAAACAACAAATTTTAAATTCTAAAATCTTAAACCCTTAATTATAAATTCTAAATTTTGATCCCTAATTTCTTAACCCAAATTCTAAACGTTGAACCATATATATTTAAACTATAAAAGTCAACACCACAAATGTTAAAATGTAAACTTTCAAACAAGAAAAACCAAAACAATAAATCTTAAATTTTAAATCTCAAAACTTTAAATATCAAAATTTCAATCTAAGGCCTAAACCATAAACTTTAAATTATAAATCATAAATCAATACGTTAACCTCTAATTTTAAATTCTAAATTCAAAGCCCCAAAATTATAAAATTTTAAAACCAGAACCTCCAAATTCTAAACCCCAAAAATTAGAAACAAAAAAAAAGCTCTAAATTACAAACTTTAAAACCCCAAAATAAAAACACAAAAAAGTTTAAAACAGCAAATCTCAAACCCTAAAACCCCAAACCTCATATCCAAAACCTTAAAATGCCAACAACCAAAGGCTAACACCCGAAATCTTAAAACTCAAAATTTCAAAACTTCAAATTACAAAACTTAAAAATCCAAACCCAAAGCCCATACCTCAACCATAAAACCAAAACCCCAAAACCATAAAATCCAAGCCCCAAACATCAAAACCCCCAACCCCAAAATTACAAACTCCAAACCTCAAAATCCTAAAATGTAAATTTCAAAACCCTAAACTCTAAACTTCAAAGCCTTAAAACCCAAATCCGAAAACGTTAATGCCTTATACCAAAAATCCAAAAGTCCTAAACTTCAAACTCCTGAAAATTTTAAACCTCAAACTTTAAAACCCTAAAGCCCAAGTTCCTAAACCCTAAGCGCTAAACTCCAAGCCCTCAAAACTCAATAACTAAATTTCTAAACTCTAAATACTAAACCCCGAATCTCAAGCCCTTAAACTCTAAACTCTAAACATCAAATGCCTAAAACCCAATGCCCAAGTCCAAACCTCGAAACTCCATAAACCTAAAAGCCAAATACCATAATCTTAAAACCCTAAACCCAAACTTTAATCTTTAAAACTCTAAACTTCAAACTCAAAACTCTAAGCTTGATCCCTAAACTCAATTTCAAATGCCAAAACTTTAAATCCCAAAAAAAAAATTTCAAACCTCAAATACCTAAAATCAAAACCTCACAACATGAAATACCAAAGATCTAATGCCTTAATCTAAAAACTGCAAATCCTAGATCCCCAAAACTCAAAACCTCAAACTCCAAAATCTAAAGCTCTAAACCCTAAATATCAAACCTTAAACACCAATTTTTAAAACCCCAAACTGCAAAAAATTAAACCCTAAATTCCACAAACCTTAGAACATCAAACATTAAATCCAAATCCCAAAATCTAAAACCCTTAATGCTTAACCCTAAACATCAGACTCCAGACAATAAAACTATAAACCCTAAAACTCTAAACTTCAAACTCTAAACCTAAAAATTAAAAGCCCAAATTCTAAACCTCAAAACTCCAAAACTCTAAACATTAAAACCTCAAATTCAAAACCTTGAATCCCAAAATCACAAACTTAAAAAATTTAAAACCCAAAACCATAAACCCAAAACTATAAAACTCAAAACCTAAAACACTAAAACCAAAACTGAAAAATATAAACCCTAATGTGTATTTTCATTTTTTTTATTTTTTAATATATACGTAGTTTCGGATTTTAGGGTTGAAAACAAATCACATGTATTGGCAACTGAGATTTCAAAGTTCACCAATGCTAACATCTATTGTTGCTAACAGTCAATGTTTCTAACAAGATTCCTTTCCAAAAGAATGGTTTATGAAAAATACATTCATAATAGCATATATTCAAAATGAGGTTCACTTCATTAAATCTTTATCAATCAAATTTATATCCAAAATTTGTAACAATTTTTAGAGTACAATTTTAGAATCAACACTCTTTAGCCACAAAGGTGCCAAACTTATAAGCTTATCACATTCAATCAAAAGATTTTACTGAGACAAACTTCTTTGATCATAAAATATTTAAATCCTTCCAATATATACATATCAATAAAACCATCTTTCAAACCTTATCAATAGTATACTATGGTATAGAAAAATCATAATTTAATGGCATTCCCATTTTCCAAAACAAATTTGTATGCTTCAAAATTAAACCAAAGAAACCATAATCCATACCATATACAATCATCTCCCAATTAGTGTTATGTACATACATCTCCCAAATGGTCATTTTAATGATCAATTTTCAATCAAATTCTAGTCCTCAAACATAAATAAATTCAGGATCCATTTGTTACTAAAATTATAAACCTTCATGTAGAATGAATTCAAAGATTCATATCCAAAGTTAATGAAATAAATCTAATTCAACCATATCATCAATCCAAACTCACTTTCAATTCAATCTCAAATCCATTTCAATAAAATTCATGAAGGATGCTTGTCTTGTATCCTAATGGTTATACACTAGAGTCAACAAATAGTTTAGATACAAATAATTAAATGAAAAATTTAATGTCCAAAGTATGAAGGTTGCAATTTTTACAATTAGATTTTAACAAAATGAATTTCAAAATTGGGTTTGAAAGATCCAAAAACCTTAAAAATTACTCCAAAAAATTGAGAAATTCAGCTATTGAGAGCTCACTCAATGCCAGTAATTGAAAGGAAGGTTATAAATATGCTGCACACATCAGGAAGTCCTCTATGAGTGTGCCTCATGCCCCACAAGGGTGGGTGGTGTGTGTGGCATGTGCAGTGGCTAAGTGTGCTCTGACCATGGAATTTAGCTCCTAAAGTTCTTTCACCTTCTAAATCTATCTATGGGGTTAGATTTTTTATTTTGAGAACTCAAAATAGGGATTTCAAAACTCACCTTCTAGGATTCTATTCACCACTTTTCAACTAAATTTGAAACCAATTGGATAGATTTGTAGTTGTTACGGCCCCAAATGATGGAACACATGATCGGCACGGCATAAGGGTTTCCCCCTAACCGCAAGCCTAACGCATAGCACATACAAATATCCAGCACACAATCCAGAGTACATAATAAATATAACTGGCCACATATGCCACATCCAATATAAGAAAATACTGTATGTATATATATATATATATATATATATATATATATCACATGAATCCAACATCCGTGATTCAACTTGGCCCATGGCCTCATAATACAAACATCGTTGTAAAATATAAAACCGTTTTTCAAACAATACATCAAAATACGCAAGAAGCGAGGATCCTGCCTGTAAGTTCATGGAGGTACACTAGACATAAACTAAATTAGACAAATAATACAAAAGAGTATTGCCCAAACTGGGGCTCACCAACGCTATCTTCAGCCTCCTATGAAGCTGTAGTTGGATCAAAGTCTCTTTGACTATCTGTGGGGAGAAAACAGAAGAGGGGTGAGACCACATCTCAGTGAATGGGTAAATCATACTATAACTGAAACAGGGCAAACCAAGCACGAGTGTTTCGCAATGGATTTAATAATTGAAATCCAAATGTAAAGATAATAATAGAAACATTAAGTATTTAACCATAATTTATTGAAAGAAAAGCTAAATAGTTCAAATGTATATTCAAAAAATCAGGATTTAAATCAGTAACCGTAAAACAAATCAATTATGCATGGTAAGTAATAAATGAAGTTATTTATGCAATAACAATGATGAATGAGCTTGTTTAGAAATATTTAATCTTTAAGAAAAATGCATCAGTTTATTGGAGTTCTTTCCTGACAGATCATCATCTTCCCCAAGCACATAGCAAGAGTAGGGTAATCACTGTAGGCGTAGACATAAGTCCACCCTAAATTCCCCCAAGCACACAGCAAGGGTATGGCAATCACTGTAGGCGTAGACATAAGTCCACCCTAAATCCCTGTGTCTCAGGCAGTCATATGCCCTTCACAGTATCCTAGGCCGAAGCCTTCGTATGAAATCCTATGTCTTAGGCATTCATATGCCCGTCACAGTACCTTAGGCCGAAGCCTTCGCATGACCATGGTGCACCAGGGCTAGCACTCCCTGCGGCTAGCTAACAGTGATCTAAAAGGGTCCCTCCAATAGAAAATATTTGAAATATGCTATTCAAAGAGTTTAAAGTAAAACATTTCAATAACATTACAATAAAGCTATAATTCTCCATCTAGCTCTTTTCATGCATAAAATTCCGTTCTAAAATATGTTTCATCCATGTATTCCTATGGAGACCTTTATCATCATAAACTTTTCCTTTAAACATATCGTCTGTAGACGTCGCATAGATGTTCGCATGCATCAAATCATTTCATGGCTAACTTAGTTCATTTCT
The DNA here is from genome assembly GCA_037074535.1 of Gleditsia sinensis. Lineage (NCBI taxonomy): Eukaryota > Viridiplantae > Streptophyta > Magnoliopsida > Fabales > Fabaceae > Gleditsia > Gleditsia sinensis. The sequence continues at coordinate 62,737,545 of CM073463.1, read as the reverse complement.
ATGACTAAGTTCGCATTTCTATAAATCTAACTCAAATGGAGAATTATCAGTCTAGATGCTTGCCCTGCATACCTAGGGTTCAACTAGGATTGAAATTTATAATTTCTAACATGGTTGGAACATATTGGTTTTCAAAGTGGTAAAACAATTTAGCATACATTCCAACTAGTTAAAATCATACGAGAGAGTTATAAACCGAATTCGTAAAACATGCGCTATAGTATAAAAAATCAACTCATCTTACTAGGAGTCCAACAACGAGAATTTCACCTCGTGATGGTTCAACAACCTAGAAAACATAGACATAACATGAGAATTGGAAAACTCTAAACGTCACTATTCATGCCAGCGGAAACACTATTCATGCCGGCCGAAAAACTAACCCTAAACCTAAAAACCTTATATTCTAGCATAGAAACTAATTCTAAGACTATCTATGGAAAGAATTTCGGAAGAACGAAGCTTAAAACGCGATTGGACGGAGTTTTACCTTGGAGGTTACTATTTATGCGATTTTCTGGCGACATTCCGACGGTTTTCCGGTGAAACTGATCGGTGGGGTTTGTAGCTCTCCTTCTCACGAGTCCAACGGTACCTTGCTTGCTCAAATCGGATGTCTGGATGATGAGATATCTTAGAGAGAAGGTGAAGAAAATTCTAGAGAGAGAGAGGAAGGTTCAGCTATGGAGGAAATGAAAGAAAAAGGGAGGGGGATCGCTTAAAAAATGTCTATCTGACGAATCTCGCCGCAAACGAGCTAATTCTCGTCACGACGAGATTTTTGGTCCGCGATTTTCGCCCACGGCGAGCCTTATTTCGCTACGGCGAGATTCGAAACCAGAAAAACTCATGCTCTCGGGAAAATGCTGCAGCATTCTCGCCGCCGGAAAAATATTCTCACCGCGGCGAACCCATTTTGCCGAATTTAACAAAACGTCCAACATGAAAGTTGTAGCCCTTTCTCTTAACTTTCGTTAGCCACTTGAATCACCTAATTTGGAGTTCATATGAAGGAGTTATGCATAAAATAGTGAGCAAAGGTTCAGACTTCACTACGCTGTAGTTTTTGCCTCTTATCACTATAATATTCACGGAATTGGCAAAAGTTTCCAACATCAAAGTTGTAGATATATGTCTTATCTTTCAACACCAATTGGAATCACTTAATTTAAATTTCATATGAGAGAGTTATGCTTATATGAGTGAAGAAAGGTCAGAAACGCTCTAAAATTTTACGTTGTTCTCAACTTCTTTGTTTCAAATTATTTGTACTTAACCTTCAAAGGTTTTATTAGCAGAGGGTTATTATTTGCTTATAGCGCGCCAAAACATAAATTCTCATATTTCTTTTTTTTGTAATTCTTTAATCCATGTAATAAATATACATATTTTCTACGGTTCTTATCTCTATTGTCAAAATTCTCTCTTTTATTCTAAATCTCCTTTAATCGGAATTTTCGTTAAATTTTACGGTTATTACAGTAGTAGTCCTCATTTTTTTTGGATCTGTTGTGGTGATGGTACTGTTGAAATCACAAGTTCAAAAGTGGTACAAATTTGAGAGAGAGAAAATAAAGATTTCTAGTGAGAGAAAATAAGGGTTTGGAACCCTCTAGCAACCCTCCACGTCTTTCAGCAAAAAATGGCCCTAAAATCTAATGATCCATGATTTTTCTAGAGATGTCACTTGGTCATTTACCATTTTGCCTCTAAAAATTTCAAAAATTACCTTTTTTGCCCTTAAAACTTTCAAAAACTCCTTTTTTATCCTTAACCCTAAATCATCCTATTTCACCACATAAATTCCCATAAAAAGCCATATAATAAATAAAAGAAATTTTTTAGAATTTAATACATGAAACAAAATCCTTTGAATTTAATAAATCCCTCACAATATCTAAATAAATCTAATTGACGCTTATTACATATAAAAACCCAAATTATACTCTTAAACATGCATTTTCTTAACAAATCTTTCAATAAAATAAATAGCATGAAAAGATATATTTACAGATACTAAAAAAAAAAGATCACTCATTAAAGTAAAACAAAAATTATTTAGAACCAAATATAACTACTTTAGACAAAACATAATTGCTCAAAACAAAATATAGTCATTCAAGACAAAACACACTTATTAAGGTAAAATAAAAATCATTTAAATAAAAATATTTTTACTTTAAGTAAGAACATACTATATAATCAAACCACATACATATATCAAAACGAACATATACCATATGAAACAAAACATATATACTTTAAAAGAAAAATATAACCGTTTAGTATAAATCAAATCCATTAAAATAAAAACATATTGTTTCAAAACTGAGAGGTAGTACATAGGGTTTGGAGTTTAGGGCTTAGAATTTTGCGGTTTAGGTTTTAGAGTTTAAAATTTTAGGGTTTAGGGTCCCTAGGGTTTAGGTTCCCAAGGTTTTAGTATTTAGATTTTTTATTTTTGGGTTTTAGGGCTTTGAGTTTTGTGAATTTAATGTTTAAGGTTTAGAGTTTAGAGATTCAAGATTTAAAATTTAGGGCTTTAACATTTATGATTTAGTGTTTGAGGTTTGGGTTTTGAAATTTCAGGTTTGGGTTGTTGGGTTTTGGCATGTTAGGGTTTTGAGGTTTAGGGTCTTGGGCTTTTATTTTAGGGTTTTTAGGTTTGGGATTTGGCTTTTGGAGTTTTAAAGTTTTGCATTTTCATCAATTGAATTGAGATTTAGAGTTTGAAATTTAGAGATTTTGTGTCTTGGATTTTTGGTTTTGAAATTTGAGGTTTAAGGTTTTAGAAATTGAGTTTTGGTTTTTGAGATTTGAGATTTTAAGTTTTTGTTTTTACATTTTCAAGTTTAGAGTTTTAAGTTTAAGACTTTGGGTTTTAGGGTTTTAAGGATTGTGGTTTTAGGATTAATTGGTAGGGGTTAGGGATTTAATATTTAGAATTTAGAATTTTTGGTTTTGTTTTAGAGTTTTGAGTTATGGATTTGGGGTTTTAGGTTAATTTAGAGTTTAGAGTTTTAAGATTTAGGAGTTTAAGGTTTAAGTTTCAAAATTTTTAATTTAGGATTTGATGTTTGGAGTTTAGAGTTTAAGATTTTAGAATTTTATGGTTTTAGTATTTTGGTTTTAGGATTTAGGGTTTCAATTTTAAAATTTTATGGTTATGATATTGGAAGGTTTAAGGTTTAAATATATAGAATTTATAGTTAAGGGTTTAAAATTTAGGGTTTATTATTTAGGACTTTGAATTTTGAGTTTTAAGATTTATAGTTTATAGTTTAAGATTCAGGTATAAGTGGCACTTTATTATAAGTTTAAGAGTTTTAGAGAACTTTTTTCTTTTTAATTAAGGGACAAAAAGAAGTGAAAAAATAAATTAAAAGACTAATAGAGTAATTTTTTTTTGAAGAAATTGTGACTCATCAAGGTGAGATGTTATGCATGCAGAACTTAACATACCAAGTCGACATTTAATGGATTATATTAGCATTTTTTTAAAAATTAGTTAAAAATAAAATGACGAAATGACTAAATTATTCAATGTTTAATTGAGTCGAGGATTAAATTATGTAGTAGTGTAAATTTAGAGATGTAAGACCTTAATAAATTCAAGAATCAATTTATATATTTACTCTGTTGTTTAATATATCAAAACTTGCTAGTGCTAGTTCGTTCGCTTAACTGCCTTATCTGACCTGATTTTGACTGATTCTTAATTAAGTTAATGAACTCCTTATTTACGCCATATGATCAAATCGAATAATTGACCGGTTCATTGGTTTTCTTTTTAAACCGGTTGGCTTGATTTAGCTCTGACATCTGTTGGCAAATACTGATATGTCAAACTTTAAAAAATAAAATATGAGAACAGTGTGTGTGACTGGTGAATAGGATGGTCTAGTATGGTTCTTACATTTATGACAAATATATTTATATATATGTAAAACTTCATATATATCAACCATGGTCAAACTGCAACCAAATTAGTAATAAAATATGTAATACAAGCTAAATTACTTTATTGGTTTCTTAGCTTACATTTTTTTTGTTCTTATTTTTTGTCCCTTAAGAGTTCCCAAAAATTTCTTAACTTTTAAAGTGTTGTCACTGGTATCCTTTTCGTCAACTCCGATAGATCTACCTTCGCTAAGGGTGATTTTGCATCATAGCTATAGTAGTTAAAGAATACATGGCATCCTACATAGTTTACATTATTTTCCTTCTCTCTCTCTCTCTCCCTCCCTCCCTCCCTTTCTCTTCTTGGGGGGCTTAAGCATGTTTAACCTTGACATGTGCCGGATGAATATTAAATTTTTTATATTTAAGCATGAATTTGATGATTGGCAAAGAAAAACCAAGTGTTTGATAGCTCAATCTTGTACCAACTTTTGTAATTGTGCAGCGATAAAGAATATGAATATAAGAAGATAGATGAGATCATTGAAGCAGTGTCCAAAGAGATTAATGATGGCCCGTTGTATATAGGTCAATTTCAAGTTGGTTTGGAATCTCGAATAAAACAAGTATGCTCACTTTTAAATAAAGAGCCTCTTTGTGATGGTGCCACAATGGTAGGAATTTATGGAATACCTGGAATAGGTAAATCAACACTTGCCCAAGCTGTATACAATGAGATTGCTAGTGGGTTTAAACATTTATGCTTTATTCCCAATATTAGAGAACAACCCATTCATGAACTTCCCAAGACACTCCTTTCTCAAACAATTTGGGAGAAGGCGGACTATGGCAAAAGTGCAATTCCAATTATAAAAGATAGGCTCCATAAAAAGAAGGTTCTTTTGTTACTTGATGACATAGATAAGCTGGAGCAATTACAAGTACTAACAGGAAAATCCAATTGGTTTGGTTCTGGCAGTATAATCATTATAACAACAACGAATAAGGATTTGCTAACAAAGCATAAAGTTAACAAAATATACGAAGTAAAAGAACTAAATGATGATGAAGCTGGTAAATTGCTGAGTTTGCATGCCTTGGGAAAGAATGAGGTAGACCCAGGGTATAAGGAGGTTTTGAAACGTGCAGTAAAATATGCCGATGGGCATCCATTGATTTTGGAATCCTTGGGTTCGAACTTGGGTCCTGATTTAACAGTAGATGAATGGGAAGATACTATAGTTGAATATGAAAGAAACCCTGATAAAAAAGTTCAGAAAACTCTTGAAGTAAGCTACAATGGTCTGAATGAAACATATAAGCAAGTATTTCTTGATATTGCTTGTTTCTACAAAGGGTGCGAGCTGGAATATGTCAAATACATGTTGCGGTGCAGTCGTGGCATTAGTCCAGAATCTTGGTTCAAAGTGTTGATGAATAAGTCTCTTATTAAAATTGACCACTACAATCGTCTAGCAATGCATAACCTGATTCAAGTCATGGGTCAAGAAATCATAAGGCAAATATCAACATTTGATCCTGGAAAACGCAGTAGATTATGGTCCTCCGAAGACATTCTTCATGTTTTAAAAGAAAATACGGTACGTACTTATGATCTATGTGCTTTTCTTTATATATATTATGGAAATATATCTATATATGCATGAAAATATGTTGTGTAATCTTTAATTTCTTTTTTAAGTGTGTAGATGGAAACAAGCTGTAATTGTTGATAAATATTTATCAGTCTTGAGCACATAAGTGTACTAAATAGAAACGAGGTGAGAAAAAACAAATTTAGAAATTGAATATCATCTTCGCATCTTATATTTTTTTTCTTCCAATTGATTTGATCTTACACCTAATATATTATTTTATCTGCCGCATTGCATTCATCTTCACAGTTAACTCTAAATATAAGTTATGTGATATTACAAAATTACATTTTCCATGAAGAGGAGGGCTATCAAACAATAGGAAGAATATTTTAATAATTTCTTTTAGCTGACACTAGATGTAAAGTATATATATTAAATGCCATTGAACATATAAATTGACGGATTAATTGCAAAAATTTTAAAATCAAGGTGAACAAAAATGTAATTTCCGCAAATTAATCATTTCAAAGAAGAATAAATTTTTCAAATATATTTTAATTAATCACTTTTAACTAATTACTCTTCCTTGATATAGGATATATTCACTTTGTTTCACTTTTGCTTTGGGCTTTAAAGGGAACCAGTGAAATTCAAGCAATCAAGCTGGATTTGGTGGACTCTAAAGAAGTAGATTGGACTGGGGAGGCCTTCGAAAAGATGAAAAATCTTAGGGTACTCATCATCAAAGGTGCAAAGTTTTCTGAAGGTCCTATTTATCTTCCTAGTAGTTTAAGAGTGCTGGACTGGATGAACTATCCATCATCAACTTTACCATCTAATTTTCATCCGAGCAATCTTGTCATACTCAAATTGCGTTACAGTCGTCTTACACTGAAAAACACATTCCATGTATGTATAATTTCTTGCTACCTTTTAGTGATTATATTAACTAAATTTTGTTGAAACTAATAATTTGAATATTTTCACCAATGCAATTTCAAAATGAGTAAATGTTCTTAAAATGTGATATTCTATGTAAATTAAATAACTGAGATTGATGTAAGTGCCAAGTGAGTAGAAAAAAATGGAGGGTCATGCAAAACACCTTTTAATTTTTAATTCACACAAGTTTACTACGGACTTCACACGCTCACTTCACTTCACTTGCACTTCACGCTTCCACTCACTACATACTCACTTGAACTCACTTCCCTTGCTACACTCCTCTAATACTCCACTTCTCACAAGCTTGTTCCAACAATTTGTAGAAAATTCTAGATAGCCTAATTGTAATCCAATTTATGCTGCCCAATACTCAAGTTTCTAGTTTCATCTATGGCTGCTTTCTAGAATAATCTACAGGCAGTGCTTATTTTTTAACGTGGTCACCTAAGGTGTATATAAAATGATATACACACATCTTGTGTACTGTATGTACCTCCTCTAACATTTTTACGTTGATTGTTATTATTTTTCCTTTTGTTCTTACAGCAGTTCTCCAGTTTGCGTTGCTTGAATCTGGAGCACAATGAAGTTTTAACAGAAGTACCTGACATATCTAGAGCCTCAAACTTAGAGGAATTGTATGTTGGGAATTGCACGAAGTTGACGATAATTGATAATTCCGTTGGACTTCTTACTAACCTCAGAGTGCTGGGAGTTCGAGGATGCACCAGTCTCACAACTTTCATAGAAGGCGGTATCAAATTGACATCGCTTGAAATCCTAAATCTCACGGGATGCTCAAAATTTCAAATTTTTCCAGAAATATTAGAAGACATGGTAAAGATCAAAACACTTGCTTTGAGTGGCACCGCCATAGAAACACTACCAGAATCAATTGAAAAACTTGTTGGGCTTGAATGCTTATACCTACACGGCTGCAGAAGGCTTAGTCAGATACCTATGGGTAGCATTAAGAAGTTGAAAAAACTTGTGAGATTGGAAGCCGGATCATGTGGGCTGTTTACTATGTTGAAAGATCAGAAAGAAAAAGGGAAAGATAATCTTGTACTCGGGCATGTCTCAAGATTACACTTAAACAAAAACAATATTTCAAATGAATTTCTTCTTGAGATTCTGGGATTGTTTTCCGGGTTACGAGTTCTAGAGCTCCGTGAGAATAATTTCACATTCCTTCCAGAACGCATCAAAGAATGTGCCAATTTGAAGCGACTTTATTTGGATGGATGTAAGCAACTTGAAGAAATTCGAGGGATTCCGCCAAACATAAAATTATTCTCGGCAATAAACTGCACGTTGTTAACCCAGTCTTCTAGGGGAATACTGAAGCAGGTTTCTTGACTTTTACCTCACTCACAATCACATTTTGTTTAGGTTCGAGTACTGGTAGGCCTAGGTACAACTTCTGACACTTTTCATCATTGTGTGATTCACAGGCATTGAGCGAGACCGCAGGGAGCACAAAATTAATTCTGCCAGGAAAAGTTATCCCAGAATGGTTCCAATGCGTTGGCACCGGAAGTTCAGTGTCTTTCAAGGTTCGTAAGGAATTCCCAGAAATTGTTGTGTGCGTAGTTTTTGAAGTTCAAGGAGGAAGCTCTGTCCGCTTCGAATTTGAAATCCAAGTGCTCATTAACAACACTCAGAATTTTGTCGGACAAACTGATGTTTTAGATATAGAGACAAGTCATATATATCAGTTTGATAATCTAAGGCACCAAAGTTGGAAGAGTGAAGTCAATAGGGTACTTGTAGAGACAGAATTCAATCATGTCCGGATATCATGTACCTGTGCGTCCCATCCAAATGCATCAGATGCATTGGGGTTTGTTAAGCACATAGGAGTTTATGTCTGCAACCTTGAAAATTGCGTGGACGATATCCTATTTGAAGATGCTAAACTTTCAAGGACAGCCCTGGGAGATGTGACTTCTGATACAGATTCTAAGTCATTGGTTTATAGTGACAGCAGTAGAGAAGGTATTAGTCTTCCCACATTCCTCTCCTCACAAGCTATCAAATTTTTCTATTCTTATGTTCAGTAGTCAATACCATTTGACAACTACATAGGAATATGTAATAAACCCTAAGCCTTTAAAATTTCAAATCTTACCATCCAAATTAACTTAAATTTTAAATTCTAGCTAAAATCAAGTGGTTATCTTATCATAACAACATTTGACATTTTGAATACTAATATATCGAACAAGTATTTTAGATGCCTTAACATCTTACATATCAAAATAAAGATTACAGTGTAAAATGCCTTCGTCTGTCTTTGTCTGATTGCTAAGTTCAATTGGGGTCTATGTCTCAACTAATCGATTGACTTCGGTAGTGAGTTGTCGTATATCTAACTATGACATGTCGTTTTAGTAAGATTTGGACATCATGTTTCTATTAAACTGGTGGAACATTAATATAACTGAAGTTTGTGTTTGTTTGACTGTAAATAATTATAATAAGCACTTTAACAAAAGTAAGTTAACGTATAGCCCCTAGACATCTATTCAGCTTTGTTTTGTTTCAAGTCTTGCTTATGCCAGCCCATAAACAGGTACAGTATCACCCCTATGTTGTACCATTCTTATTTGACTTCTGTTATTTTCGTGGATTGCAGATAGTTGCTCATACAAATACTTTCAAATGAATGAAGTTGCCCAGAGCTCAAGCGATGTTGTCTACTTGGATGATAATGACAGTAATGATCTCCTGAATTTTCTCTTTCTTCATGCTGCCATCAACTTCAATTTGCATTATTTTACTTCTTTTCTGGAATTTACAGATGACATATCGAACACAGAAATTATGGGTAATTCAATAAAAGCGGTTGCAAATATTAAAAAGAAAAAACCAAAGGTTATGATAAAAAGAAAACTGAAGGTGGTCGGCAGTCTTGCATCGGTGAGCTCATATTTTTAAATTGGTTGATCGTTGAACCAAATATAGCGTTATCCTTATTTTACAATTTTACTATTTACATTCATTTAGGCGTCAACTACCTCTGCGTCTAGATGGCAAAATTCTGCTGCAATTACTGTGGCAAACTATAATAGGCTCCTCTTGCAAGCAAAATTGGAAGGTGCATACTTTTCATGTCTTTTTTTTAATTATTATTTGGATTTTTTTTCTTTCCTATATAATTAATTAGTTTTTACAATTGATCATTTAAGCTATCTATATGCTTATTGCCTAAATTAGATGCTAAGTCTAATGGTAGTTAGATGAAATTATCATACTGTAGACATTGGTATCAAGTAAAGAGAAAGATAATTCAGTTATTTTACATACTTACTATTAAAATTAAATAAGATGGTAGGATCTTAAATGCAACGGTTAAATAAAATAGGGAGTAAAATGAAAAAATTAATTGATTAGAGGATAAATTGTAATTGAAAGCCAATGGGGTAAAAAAAAAATGCAATTTCTCTTTCTTGTTCTCTGTTTTCGCGTATGACAATACTCCACTCTGACCATATATAAGTTGAGCTCTGTAAGATTGAAAATCAAAAGTAATGGGCATCTTATGATGATGTTATAAAACACTCATGTTTTCCTGATGGTCTTAGTTGTTAAATATTCAATCCACTTGTAATTATAAAAATTTATAAAAGAAAACTCCACATAATAATTTCTTTACTTAAAATTATGAATTATTAAGTGTATTAACAGTGGAAAACTAATAATCAACCTATTCAAATTTAACGGATTATTAACTAGGATTGTATCAATTCCTTTTAATCTTCAATACTTAGTTATTAATTTACTTGCTCACTTTTTTCCGGCCTTCTGATGACAAATCAGAAGAACGAGTTCCTCGTTTAACAGAAGCAGAAATACCATTCTTCCATACAGGTACAGATATTGGTACTCACTTGGATTTTAATTCTTCCATTTTGGCTATATAATTCATCTTTCTTTATTTTTTGAAGACTTAGGCAAGACAAGAAAAGGAATTTTTAAAATTGAATTTAGCACACAAAAAATAGAAAAGGGAAATATAATACATGGTATTTATTTTCTTATGATATTTTATTAATTGATATTTGAAAAATATTCCAGTTATTTCATCTCATATACGACAGATGCTACAAAACATTATATATATTATTGAGAGTAGAAAAATATAAAGATGATAAATTATTAACTAGTTCTTAAATGTTTGTCAGATTTGCATCAACAACAATATTTAGCTTCTAGCATTCAGGAAATTACAGAAAGCTCTAAAAATGTCAGAATAGTCAACGGAAACAATATAATAGTCTACAGAGACAACACAGATAAAGAAAATGGCAGCTCTAGATCAGAGGTATTGTTATTATTGAAAATGTATTATTTTACTAAGCACATTCCTTCCCCATCTGTATTCATATGATGCTTACCGAAGTCGATCAAAAATTTGATGAAGTTGAACATTAATTGCTCTTTTTTCTTTTTAGTTTTTGTTACTAATGAAATATGTGAGGAATTTTTAATCCAAAATAAATTGCATTCAACTTCACTTTAGCTAACCAAATAATAAAATTAATATAAATTTTGGAATTTTCCAAAAAGGTTGTACAGCTAAACTGTCGATAATATATTTAAAGGATATTCATGATGATGATTAAATATGCAGGTAATGCAGGAAGCTTCTGTATCTATATAGAAAATGGGACTTATTTTAGAAATTTGGATCTAATTTTTTTTTGGATTATCACGTTATATGCAAGAATTATCTTTCCTCAAATGACAGGAGCATGACTTGGGAACTATTAAGAGATTTGTATGTTAAGAAAAGAGTTACCTAACAAGAATTATTAGTAAGTCATAATATAATCATTCTACAGAGATTGAAGTGTTAGTTTTGTTTGTCATTGACATTGACATTTAATAAGTTTGGTATTATTTCAAATTTTTCACCCCTAACTTGTTGCTCTCTATAATTTTTAAATAGGATCCAATGGAATTGGAATATCGAATCGCATGCCAGGAGGGTCAACAGAACGAGCAAAGAAGAGACACGGGTCTAATGCTTATGTGTTATAAATTCTTCGATTGTATTGCGTCATTTTTTGCAGACTAAATAGACCTAAGCAATGACACGAGCAACTGAACCTGTTAGAATGTGAATTGAATTGAAAGCCAATATTAACTTTGTGATTTGTAAGCTGTATTTGTTGTTTCTCAAACTATAGTGAAGATTTGTGATACCCACATTTAAATTCAAATTTGAAAGTCATAAATGAGTGCTAAATAATATTTGGTAATTTTATATCAGTACGATATTATGATATAAAAAGATAAATATTCACAAAGCACACTCACAAAAGAAGATAACATTAGCTTTATCATGGAAAATCTTTTAATGCCAAGAGAAAAACTGTGAGACAAGTTTGGAAAAAATAACTTCCACTATATAAGTCATCAGAAGGGAAACTGAATCTGTAACAAGACACTATCTTCACTAGAGCAGGAGCACTTTCCCTTCTATCACAAGGGTATAAGTTATCAGCCTTTCCCTGATTTTTTTTTTCGACGTATCTTCGAAGTTTTACAACTCTTTTTCATCTGTCCTTCTCTGCCTTGATGATAGAACCTGAACTTTGGATTCTGGTTTATCTCTGAATTTATCGCAAGTACCTGTCATCTCCTTCTTTTTCTTCTCCCTCTGTTCTCTATGACAACAGCTTGGTAATTGTCTATGGCTGAATCCTTTCGTCTTATCTCCTCATTAAGCAAGTTATATTTAATTTGGGCGATTGATAATTCACATTGGGTGCAAAGTTCTTAGGCAATACCACCAAAGTCTCCCAAGTCATGGGGACTCTTAACTCTACCTCAATCTGTTTCTTTTGGTCCAGGAAATTTGGAAGTCATATTTTTATCTCCTTTTGTCAAGCTCTCCATGAGAGACATGGAGGGACCTGCCAAAAGGTAATTTAGTTTGAATATAATCCTTTGAAAATATAAACCCATGACCCATTTGGTGCGTTGAATAAGAAGATGCAAGGCGGTATAAATTTATACAATTTATTTTTATATATTATTTGATGTATAATATTATTTATTAAACTAATTTTATACATTAACTAACGTATAACTGGGGAGATAAATGTTAATAAAAAATTGGACAAGAGACAAGATAAAAAATAATTACAAAAATCCATACTTATTCCAAAAAATAATAATTTAAATCTAAACTTCAAATATCAAAATTGTAAAAATTCAAACTTTATATTCCAAACCCCAATATTTAAATCTAAAGTTCCAATCTTTAAAAATCAAATATCAAAACTCTAAATTTTCAAACACTCAATCTTAAACTCTAAACTCTATATGAATTACAAACTTTAAAGTCTAAATTTTAAATATTGAGCCCTAATATTAACATTCTAAAATATTGTAATTGTAAATTCTAAATTCTGAACATTAAAACTCTAAATCTTTAAACTCTAAATTTCAAATAACAAAAAACAAACTTTAAATCTAAGTTTATAACCCTAAAATTTAAACTTCAAATCACAAGACTCTAAAATTTAAATTCCAAAATCTCAAATATCAAAACTCACCACCAAAACTTTAAACTATAAATTTTAAACTTCAAATATTCAAACTCTAAATTCTATTTTTAAAACTTTATTCAAAATATAATTATTTATTAATGTAGTATATTTTTTATGTAAATATATTTTTGTCAAACCCTAACCACAGCTGATTTCTTGCTTCACCAATTCTCAAAAACTTCGGGGAGGTGCTACAAAACCAAATAAACTCTCTTTTCATCGGGGATCACTATAAGTAAGGACCCACGACATTTTATTAAATTTCTACTTACATCAACTACGTCAGTTAAATTGGATAAATGACTACTCTATGTAATATTTTAAATGAGCTAATTAAATACGCTACAGCTTGCTTCAAAACTTTATTTTCCTTCGACGTCCGCATCAGCTGCTTAGAAAATTATATATATATATATATATATATATATATATATAAAAGTGAAGAGACAAACACGGGTCATCATATACATTCAGAGATATTCGGTATAAGGTAAAAAAAATTGTTCTTGAAAATCATAATTTTTGGGAATCATAATTATTGGAAATATACTTGAGAATCATTAAGTAATATATCTTGAAAATCTTTTATTTCTCTATTCACTATTTAAAAAAAGAAGATTTAGAGACAAAAATTAAAGACGAAAATTATTTCTTCTCTAATAGAGACGAAAATATAAAGTTAGAGACGGAAGGTAAATTTTATAATTTAGAGACGAATTTTAGAGATGAAATATTTTCATCTCTAAAATCCGTCTTTAAATGAATTTAGAGACAGAAAATTGTTCGTCTCTAATTTTGTGAACAACAGAAAAAAAATTTTAAGACGAATTTAGAGACAGAATATCAGAGAAGAAAAATTTTCTGTCTCTAATTTCGTCTCTAATCTATGAATTGCATATATAAATTTTTTATCTCTAATTTTATATCTAATTTATGAAATAATATTTAAATTATTAGTAAAATTAGTTAGAATTTAGATACTTTCTGAAAAAATTTTAGTCTCGTTTAATTTGTAAAAATAAGTTGATGAAAAGAAAATCAAGATTATTCTCTTACATTAATTTATTGTGTTTGTTTGATATAATTGACTATAATTTTTATTTCTACGATATACAGATTCTCTTCTATAAAAAAGATGATTTTATCTTGAAAAATTTAAAAAAAAAACAAGTGAAATGAAATAGAAAAAGAGGTTAAAAGATATAAATAATGAATAGATATATTTTATTAATATATAAAAAAAAAGTGAAATGAAATAAGAAAAAGTTAAAAGAGATAAATGAGAAGTAGATATATTTTGGTTGTAGAAATTTTTCATAATTAATTTCATATAACAGTCTTCAGAATTGATAAATATATATATTTTATTAATATTTTGAGAAATAATTTAATAATTTCAAAAAAAAAATAAATATTTATAAAAAATAAAGATATGTCTTTTCAATAAATATATGTACGTTTAATTTTGGATGTAATATAATTTTGATCAATATATATATATATATATATATATATATATATATATATATATATATATATTTGTGTGTGTATAAGTGTTTATTATTTGAAAATAAAAAATATGATGTTAAAAGAGGTAAATGAAATTTTTTATGAAATATAAGTGTGTTTTAAATCATATTTTTTATATTTTATGCCATAGAATACTATTAAAAAATTATAAAAATATTATTTTATCTTTAATTATTATAGGAGAAGAAATTTTTATCCAAAAAAAAAACTCACATTAGAATTTCTTTTAGTCTTATTTTTAAATAAAAAATAAATTTATAAATAAACATTTTTTTTTAAATTTGGATTATTTTCTTTTTGAATTTGTTATAATATATTTTTAAATTTTAATATTTTGAACAAATTATTTCAAAAATTATATTGTCTTTAAAAATTAAAAAGAAAATAAACTTAAGAAATATAAAAATTTGTTAAAAATCTGAAATTTTCTTTTCAATATATAAAAGGTCATTAAAAATATTTATTTTATGAAATTAAATTTAAAACATTTATTAAAAATAAAGTTTAAAATAAATAAGTGAAAATATTTTAAAATATAATAAAAAAAATTATTTTTTGAATCAAGGTCCGTATTGCAAAAAATTTAATATGTAAACCAAATAAAAAAAATTTTAAACCAAATATATTAAAAATCAATCTATCTTTAAATTTATGTTAAAAAAATAAAAAATTTAAGATTTTAAAAATATATTCATATATATATATATATATATATATATATATATATATATATATATATATATATATCACACACACACACACTTCAATGACTGAATCCGTTGTATATATATATATATATATATATATATATATATATATATATATATATATATATTAACACGCAACCCCAAAGAGAAATTTTCTTCACCCTTGCGCGCACTATCCCATTTCCCCAAATTTGGCGTGAAATTGAGTGGAGAGTGAGAAGCTTCGTGAAGCAAAGCGACCAGAGAGCAAAAACGAGATATCTTGAAAAGAGATTGAGAGAAAGAAAAGGGAGGTAGAAGCTGAAAAACAAAAAAGAACAGCAACCATCGCAGAGGCCCCTCACGCAACAACGAGCACCGTCCACGAACCTCTATTCACAAAGACGCTGCTAGGTTCACCAGTAAAACCGTGAAGGAGGGAGAAATTCGCAACATTGGAACTCAAATACGGGGAGACTATCTCGCTTGTTCAAGTATTGTTTCGCTTCTTGTCAATTTTGATTTGAGGTTATTAGTTGATTGAATTATGCTTGTGGGTCTCTTGGGGAAATTATGAAATTATCATCTGATTGCAAATCGATCTCGCTTTGTTGTGCTTTTGTCATTTGAGTGGGTGATGCACTGTTTTGGTTGGGATTGATCCTTCGAATTGATTCTTGCCTTTGTCTTAGATGCTACTGCTTATTTAAAGATTGTTATGAAATTTCTTGAGTTTGGCTCTAAATTGGACTGCTATTGCATGTACTGAGATCCTCGTATGTTGAATATTTGAGTAAGAGAGTGTCGTAGATAAATGATAACTTTTCATTAATTAAATCCAACCCATCCCTTAAGATCCTAATTTGCGTGGATTTGAGGACTCTTGGATTCTGGAAGCAATATTGTTTTCTTGATTATTGCTATTCTGGTGTTGATTTTTTGGATTTCGATGGGGGTTTGTTCGCCTTGATTTGGATTCTTTGACTATCTGGTTCTTGGAATAAACTAGATGTCATGTTCCCTTTGTTGTAATTTTGGTTAGCTGGTTATATGAAATTCGTTCTGCCCGCTCACTTTAGTTACCTCTGCGCTATCATGTATAAAGTGTTATTTGGGTTCTATTTAAATGGATGGATTTCTGCTGGGAGTTAATATGCATTAGAATATGTCCTAATGGGTTGTTGTGGGTTTCGAGGGGAATGATAAATTTGGTTTTGGGTTATTTTCTCTTGTTATATTTGTTTTGTTTTGTTTATACGTAAGACTTATGATTTAATAGTTAATAACTTATCTATTGATCTCATTTATGATAGGCTATTATAGCATCGTTTCATCCATATAGCCGACTTCACTTAGTAAAAAAAGATTTAGTTGTCGTTGTTGTTGTACACGTAAGACTTACTTAATCACATAGAGCACATTAAAGTTGATCCCCGAGTCTATAAAAATATCAGAATTTTTTTTCTTTTTGAGCTATAAAACTTATTTGCAGAATTAACTTAGAAGATAAATCACGAGCACTAATGTAGGCATAGCCAAGGCTTCAAACTAAATTTCTTATCTTCCTGCAAATAAAATCCTAATAAAATTAAATTAAAAGGGAATTGATATGTAGAAATAAAATAAATAAAAAACTAAATTACAGATTCAAACTTTGTACATAACTGCAACCCACCCACCAAAACTACTGGCTTCAGAGAATCATACATTCCAAAGTAAAGACCACGATACACTATGATTCCAACACATGAGATGTTGAATCCGCGGTAAAGACCAGCAATACCATCAGACTTGATGGTTTTCTTGTAAACATCAATCAAGCCATTGAACTGCCTCTCACCACCCTTCTTTGCAGCTTTTGCATCATTTGCCAAACGAGTTCGGGCATAGTCCAAAGAATAGACAAACAAGAGAGAGGAAGCCCCAGCAACCCCACCAGATGCCAAATTACCCGCAAACCACTTCCAATAGCCATCTCTGTCTTTCTTAAAGTTGAAAAGCCTTTTGAAATAATCCTTAAAAGCAAAGTTCAGAGCCTGGAATAGACAGAGGAAATAAAACAAAAATTGAATATATGTAGCACAGAAATAAAATGTAAAAACTGCAGAACCTAAACTCAAAACACCATAACTCCATTTACATATAGAAGAAACATCACAAAAAATTAAATCCAAAGCAAAATACACATTAACTAAGCAACAAAGATTAGCTGTGTGTGAATGCGTCAAAAAATTGAAACTGCCAGACGGATATGCCTCTACATTATCAAGGTGTGTTGACATGAGAGAAGCAAAGTTGTTTGGTATGAAAAGTCATGATTGTCATGTGTTTATGCAACGTTTTCTCCCAATTGAATTCAAAGTATTACCAAAGTCTATTTGGAACACACTCACAGAATTTAGTCAGTTCTTTCGAGAACTGACTTCACCATTGTTACAAGAGGATACTTTACATGTGATGGAACAAAACATTCCAGTGATTCTTTGTAAATTAGAACAAATCTTTCCTCCAAGTTTTTTTAACTCAATGGAACACCTTCCGATTCATTTGCCATACGAAGCAAGGGTTGGAGGTCCAGTGCAATATCAATGGATGTATCCATTTGAAAGGTAGAGTTATGTATCCTTTATAATTTTTTTTTAAATTATGGAATTGTATTCATAGTACTAAATGTATCAATTAAGTGTATTAGATTTATTCGCACACTAAAAGACAAGGTGAAGAACACAGCTGCAGTTGAAGGATCAATTTGTAAAGCTTATTTGGTAGAAGAGACTTCTACATTTGCATTCTACTATTATCCACCTGATGTTTCATGTAGAAGGACTCAAGTACTACGAAATGATGATGGAGATGAAGGTTGTTCAATTAGACCACCACTTTCTATCTTTAATTATCCTGACCGTCCAATTGGAAGATGCATATCCTTCATATTGGAAGAAAGGAACTTGTAAACTGCACATTTATATGTTCTTCTAAATTGTCCTGAAGTGGAGCCATTTTTAATGTAAGTGTATAAAATGCTCATTTAAGTGTTATATAAATATATATCACTATAAATTGTTCTAACATGTTTTCAAAATGTAGCACATATACTAATATATTACAAGAATGTAGGATGAGTGACTCGGAAGTGGACAGACAAATCTCCACAATGTTTTCTATTTGGTTTAAAGAATATATATATTGCACAAATTCTCCTTAATTCCTTATTTTGTAACATCTTGCTTCTTATGTGAGACTAACTTAAAGGTTTGATGACTAGGTGTTAAATAATAATGTTGAAGATGTCCTTCTAAAGAGTTTGGCATGGAGTCCTAAAAGAAAAGCCAACAAATGGCCATCATATTATGTAAATGGTTATAAATTTAATACAAAAGATAATGGCCAAGGTATGAGAATAACAAATTTTGGTGTATGTTGTCAAGGTGGTACGGATGAAACAACAAAAAATAATTATTATGGGGTTTTAACAGACATCATTGAAGTACACTATACAGGATGGCCTATAAAGATATTAGTTTTATTCAAATATGATTGGTTTGATCTCACCTTAAATTATGGAACAAAGGTAGATAACTATGAGATTGTTGAGGTTAGAACATTCAGGAGATATAAAAATTATGATCTTTTTATATTTACACAACAAGCAACACAAGTATATTATACACAATATTTTAAAGGGCAACGTGATTGGTTAGTAGTGATCAAAACTAAGGCATGAACTATAATACAAACAGCAGTAAAAATTAAAATGCCTGAAAGTGATGTTTCATATCAAGAAAAGTTATCAATGCAATCGCCTGTAATAGTTGCAAATAACAATCTCGAGTAGTCTTGTTGATATTGAAGGTCCCGTGAATGAAGTATATGGTTCTTTTTTTAATCTACATGAAGTAGATACAAATATAGATATTGAAATAAAAGATGTGGATGAAGATGATACTGAGGAAGAAGGAGAAAGAGAAGATAAAGAAGAGGAAGAAAATGACTATGATGAAGATGTTTAGGTATTGTTAGGTTTCTTCATTTTACTAAGTGTATTATGTATATCATATATTATGTATTTTTGAAGTAGGTTATAAATCTATGGTAGTATGGTTGAGTTTTGTTATCATTGTCTATTGTAATTATTTATATTTTTTATTATTAAATTTTCATCAAATTTAATCGGAATAGATGATTATCTTTTTATCTACAGATGACAGGTAGAGGAAGGTGTAGAGGTAGAGGATGGGGACGGGCTATCTCTCAGCCATATACACAGCCAGACACATCACATGTTGCTGACATAGCTCAACTTGACCAGATCCACACTGGACATACACCTGCCTCATCTCCCTTTTCCCAGACTTGTCATACTTTTACCCTATCTGCTCAATCACAAGCAGCGCATTCCAGTGCCTCATCTCCTCATCTAGTACACTTGCCCCTACCCCACTTACACATACCATATGTGTCCCATCTCCTAATTCATCTGCATTTCCGAATGTTGAGCCAGTTTCTTTCACACTACAGACTATTCAGTGGGGAACAAGGGACATAGATGGTCGAATTTGGATTAGATCTATATCTGGGAACACGTAAGTAATATGTGTGTGTGTTTGTGTTTTTATTTTGTCAGTATATTTATTTAAATTGATATCTATACTTTCAGCTTTTATCCTGATATTTTAACAAGAGGTGTCATCACAACGATTTTCAAGAAAAAATTTGAAGGTGCTTGGTCCAGTTTGAGAAAAGTAGACAACAATACCATTAAAATGTGGTTTGAGGAGTTTAAGGTAATATGTAACATTTCCTATTATATTTATTCATATGTTTTTTAAAATTATGTGAATGTTATGTTAATTTGTTTATTTTTTTTATTTAGGCAAATTTTAAGTGGTTGGACAAGGATGAGCACAATATTAAAAGGTCATTTGACAGCAGGGGATCAACAACCCTAAAAAATGCATTGTTTAAGGTGCGTAGCGGGGAGGACAAGGGTGATTGGATTCCACCAGAGAAGCTACAACAGTTAAGGGCTGAATGGAACAGTGAAGGCTGGCAAGATAAAGTAAAAAAAAATAAACAAAATAGACTTTTCAAAGAATGACTTAATGTACATCGTGGATGGTATATATCTGCACAAGAGCATGCTAAAAGAATGGTGAGTAATTTCTGTCAACTATATAGTGATTAAGTTCTTACTTCAATATTACTTAACCTTTTATTATGTTAAAGAGTGCAAATGAATAAAGAACCGACATGTTTTAAATTGTATGAGCAGCTTCACCAGTCCAAAGGAAAATCATCGGGGTGGTTCAACGACCAGTAAGGAAGAATTGCCGTATGTAGTCACTACTCTTTTATTTTTATTTTTTTTACAAATATTTATTTTGTTTAATAATTTTATTTTTTCAAAAAATGTATCGAACAAAAATAGCTGAGAGATAGTTTCAATCTCAGAGCGATCAGGGTTCTAGTCAACACTCCACCCAACATTCAGATAATGTTCTTTATTTGGATGTGGTTGGCGGCATGAACAATAAAAGACGGATATATGGGCTGGGATCTCAAACACATAATGTATTGGCAGCAACTTCCTCTTCTAGGTCTTCCGCTTCTGATGAAGTCTCAGAAGAACGGACTGTTATGAATGCAAAAAATTGAGGCTTTATCTGCATGGCTCCAACAGAGTGAAAATGAAAATTTTATGTTAAAGCAAAAGGTTGAGGAATGGGATCGGATGTTTCGCCGCCTCATGATAGGTGGTAGTATAAGAATGCCCTCGTCTCCACCTACAGAAGAAGAGAATAATAACAATGAGCAAAATAGTAATGCTGCTGATGGATCATAATCGTTTGTGTTATTTATGACTTCGCGTTATGTATTAATGATGTAAAAGTGGTTCATTGCTGATATTTTCATGTCATGTGATTAATTATATGATAATAGGTATGAGATTATTACAAATTTATGTTATATGTTTCTGGATGATACTAAGTTTGAGATTATTCAAACTTTATGTTGATATTTCTGCCTGATATTGGTTTGTTTCTTGGCTGTTGGCTGATATTGGTTTGGTTTTGGCTGTTGGTTGATATTGGTTTATGGTTAATAAGTTTGAGATGTTTTAAATGACATTTTAATACACTTTTGTATTTAGAGACGAAATTTTTTCCGTCTCTGATATTAAAGACGGAAAAAATCGTCTTTGAAATGAGACGAAAAATACGTCTCTGGGGTCAGAGACAAATTTTTTCGTCTCTGTAGGGAGAGACGGAAAATTTTGTCTCTGTAAGCAGAGATGGAAGATTTCGTCTCTGCAAAGACGAAATTCTTAACCGAGATTAGAGATGGATTTTTATTTGTAGAGACGGAAATATTTTGTCTTTAATATTTAGCGACCGCAATTTTAAAGACGAAAATTTGTCTGTCTCTGATTCCGTCTCTAATCTATTTAGAGACGGAATTTTTCATGTTTAGAGACGAAAAAATTTCGTCTCTAAACAAGATTTTTCTAATAATGGTTTGGTTATATTTAAATTTTTTGAAAATCTTTGGTAATTTTTTAAGAATACCTCTTCTCTCGTTTTGTTGAAATTTTTATTTATTCATGTTTTAATAAAAAAATAAAATGTTAAAATAATAAAATAGGCTAAAAAAAGTAGCCACGTGTATGCAATTTCATGAAAGAAAGAAACATGACATAAAATAGGCTAAAAAAATTAACATAGGCATCCTTCATGTACAACCTGGGATTGATGTCAAAAAAATTTCATGGAATTTATTAGCTGTCTTGGGACAAAAGATGTTTTTGGGGTAGCTCACATACAATTTGATTTTATCAACTGCAGTGAACAGATATTACAATAAAAGAAAGAAACATATGACATAACATTGTTATATCAGGATTTTTCAAACAAGATTTTCAAAAAATAAAATAAAGTTTAACAATGTTGCATATATAATTATATAATAGTACTATATTACAAAATGAGAAATAGTATCTGCATTGTATATTGATAATACGTGAAGTATGATAATTTATAAAAAATAGTTATACACAAAAAATCATCTCAACAGGATGTGATAACCTAAAACAATACTATCTTCTTAATCTAACTTTTACGATAGTAGCTTTTTGATCAACACTACAACAAATTGAATAATATTAGTAAAATATGAAAGGCAAAATAAAAAAAATTGTAACAGAAAAAATACTTTCTCAGACCTGATTTTTTGCCAATATATCATTCATTATCAATTTTTTTTCTTCAAGATCAACTTTCAAGAAAATGTCAGTTGTATAACTATCCTCACATAAACGCCCAACTTTAATCCTCTGTATAGTATAATCCTTCAATATTTTTCAACTCTTGATAAACTAACATTGTCACATCCCTACTTTAGGAACGCGAAAATCTCTAATATCCGATAAACATATATTTTTTATAAACATAAATATCTCAATCCTTCCATATACAAATCAAGTACATATACGTCAGAGTATAGCAGAAGCAAGGATCCTGCCTATGACATTCAGAGCAACTCTAGAGTACAAATATATTACAATATAAAACACTGAGAGCCTAGAAACAATGTAGGCTCACCACTGAAGCACGACACCTATTCGATCATGAAGCTGCAGGACCAAACTCTGGGTCTTTATCTGAAAATATATCAACCACGTGTAGTGAGTTTTACAACTCAGTGAGCAAATAACACTCCCTATAACCTCTTAGGTCAACATATGGATGTACTTTTCATTTCAAAATTTCTCATATAGAACAAGTTACATTCAGAAGTATATTCATATGGGACCCGCATTTCAAAAGATTCTCAGTTCAAATCACATGCAAATATCTATAACCACATATAAAACAAATTGATCTTAAATCGAATTTGATATGCATTAAAAATCAATTCTTTTGTATAATGTTCAAGTATGTCACAACTTTCAATATACTCAATAGATAAATATGGAATGTGAGTTTATCACCCTTCTGCCTCCTCACATTACCATAGTCACAATCACAATAGGTAATCAGAGAATGTGAGTTCATCACCCTACTGCCTTCTCACATTACCACTAACTACAACTTCAATAGATCAACAGGGAATGTGAGTTCATCACCCTTCTGCCTCCTCACATTACCACTGTCATCATCACAATAGGTAAGCAGGGAATGTGAGTTCATCACCTTACTGCCTCCTCACATTTCCACAGTCATCATCACAATAGATAAGCAGAGAATGTGAGTTCATCACCCTACTGCCTCCTCACATTATTACTGATATCACATTTGTAACAACCTTTTTTTTTCCTTTATTATTATACAATATTGAGTTCACATATATGTCATTAATCAAAACATACGTATAACATATCAAACACATAGATATTTACATCTTGTTTATTTTGGTTGACCAATTCCGGAGATACAGGTGCGGGTGGTTGCACCTTCACCGGGATCTGAGCCAACTCGACCACAAACGTCTTATTTGATTCTGAACTCTGCCCAACATAAAGTAACTCGATCTAATGTACACTAAAAGCCAGAGCCTTAGAAACAAAAGCTGCATAAATAATTTTCTGAACATGATATGGAAATATAGTGAAAATTAAATCCCAGTAAGTTCAACAATAAATTATCATCAGTAAAGCTCATCACGTCATGTTCAGCTGTATAAACTACAGAAAATATCTTTGGTTACATGAATGCATTATATCTATGCACATAAGAATCATACTATAATGATATGTATGACATGATTAACTATTTTCAAAATATCATATGATAGCCATCAACTTATTCTCATCTCAAGCTACCCCGGTCAGGGTGAGTATAATCTACTCTCCGGTACGGGCTTTTCTCGCTCCGTCCGACATGGCCCACTTTCTATTTCTTTTCTCATTATCATGATCATAACCGTTGGTAGGGCGTCCCCTACTGGTGCACCACACGGATTGCCATGTGACCGTGCTCATTTCTTTTCTTTTCACAATGATAGTCAAAAATATGCTTTCAATAACAAGTATGTTCATCAAAATATAACTATTACAAAAAATCATTGGTAATCATGCCATGAATATAACCATTTCAAATATCACTTTATAAAATATTTCCATGTGAAAATTTCACACTAATACCTCAGTAACTGGATAGTAATTGTAGTCTGTAAACAGCGCACCAGGAAAGTTTCCAGGAAAGAGAGGTGGGTCACTAATGGACACGTTTAAGTACCAAGTCTTTCCTTGCTAGAGCTTTCCTTAGACATGCACTTTTCACAAATCACAATTTATTTTCCAGTAACTAGAATAATTCTTTTATGATGTGGAAATACTGCAACCACGGAGCATACTAAGATTTTTCAAATAAAACTGGCACTTTCAAAACTTCTTGGAAATTTTATATGAGTACTAGGGTAAATTCCATGTCAAAATTTCACACTTAAGATGGTAAGAAATTCATACAATGGCAATGGTTATGGCTATACTAATCATTTATTAAGATTCATCTTCTTTTTTAAATACTAATTTTACTTCTTTATTTTCTTGATGTAAGTTTTCATCCTATCTAACCTTCTCTTACTAATCAGAGCATAACTCCCTCAATTTAACTCTGATGTAGGTGATCTTAGTCTCAATTTCAAGATAAAACAATTATTTAAAACTGTTATGTTGAACATTGTAGCGAAATATTAAGAAATCAAGGTGATATTACTCCCTAAATATACATGTTATTTCTTCTCGTGTAGGTTCTGACCTTTACTGACTAATTAGACCATATCTCCCAAATTTGAACTCCAAATTGAGTTATTCCAGTTGGTAAAAATCCATGAGCCCTATATCTATAATTATTATGTTGGCGTGCTATTTTAATTCCCTACAGAATATTCTCAGAAATTCAAAAACTAAAGCTTTAATAACATACTCTTCCCTGAATAAACATTTTCTGACCTCTGCTTACTAATCGACTTATATCTACCTCATATGGACTTCAAATTGAATGATTACAGTGCCTAAAAATCCATGACACATATATCTTTAATTCTTATGTTAATAATTTATTTTAATTTCTTACAGATACTTCCCAGAAATTAAAATACCGAAGCTATCCTAACATATTTTTCCCTGATGACCCATTTTCTGACCTTTGTCTACTAATCGGCTCATATCTCCCTCATATGGACTCCAAATTGAATGATTTCAGTGTCGCAATATCCATGACACATATATCTTTAATTCTTATGTTAAACATTTATTTTAATTCCTTATTAATTGTTCCCAGAAATTAAAATACCGAAGCTATCCTAACATATTTTTCCCTGATGACCCATTTTTTTACCTTTGTCTACTAATCGGCTCATATCTCCCTCATACGGACTCCAAATCGAATGATTCCAGTCCCGAAATATGCATGACACATATATCTTTAATTCTTATGTTAACCATTTATTTTAATTCCTTATAGATTGTTCCCAGAAATTAAAATACCGAAACTTAAAATTCTGCCACCCATAGCCATAACCATGCAGAACTATCTACACCAACCTAAGTATTCAAACATACATCACATGCAAGATCAATATGTAACATGATATAGCAACATCATGACCAATCATAAAAGTTCTAAGATCAAAATATCATATAAATATTATAAGTTTCAAAAGTTTTCTTCAAAAAGAAATATTGTTAAACTTACCTGGAGCACTTAATCTCCTAGACTTCTCCTTCCTCTTTCTTCCTTTCTTCCTCTTCTTTCCTCACTCTACCTTGCTTCTATTTTTCCTCTCCCTCACTTGGACGAAATTATAATGTTGTAAGGGTGGGTTTTCTTATATAGACCACCAAATAATTCACCTTTCATGATCATGGGTCTACCTTATCACAATTAGGATACACTTTGTTGAATTTTTGGAAAACAAACAACTTATGTTCTTGTTTTCCTCTTCCTTAGTCAAGATATACATAGGAAAAGGAGATTTGTATTTTGAAAATTATGATGATATGTTCTTAAGATATGGGACAAGATCCCTTTGATTTAGGGATTCATTTTTTTTTCTTTTGTCTTAATCAAGTATGATAGATTTGCCTTTTTAAGTGGCAAATTTCTAGCCCTTGAATTTCCTTTACTTAACTAAAATTATTTGTGTAGGATAATGATGTTTTGTCATAATGCTATGTATTATTACCCACTTGCTAAGATTATGAATGTAGGATATAGATGTTTTTGTCCTAAAGCCTTGTATTATTATGCCACTTGCCAAAATGATGAATGTAGAATCATATCACTTGCTAATTTTTTTTGTCTTAATGCCATGTCACCTAATCTTGATTACACCATTATTTTATCACTTTAATTTTAATTTTATTTTATTTTTCCTCTTGGATTTGGGCTCATTCTTGCTCATTTTCTTTACTTTGGTTAAAATTCTACCTTTCATAATGGGTTTGGTCATATTTTGATGATTTTTGGGCTACCGGTCCAATTTCTATATCCTAGTCCAAGTCTATATTTTATTTCTTTCTTGGGCTATCCTATTGGCTTGCTAAAAATTCATGTGAAGTAGAAAAACTCTATATGAAGTGTCCATAGGTTAAAGCCCAATTACGGGTGGAGATACTAAACTTAGTAACTTTTGCTCTTAAATTAAGAAAAATTACTCTAATCCGATCTTCTTGAAATTTTAAGACCTTTACTTACTTCACAAAAATTTATCTTTTTTTACCTAAGAATTTCACCTTTCTTTAGCATGTTTATTTCTAATATTTCCTCTTAGGTTTTCTATCTTTACCTATTCCATTAATATTAGAACATTTCTATGCATATATGTAAGGTGAAAAATTTCTAAGGAAAATATCTAAAAATTACGGGATGTTACATTCTTCCCCCCTTAAGAAATTCGGTCCCCGAATTTCAATCCATCCTACCACATGTAGGGAATGAAATTAAGACATTATTCATAGTTACCAACCTTATTACCTAAATAATTAGGGATATCTTTTCTGTATAACATCTTTACTTTTTAATATGTCTATTCACTTGATTGATTTTGCCATATAACTTAACCATAAGGATTTCTTTCACTCATAAGTTCTTCAATTGATATCCTCTAGCTCGCATGGATATATCTATGGGTCGATATTAGAAAGCACACATATAAAGGAACATATACACCTTCATATTGGGTAACTATCTTTTCTTATTCCAAACTTCTATCAATTCATTATTTTTTTTTTCATATATCAACATCATCCCCTGAATATCATCATCTTAATCTATCATCTATTTTTATCCTCAAATCCTTTAATCAATATGTTAAACATACGTAGCAATAAATCCTTCAAACCTTTAATAATGTGTGCCATTGACACATGTCTAATAATTTCAACTTAACTCATCACGATAATTCTATACAAGCTTATTAACACCATTAAACTCATTGTCAAAAATTTCAATTATTTCTTCTATCATATCCAAAAGCACCTCATTCTAGCTTATGTCAATCCCATTTAATTCACCTAATCATTTCAAGAAGATTTTTCCTATCAATTACTCATACATGAATTCTCAATTCCAATATAATTCACATCCTAGATACTAGACTCAATTTAGCATGATATAATCCTTTAACATAAATATCTTAATCACTTACATTATTTTTGGACATGGTTCTCAGAATATTCTCTATATTTCTAAATTAAGAGTTCAAAGACTAACTTAAATCCTACTTCCTATATTTTATTCCTCAAGAACTTCAACACCACTAGTTCTCTTGATTACATTCTTCAAAACACCATAAGACCATCATTCATCCATTCTTTTCAAACTTTTCATTATTTTAACCTACTAACAACTTAGACACCATAATAATTGAGTTTCAAAGAAAAGAAATTATCTTTCATTGTAATGAGGGAAAATAACCTTGCATTTAATGCCAACCGTTAATGAGTGAAACAGACGAAAAGCATAATAGAGAATGGTATCAAAATTGAAAGTCAAAAATTTTGACAAAGCATTAAAAAATATTAAAATCGGTGGCCGTAATTCTTGAAAATCTGTAAACAAAATCTATCTATGATTTTAGCAAAAATCGGTGGCCGCAAATTTTGAATATATGTGTCAGAATCTACTTTAAATCTATTGGTATTCGGTGGAAAGATATCACATGGAAAAGGAAACATTTCTAAGCTTATAAAAGTCTGTGAAAATCAAAGAATATGTAGTTAACTGGTAGGATGCAGTTGATTGCTTCAAAATAGATGTAATCAATCAACTGTAAATTAACCAGTCCAAATTAAAATTTCTCAAAACAGCTAGTCGACTTAATAATACTGATAGTCGACTGGCAAAAAAATTGAGAATACAAAATAAATCATTTGATTGCATTTTTTTTAATGACGGCTATCACCTACAACTTTTCTACAAGAATCAAGACATCAATGCTTCATCAAAGTCAACAAGAAAAAGATAGATTTCTGGTGATATCTTATCTTATGTTTTTTATGTGTTTAATATGGGTCACGGTCATAACTACTGTACATATACATGCTTGCCGTCATTTTTTTTTTTACCTTTAATTTTGCTGATATCCACCAATCACTCACATAGTTGTTCTAATAATACCCGGCCTATTCGCATAGCTATTATAAATATGCCCTTCTCTGAGTTCTATGAATACTTACATTAGTAT
The DNA here is from genome assembly GCA_037074535.1 of Gleditsia sinensis. Taxonomy (NCBI): domain Eukaryota; kingdom Viridiplantae; phylum Streptophyta; class Magnoliopsida; order Fabales; family Fabaceae; genus Gleditsia; species Gleditsia sinensis. Next base: position 62,708,637 of record CM073463.1, on the reverse strand, counting down.
CTGTCTATACTCAAAGTTAAGGTGATAGAAATTATGGAGGGAACCGCATTCCGTCAGTTTCGAAATATCTGTGTCTTTTGTGGTTCCAGTCCTGGAAAAGATGAGGAGTATGTTAAAGCAGCACAAAATCTGGGTATTGTGCTGGCTAGGAGAAAAATTCATTTAGTGTATGGTGGAGGTAACTATGGGTTAATGGGGTGTGTGGCTACAGCTGCACATGTAGGGGGATGCCAAGTTCTAGGTATTATTCCTACTGCTCTAGCTACATCTAGCAACATAGGGAAAACAATTGGGGAAGAATATAGAGTAGCTTCCATGCATGAACGCATGACTAGAATGATGAGCAATACTGACGCCTTCATTGCCTTACCAGGTGGTTTTGGTACTTTAGAGGATATTTTCCAAATAGTCTCTTGGGCACAACTAAATATGCATCACAAACCGATAGGTTTGTTAAATGTTAATCACTTCTTTGATGGTCTGTTATCTTTTCTAGATCAAGCTGTGGAACAGAGGTTTATCCCACACTCAGCACGACAAATTCTCATCTCAACTTTAAATGCTGAAGAGTTGATTGATGCTTTACAAGCCTATGTTCATGTACCTGATCCAACTATGACTCAAATAGAATGGACGACAGATAACCGCAAGAAGCGTAAATTGGATTTGGATCTTAATCTTAAAATGTAGTAAAACATAGCCATTATTGTACTACTTTTACTTTCTTAGAGTCTACTTGGATACCATATTTACCAACCATACTCCTTTAGAGTTGGTAAAACTATCTTTGAATGTTTCTTATGATCCTCTAAATTTTTGAAATAGTCTAGTATATCATCAATATATCTAATAACAAATTGATCCAGGGATGACCTAATTACTATTCATTAAATCTATGAATGCAGTTAAAATATTTGTCAATTTAAATGCATCACCAAGAACTCATAATGCCCATAATACGTCCTACATCCTCTTCTCTTATCCTTAATTAATGTTACTCATATCCCAAATCTATTTATGGAAAAATATTGAACACCTTATAACTGGTCAAACAGGTAATCTATAGAGCTAATGGGTTTCTATTCTACATTGTCACCTTATTCAACTGTCTATAATCTATGCATAGTCATAGTGATCTATCTTTCTTTTTCATAGATAGAACTAGAGCACTCTAAATAAAAGTACTAGGGCATTTAAATCCCTTGTCTAACAAATCTTGTAAAAAAAAATTTTTATTCAATCGATATTATTCTATATAAGGATATAGATACTAGTTGGGTTCTAAGGAGTAAATCAATATCAAATTCTCAAACTGCCGTGGTAAGGTTGTGTAGGGTTTCCTTCACATTGTTTACCGAATTCCTCCTTGGTGGTGTTATTTCCTACTGTGGCAAAAATATGCTGCTATTGAGGTGATCAAGCCCAATAGTTAGTTTAAAAAAAAAATTTAACAGCAGTCATAACACTACCTCGGCATATAGATAGGAAACACTAGTAATTTTCTACCTATATGAAATCACTGATCCCCTACATAGCACTACCACAACATACTCAAGATACTATAAGATCGATTCAGATAACCAACCACCCACTGGCCATCTAGGATCGACCAGGCTCTGATACCAATTATGTAACAACCTTTTTTTTTCCTTTATTATTATACAATATTGAGTTCACATACATGTCATTAATCAAAACATACGTATAACATATCAAACACATAGATATTTACATCTTGTTTATTTTGGTTGACCAATTCCGGAGATACAGGTGCGGGTGGTTGCACCTTCACCGGGATCTGAGTCAACTCGACCACAAATGTCTTATTTGATTCTGAAATCTGCCCAACATAAAGTAACTCGATCCAATGTGCACTAAAAGCCAGAGCCTTAGAAACAAAAGCTGCATAAATAATTTTCTGAACATGATATGAAAATATAGTGAGAATTAAATCCCAGTAAGTTCAACAATAAATTATCATCAGTAAAGCTCATCACGTCATGTTCAGCTGTATAAACTACAGAAAATATCTTTGGTCATATGAATGCATTATATCTATGCACATAAGAATCATACTATAATGATATGTATGACATGATTAACTATTTTCAAAATATCATATGATAGCCATCAACTTATTCTCATCTCAAGCTACCCCGGTCAGGGTGAGTATAATCTACTCTCCGGTACGGGCTTTTCTCGCTCCGTCCGACATGGCCCACTTTCTATTTCTTTTCTCATTATCATGATCATAACCGTTGGTAGGGCGTCCCCTACTGGTGCACCACACGGATTGCCATGTGACCGTGCTCATTTCTTTTCTTTTCACAATGATAGTCAAAAATATGCTTTCAATAACAAGTATGTTCATCAAAATATAACTATTACCAAAAATCATTGGTAATCATGCCATGAACATAAACATTTCAAATATCACTTTATAAAATATTTCCACGTGAAAATTTCACACTAATACCTCAGTAACTGGATAATAATTGTAGTCTGTAAACAGCGCACCAGGAAAGTTCCCAAGAAAGAGAGGTGGGTCACTAATGGACACGTTTAAGTACCAAGTCTTTCCTTACCAGAGCTTTCCTTAGACATGCACTTTTCACAAATCACAATTTATTTTCCAGTAACTAGAATAATTCTTTTATGATGTGGAAATACTGCAACCACGGAGCATACTAAGATTTTTCAAATAAAACTGGAACTTTCAAAACTTCTTGGAAATTTTATATGAGTACTAGGGTAAATTCTATGTCAAAATTTCACACTTAAGATGGTAAGAAGTTCATACAATGGCAATGGCTATGGCTATACTAATCATTTATTAAGATTCATCTTCTTTTTTAAATACTAATTTTATTTCTTTATTTTCTTGATGTAAGTTTTCATCCTATCTAACTTTCTCTTACTAATCAGAGCATAACTCCCTCAATTTAACTCTGATGTAGGTGATCTTAGTGTCAATTTCAAGATAAAACAATTATCTAAAACTATTATGTTGAACATTGTAGCGAAATATTAAGAAATCAAGGTGATATTACTCCCTAAATGTACATGTTATTTCTTCTCGTGTAGGTTCTGACCTTTACTGACTAATTAGACCATATCTCCCAAATTTGAACTCCAAATTGAGTTATTCCAGTTGGTAAAAATCCATGAGCCCTATATCTATAATTATTATGTTGGCGTGCTATTTTAATTCCCTACAGAATATTCTCAGAAATTCAAAAACTAAAGCTTTAATAACATACTCTTCCCTGAATAAACATTTTCTGACATCTGCTTACTAATCGACTTATATCTATCTCATATGGACTTCAAATTGAATGATTACAGTGTCTAAAAATCCATGACACATATATCTTTAATTCTTATGTTAATAATTTATTTTAATTCCTTACAGATACTTCCCAAAAATTAAAATACCGAAGCTATCCTAACATATTTTTCCCTGATGACCCATTTTCTGACCTTTGTCTACTAATCGGCTCATATCTCCCTCATATGGACTCCAAATTGAATGATTCCAGTGTCGCAATATCCATGACACATATATCTTTAATTCTTATGTTAAACATTTATTTTAATTCCTTATAAATTGTTCCCAGAAATTAAAATACCGAAGCTATCCTAACATATTTTTCCCTGATGACCCATTTTTTTACCTTTGTCTACTAATCGGCTCATATCTCCCTCATACGGACTCCAAATCGAATGATTCCAGTCCCGAAATATGCATGACACATATATCTTTAATTCTTATGTTAACCATTTATTTTAATTCCTTATAGATTGTTCTCAGAAATTAAAATACCGAAGCTTAAAATTCTGCCACCCATAGCCATAACCATGCAGAACTATCTACACCAACCTAAGTATTCAAACATACATCACATGCAAGATCAATATGTAACATGATATAGCAACATCATGACCAATCATAAAAGTTCTAAGATCAAAATATCATATAAATATTATAAGTTTCAAAAGTTTTCTTCAAAAAGAAATATTGTTAAACTTACCTGGAGCACTTAGTCTCCTAGACTTCTCCTTCATCTTTCTTCATTTCTTCCTCTCCTTTCCTCACTCTACCTTGCTTCTATTTTTCCTTTCCCTCACTTGGACGAAATTATAATGTTGTAAGGGTGGGTTTTCTTATATAGACCACCAAATAATTCACCTTTCATGATCATGGGTCTACCTTATCACAATTAGGATACACTTTGTTGAATTTTTGAAAAACAAACAACTTATGTTCTTGTCTTCCTCTTCCTTAGTCAAGATATGCATAGGAAAAGGAGATTTGTATTTTGAAAATTATGATAATATGTTCTTAAGATATGGGACAAGATCCCTTTGATTTAGGGATTCATTTTTTTTTCTTTTGTCTTAATCAAGTATGATAGATTTGCCTTTTTAAGTGGCAAATTTCTAGCCCTTGAATTTCCCTTACTTAACTAAAATTATTTGTGTAGGATAATGATGTTTTGTCATAATGCTATGTATTATTACCCACTTGCTAAGATTATGAATGTAGGATATAGATGTTTTTGTCCTAAAGCCTTGTATTATTATGCCACTTGCCAAAATGATGAATGTAGAATCATACCACTTGCTAATTTTTTTTGTCTTAATGCCATGTCACCTAATCTTGATTACACCATTATTTTATCACTTTAATTTTATTTTTATTTTATTTTTCCTCTTGGATTTGGGCTCATTCTTGCCCATTTTCTTTACTTTGGTTAAAATTCTACCTTTCATAATGGGCTTGGTCACATTTTGATGATTTTTGGGCTAACGGTCCAATTTCTATATCCTAGTCCAAGTCTATGTTTTATTTCTTTCTTGGGTTATCCTATTGGCTTGTTAAAAATTCATGTGAAGTAGAAAAACTCTATATGAAGTGTCCATAAGTTAAAGCCCAATTACGGGTGGAGATACTAAACTTAGTAACTTTTACTCTTAAATTAAGAAAAATTACCCTAATCCGATCTTCTTGAAATTTTAAGACCTTTACTTACTTCACAAAAATTTATCTTTCTTTACCTAAGAATTTCACCTTTTTTTAGCATGTTTATTTCTAATATTTCCTCTTAGGTTTTCTATCTTTACCTATTCCATTAATATTAGAACATTTCTATGCATATATGTAAGGTGAAGAATTTCTAAGGAAAATATCTAAAAATTACGGGATGTTACAACATTGACAATACCATCTCAAGCCATATAACCCGTCAATATTCATCAATACATATATATAAAAAAAATGTATAAAAGTGCACATCCATCAAATGCAATGCATAATTATCATAAATTTTCTCATTCAGGATTTTTCACATGTGCATGCCCTCTTTCGAGGCAATCATATAACTTTATAAATAATGTCACATGCATAAATATTCACTTTATCATTTAATAAGAAATATACGTGAAATCATATACACCATGAGTTCATAAATTCATTTTCAAATACTATACTCTTCTTGAATCATATTTTAAATTATAAGCAGTTCAGATTATTTTAATAGATTTCAGAAATATATCAAAGTGTAAATATCTCATAAACATAATCATATACATGCTTAAATATCAAGAAAAGTATAGGGCAAGCCATAGGAAGAATCATCTACTCACAGTATAAGGGTTCCGAATTGGACAACCCTAAAATACACTTTTCTAATCTGAATTTGACCAGATAAGTTTCAAAAACATGTCCCGAGGGTCCAAAAACCTTAAAGATGACTCCAGGAGCTTGGTTACTATTCACTTCCGAAAATTACTATTCACCGCTACTATTTATCGCCAAAAAATATTATTCACCGTAACAAAAATTTTACCGAATCAACGAAACAAATTCATATCCTAATGTTTATCTAATTTCTGAATCCATCTACAGAGTTAGATTTCTAATTAGAAGTTTCTAAGTAAAATTTTTCAGAACTTACCTTTTACCGAGATTTTCTACTTCAGATCTACGGCGATTCAACGGTTGATTTGAAAAAATGATCGGTCAAAACTGAAGTACTCTTCATCCTGAATCCAATAACACTTTCAGTTTTGAGATCGGAAGCCAATAAACACTTCAAATCGAAAGATAAAGTTTGAAGTTACTATTTACTCACTATGCAAAATTCTCGATTTCTCTTTCTCGAAATTGACTCTCCGCCCCCGGGTTTCGTTTTATCAATTGCCTTCTTCTTTTTTAATATAATAATAATTATTAAATAATTAATAATAGAATTTTCTTTTATAAAAATTCATATAAATTCTATTTTTCATCATAAAATATCTCAAAAATTTCTAAAAATTTTCATTCTTATAAATCTTTAGTTAAACTCTTAAATCATGATTTTTCTTGATAAAAATCGTAATAAAACAAATTTCAAAACAAATATCTTTATTCATATTAAAAGAAAGAATATTTCTAAAAATACCATAAAAATTCATTAGAGGCCGGTATAATTATTTTAAGCAACACAATACTTCTTTTAATTAAAATCTACTTACTTTTAGCAAAACATAATCATTTTTAAACAAATAAAAATATATTTGCTTATAACAGAATACTATTATTGAAAAATAAAACTGACGCGCCAAAACGTAAATTCTAATATTCCTTTTATAATTATTTAATCTATGTAATAAATAAATTTATTTCCACCGGTTCTTATCTCCATTTTTTAAAATTCTCTCTAATATTCAAAATTTTATTTAATTAAAATTTTCGTTAAATTTTACAGTTATTACAAACATTCTCTTATTGACTCCATCAGATTCATCTTTTAAGGCTAAAACCAAATTTTCAATAGTAGTAGTACATTTCCTATATAAAGTACTACACTTGCAACAATGTCAACCACCAATTCAATTAATGAGCTATCTCGATCTTTTTTTTTACCTCTCTTATTAATATTTGATCCACTACCTTGTCCAATATTAATGGTTGCTTGAGTTTCTACAATAAGGTCAATTGCTTCATCAACTTCCTCTTTGATGTGTACTTCAGCTTCAACATCAGTATCTATAGAAGCTTCTTTCTCCATTGCTTCCATAGCAGTAGTAAGATCCTCTGCATTTTCTCCATTAGCACTATCTTTGACAAAAATATGAACAAGTATATCAAAGTAAGAAAATGGCTCATTGTAAAGCCCTTTAACATTATAGTGGGTTTGCCAAGAATAAGTAAAAATAATATATATATATATATATATATATATATATATATATATATATATATATATATATATATATAGCATTTTTTCCATTAGCACTATCTTTGCCAAAAACATAACCAAGTACATCAAAGTAAGAAAATGGCTCATTGTAAAGCCCTTTAACATTATGGTGGGTTTGCCAAGAATAATTAAAAATATAATATATGTATATATATCAGTTGAAGAATAAAATTACATAAAAATATCAAATGTTACCTTTACCCACTCTTTATATATTTTCTTATCAACTATGATCATTTTATCTTTGTCATTCCAACCAAATCCACTACTACTCCTAAGCCCTATCATTTCACATATTGCATTATAGTATTTTTTTTTAAGTTGTTTAACCCTTGTCTATATAAGGGGAAGCTTCCAAATTATAGCCAAGCATTTTTTGTAGCATTATCTTCTCTAGATGCTTGTGAAATCCAAGTTTGAAACCATTATTTCCTCTCCAAGTCATCTCATATTCAACTAAACACTCAACAAAAATTATATCTTCCTCAGAAGTCCATTGATGATGATTATGTTTTACTTTGGACTCTTCCATCTAGTGATAGAAAAGAAATATGTAGAATTCAAATAATATCAAATAATTAAAAATCATATAATTAAATGGTCAACAATAATACTATAACACAATTAAGAATGTGATAAAAATAGTCAATATCAAATCTATTACACCAAAATAAAAGGACCAAACTTAAAACATCCATCATTACAAGCAACATAAATAGAGGAAAAATTTTAATGATGCCCAAATGATTTCAATGTTGTCATCTCCATGTATTAAATATTTCTTAAGCAAGCTCATCTCTCCAATCTGTCTAAGCACTGGATGCCTCCACATGAGTTATCATGTCACCTTGCAAAATATTTTCTCGTCCTTCCATGTCTATCAAGTGATATTCTAAAAGGTCCACTGCCATTTCTCTTTTAATGTGATTATGAAGTAAGTAACAAGTAGTAATTATTCTACATTGTATTTTAACTGGATAAAATGATTTGGCCCATAAAATTCTCCAATGGCCATTTAACAAGTCCAAACATCTTTTAATGACATTCCTAGCCAAAGAATGTTTCATGTTGAAAAATTCTTGTGGTGTTGCAAGTTGTTCCCCTTGTCTCCATTCACTAAGATGATATCTTTGCCTCCTATAAGGTGTAAGGAACCCTTCACCATTCATATATCTAGCATCACATAAATAATAATACCTTAAAAAAGAATGATGATCATTTATTAAAGAAAAAATTATTAAAATGAATCTAAGAAGCACCAGCCTAAAAAAATGACACTCCAAAGTAAATTAAAGTATATTTTGACACTTTTAATCCATTTCTATGATATATAATATCTCTAAGAACTTTAGAATTTACGGCTGATCATTCCCATCTAGTTAAAACATATATAAATTGTAAATTTTGAGAACAAACTCCTAACATATTTGTTGTTATCTTACCCTTTCTTGTTCGATATCTAACTTTATCAGCTTGTAAGACATTTAACTTTATATATGTCCCATCTAAAACTCCTTCACAATTCTGTGTTTGATATATATATATATATATATATGTGTGTGTGTGTGTGCATACATACATTGTATATATGTAAGTATGTATGTACACACACATATATACAATATATGTATGCGCACACACACAGATATATATATATATATATATATATATATATATATATATATTCAGTTGTTTTATCTAATGCTTTGGGCTTCACAGGGTACTAAAGCTATTGAGGCAGTCAAGCTGGATTTATTTGACAGGCAAAATGTGGATTGGAGCAGACTATTCATTGTCAAAGGTGCGACCTTTTCAAAAGATTCAGAGTGTCTCCCAAATAGTTTAAGAGTGTTGGAGTGGAAGAATTATCCATCATTGCATTTACCATCAGATTTTTGCCCGATCAATCTTGTCATACTCAACTTATGTTATAGTAGTCTTAAATGGGAACAACCAATGCAGGCAAGCATACTTTCGTGGTTCTTTTTTAATGATTCATTTGTTTGAAAATGTGAAGACTCTTTTGTTGAAACTAATCATTTTAATTTTTCATAGAAATATAATAAAAGTCTCTTACTCTTCTTATAAATATATAGCCGATGTAACAAAAAATTGAAAATGAGAATAAAGTTTTATATTTTGAAAATTTCTCTAACATATTTACTTCAATTTTTTTTTTTTACAGAAGTTGGAGTACTATTTGTGTATTCTGGATCTTAACGACAATAATAATTTAGAACAAATACCTGACATATCTCGGGCAGCAAACTTAGAAAAGCTATATGCCAAGAATTACAAGAATTTAACTAAAATTCATGATTCTGTTGGTTATCTTTATAAACTTAGAGAGTTGGTGGCTGAGGGATGCACCAAGCTCCGCACTTTTATGGGAGGAGGCATCATGTTGGAATCTCTTGAAATCTTAAATATCTCAGGATGCTCAAAATTGCACACTTTTCCAAAAATATTAGTGAGAATAGAGAAGATTAAAATACTTGCCTTGAGTTGCACTGGCATAGAAGCACTACCGGAATCAATTGAGAATCTTGTTGGGCTTGAGTACTTATACCTGCGTGGCTGTAAAAGGCTTCGTGAGGTACCAATCCATAGCATTATGTTGAGAAATCTTGTGAGATTGGAAGCTGGATATTGCGGGCTATTTAAAAGTTTCGAAGGTCAACTAGAAAGAGTGGGCCCAATAAATTTCGAACCGGGGGCATCTCACCAGACTACATCTAAACAAAAACAATATTTCTGATGAACTACTTGTCATAGTTCTAATTACTTGGTTCTCAAATTTGAAAGTTCTAGAGCTATGTGATAATAATTTCGCAGTGCTTCCAGCATGCATTGAAGAATGTCACAATTTGAAGCGACTTTATTTGGATGGGTGCAAGCAACTTCAAGAAATTAGAGGAATTCCTCCAAACTTAAAAGTATTCTCTGCAAAGAATTGCACGTCAATGACCTCCTTTTCTACATGGCCATTATGGACACAGGTTTTTTTTTTTTTACTTATACTTCTCTGACAATCATAACAATTTATGTTTTGGTAAATCTTTTAAGTAACTTTGTTTTAAAAAAGATTTCCTTACAATTTTTTTCTTAATCCGTAAACTTTTACAATTAATCCTTTAATTTAGGGCTATCGAATTTAGGCCTTTATCATCTAAATAGATGTTAAATATAACAGTAATTATGTGAAATTATCAGAATAGTATTTTCATGAAGAAAAGCAAAAAAATGAGATATGAAGCAAAAATAGAGGTATTTTAGTAATTTTACATAGTAATTGTTAAAAATAACATTTGATTTATACGATGGAGTATTAAATGGCATGGGACAAATAAATTAGAGAATCAATCAATTACAAAAACTAAAAAAATTTAAAGAAAAATTGTAGTTGGATACAAAATCCACTTTTGAGTCTTTATCTTTAAAGACATATATTATAGGTTTTGACAAATTTGAATGTCAAAGTCAGATAGAGATCCAAAAGTGGAAAACTGCACCTCTTAAAAGAGGCTAATATTTCCATAACAACATCCAGTTAATTAAAAATGTATAAACATGTTATAAAGATGTTTCATTAAAAAGTGTATTAATAAGGGTGTTACTGTTTTAAAAAAAAAAACTCAGCCTCCTAAGATATTGAATGTTTTCACCTTTGAAACTCCATTTTCACTTGGGTTGCATTTGGTATATGGGTACCCTCATTTTTCATGTACCTCTAGAAACCTATATATAAAAGTTTTGATCATAAGACATATTAAAAAAAATTAATTTTTCTTTGTTATTTAGATCATATACATTACATAAACTTTAAAACTTTCATATTTATTCAAACATTTTAAAAATAAATTTTCAACCACTTGAGAAAATTAAAATTTTCATATACCAGATATCACACAATTATTACATAAAATAACATATATGTTAAAAAAAATAAAGATCCAATTAAGATTTTGTGAATACTTCAAATAAATAAAAAAGGGGACCAGGGCCCAAATAAGTAAAATGCAGGCATAGGCTCAAATTAAAGAGGGTAGGTTTAAAGAGCTCAAATTAAATGACTAGAACAAGAGTTAAATTAAAAGCTAAGATCTAGAATGATAACAAGACTGAAATTATACCTTTAGACTTAGACCCAAATTAAAATGGGAAAGGGAACCATAACTAAAACAAAACCCTAAGAGTAAAATTAAAATAAGGCAAAGGGCCGGAATTAAAAGCAGAACAAGGAATGAAATTGATCCAAAAACTAGAAACTAACTTTGATCCAAAAATTACAAAAAATTAGACAAGGCTTCGACTTGAAAAACTCTATTTATATTTTGAAATTTATGTATCTAAACAAAAATGCCTATGGAAGGTAGAAGAGGTGGAGTTTTCTACCTTTGTGTCTCTATCTTTATCTTGATATATGCGGTTGTTTATCTGACAGATGAGAAAATCAAGAGACATTGAGACTCAAAAGTGGAAAGGCTTCATTTTTTAACAGGTCAAACTTTTCATAGCAATAACCAACCAACCAACCAACCAACATAGGAACATATTGGAAGTAAGTTTCACTAAAAACAAACATATTAATAATATACTTATGTATCTTTTGATGATTAGTTAGTTTATTAATTTTTAGAGAGTAAGATAACTTTGTGTGTACGCTATAAAACTCCTGACATTTCATAATTATATTATTAAATCATAGGAATTGCATGAGGCTGGAAATACAAAATTTATTTTGCCAGGAAAAAATATACCAAAATGGTTCACAAACGAAGCACCGAAGACTCAGTGTCCTTTTGGGTTGATAAGAAATTCCCTGAAGTGGCTGTGTGTGTTGTTTTTGAAATCGAAGGATGAGGCTCTCGCAACTTGTCCTTTGAATGTTAATCAATGGCGCGCACCAAAGTGTTGGGAAGCCTGGTTTTTTAGAAATTGAAATAGATCATGTATATCTGTTTGATCCAAGGCGCCAAAAGTTTGAACTCAAAAGGGAACTTCTAGAGGAGAAATTAAATCATGTTGAGATTTCATGTGCATGTGATTCAAGTAAAATTTCAGATACCAAGGGATTTGTGATGCAAATCGGTGTTTAAGGTTACAATTATGAAAGTTGTATGGAGGACATCCTATTTGAAAATCCAAACCCTCCCAAGGGACTAGTAGAGGAGAAAATGATTTGGGATACAGTTCCAATGGCATGGAGTTATAGTAACAGAGAAGGTAATAAATACCTTATTACATTCGTCTCCCTGCATGTAAAGTTAATTTAGTTTCCTTTTTTTTAATCCTCAATATTTACTAATTTACTTTCGCTCTCTCTTTTTTTGGGCCAGCTGATGCCAAATCAGATTAACAATATTATTATTGTTCTGTAGAAGCAGAACTAGAGGGTGATATTCTTGAGCTGGTAAGTATAAGCTCTGGAATTTATTCATCTTTAAACAAAGATAAAATGCTCCAAACACAACCAGAATTATTCCATACAGGTAGACGTATAGCTACTCACTTGAATTTTAGTTCTTCCATTTTTGCTTTATAATTCGTCTTTTATTTATTTATTTATTTGAAGAATCAGGCAACACTTGAAAAACAATTTTGTAAAATTAAATTTAATAAAACAAATAGGAATGAAAATGTAATACAAGGTCTTTTTTCTTGTAGGGTTTTATTTATTGATAGTTGAGCAAAAGATTTCAATTCTGTCATCTTTAAATGACGTTTGCTGTATCAATATCATAGTTTCTCATGCACCTCGAAATCTATAAATAAAAAATTTGAGCATGAGAAAAATTTTAAAAAAACCTATTTTTCTATATTATTTAAATCATACATAACACATAAATTTTAACACTTTCATAGTTACTTTACTCACATATTAAAGTTAAATTTTTCTGTACTTGAAACCTAAAATTCCCTTGCTCCACACCGCCTAAAGTAGTTTCTGTACAATTCATGTTACAGAACACTATATATTATTGAGAGAGAACAGTGATAGAGAAGGTGATAAATTATTAATTAGTTCTTGAATGTCGGATATGCAATAGCAGCAATATTTAACTTCTATCAGCCAGGAAATCTCAGAAAATTTTGAAAATGTCAAAAAAGCCAAAGAAAAGGATATAGTAGTGCAACAGAAACAATATTTAGCTTATATCAACCAGGAAACAGAAAGGTCTCAAAATGTCGGAAAAGCCAAAGAAAAGGATATAGCAGTCTAAAAAGACAACACAGATAAAGAAAACGGCAGCTTTACACTAGAGGTATTGTTATCATTGAAAAGTTATTGTTTTACTAAGCACATTCCTTTCCCATGTTTAATCATGTGATGCTCAATGAATTCTATCAAAAATTTGATGAGGTCGAACATTGCTCTTTTTTCTTTTTAGTTTTTGTTACTAATGATATATGTGAGGAATTTTTAATCCAAAATAAATTACTAATGAAATATGATTCCAAATATATAAATTTTGAACATTTTGAGAGAAATAAATTCAAAGATTTGTTACCCTTTCCTATTCAATAGTGTTAATGATTGTTACATTCAATTTCAGCTAATCTAACCAAATAATAAAATTAATGTCAATTTTAGAATTTACCAAAAAGATTGCACAGTTAAACTCTCGATTATATATTTAAAAGCTATTAATGGTAATTAAGCATGGAAGTAATCCATGTAGGTTATGTATCACTGAAGAAAATTAGGCTTATTTTAATTTGGATCCAATTTATTTGGATTATCACGTGACATGCAAGAACTATCTACCCTTAAATGGCAAAAGCATGATTTGGGATCTGTTAAAGATATTTGTTTGTCAAAATGGAGTTGCCTTATTAAGAAGTTTTATGGATATATAAGTCTTGTAAGTTGAGAAAATAGTTACTTATAATGTGCTTAAAGTAAAGGTATATGTCACCAACCCAAAAACAAACAAAAAATGAAATGTGTAAATATTTGTATACAGTCCAATTTAGACATTAGTACAAATAGAGATTGAAGAGTTAGTGTTATTTACTATTGAATTTCAATAATATATTTGGTATTTTCTTTCACCCTAACTTTTGCTCTCTCTAATTTCTGAATAGGATCCAATGGAATTGGAATATAGAATAGCATATCAGAAAGCATCAACTTGTCGCAAATGACCAAAGCACCAATAGGGATGAAGGCCATGGAATGCGTTTTAATCTTTTCAATTGTATTGCACTGCGACGTTCTGGCCGCTCCATAATTCCTTAGCATATTTTCTCTCTTCTATAGGTAGCTAATAGATCCTAATTATATCTTCTACATTAAGTTTCATTGTTTTTATTAATTTTATTTATTGGTTGCATCAAATTCATTTTCTTTCTAACAATGTCATGTTTTATGAGATATGGCAAGCACCATTTGTTCATCATTTCTGAAGCTTATAGGAAAACTACTATTTTCTTGTAAACAATGGGCAATGAAATGGAAAGTGCAACTTAACCGTCAACTTTGTCATTTTGCAAGTTGTTGTATACGGAGCTGTTAAAAAGACTCTTAAATTTGTCTCAAGTTATTTTATGTGATGTAGATTATCATTTTAAATGCTCAGAAACGAACAGAGGTTTCAGATCAATTTAACCAGGTCCTTGTTTGATTTGTATTTTCTCCAGAGGTTGCAGATCAATTTAACCATGCCCTTCTTCCCATTGTGGGTGACTGTTCATAAGGACTTAAATGTATTTATTTGCCTGTTGGTTCACAATTCAGATTATCCCAGTTGATTATACTGGGATTATTTCTTGGGACAATATCCATAGTTTTATTAGTACTATGCGTAGTTCTTTATAATAATTAATTTTAGTTAAAAATTAAAATGGACACTAAAAAGGTCTAAACTTTCTATTTTCCTTTTATAGAAAGAAAAAAATATACCTTATGGGTTTTTTAATAAACAAAAAACTTCTAATAAAGAAAAAACTTCGTGTTTCTTTCCGTCATTAACTTGCAATTCCATTGTTAAGTTCTATGCCTTTTTTACCTAAACGATTGTTAAGTGCTGGCTGTTCCTCTCCTCCCATTCTTTCTTCAACTTTTTACACACATCTGGGGTTTCATAGCGAAATGTCCAAAGAAATTTTGAGGATGGCAGGCAGAAGATTAAAAAATGGAGGTTTGCTCTGTCCCTGGGTGAAGCAGCCAAGTAAGATTCAAATAAAGGAATATAATAAAGCCAAAGAACAGGATAATTGTAGCATTAGCACGCAGCAGCAACGATGATAGAAATGGAACGACAACTGCATTGGTGAGTTATATAAACAGAAATTAGGATACACATTTGTAAGAAAATCTGAGAGGTTTACTCAGAAGTTTTGATTTTGTTGTCTTTAATTATATGCGGACATATATAAAACACAAGGAAGTGACTATAATAAATATGACAGTGCATCGTTTGGTAGTGCTTTAGCTTGCCAGTGGTATCAGATTAGTTTCGAGAGGTGTAAGCCATGAATTTTGAAGTGTAAGTTGCAGTTGTTTTTGAATCCATATAGATGACTATCAGTGCATTACTTTACTGACTTAGTTTCTGCATTAGATAATCGGTTTATGAGGTAATACAGTATGTGCAAAGTACACTGTACTGAGAGCTGTGTGGGTCTAAATCCTTTTATTAGATGAAAATATCATATTTGCAGTAGCTAGTATGTTATGACTCGTTTTCAAGATAGCAAGATAAATTTCAACGGGCGAAAGAAGTTAATCCATCCTTTGTGTGTGTTAATTGTTTATAAAGTTTAGGGTTCTTTGCTAGGGGTGCAGAGCATGAAATAGAAAATAGATAGAAAAAGGATTTAATGCCTGTTTGATCACGTTTATAATTTCTATTTCTTTTAAAACTGGTTTTTTTAATTAATGAAGCTTTAAGAAAAGTATTGTAACAAAGAAGCAAATTATATTGACCAAATCATCTTATAAGTGGAGGATTTGTAACCTTCGAAGATAATGGTAAAGGAAAAATTATAGGTATTGGTAAAGTTGGTTTGAAATCCACTTCTTGCATTGATAATGTTTTTCCTGTTGAAGGCCTTAAGCACAACTTACTAAGTATTAGCCTCACAAAACTTTGTGACAAAGGTCAAAAAGTAATGTTTAAAAACCTTTACATTGCATAATTTATGGCATGAATAGTAACAAAGTTATTTTTGTTGGAAATAAAGTGGAAAATGCTTGATGTGGAAGATTTGAATTCTAAAAATGCTAAATGTTTTTCATCTATATGTAATGATCTTTTGCTTTGGCATAAAAGATTTGGACATGATAGCATGCATCTCATATCCAAACTTTCTAAACTTGACCTAGTAGTTGGGGTTACCCAAATTGGATTTTGAGAAAAATCAAATATGTGATGCATGCTTTTTAAATCAAAGAATTTTGTTACAAGCACTACTAGAAAAAAGAGATTTATAGACAAAAATTAGAAACGGAATAATTTTCGTCTCTGTTAGAGACAGAAATAGAGACGGATTTGAGAAGTTAGAGATAGATGGCAAGTTTTGCAATTTAGAGACGAAAATTTTCCGTCTCTAAAAATCTGTCTCCAATTCCGTCTCTAAACTAATTTAAAGACGGAATATTTTTCGTCTCCAATTTCATCTCTAATCTATAAATTGTGTATATAAATTTTTTATCTCTAATTTTATATCTAATTTTCAAAATAATATTTAAACTATTAGTAAAATTAGCTATAATTTAGATAATTTTTGAAAAAATTTAAGTCCCACTTAATTTATAAAAATAAGTTGATGGAATGGAAATCAAGATTCTCTTACATTAATTTTTTGTATTTTCTTAATATAATTGACTATAATTTTTATTTCCACGATATACAAATTCTCTTCTATAAAAAAGATAATTTTATCTTGAAAAACTTCTAAAAAAAGAACAAGTGAAATGAAATAGAAAAAGAGGTTAAAATATATAAATGATGAATAGATATATTTTATTAATACATTTTCTTTTACAAATTTTTTATATTTACTTTTATTTTACATTTTTCAGAATTGATGAGTATATATATTTTATTAATATTATGATAAATGATTTAATAATTTTAAAAAGAAATAAACATTTATGAAGAATAAAGACATGTCTTCCTAATAAATATATATACGCTTAATTTTGGATATAATATAATT
The DNA here is from genome assembly GCA_037074535.1 of Gleditsia sinensis. NCBI lineage: Eukaryota > Viridiplantae > Streptophyta > Magnoliopsida > Fabales > Fabaceae > Gleditsia > Gleditsia sinensis. The sequence continues at coordinate 62,691,223 of CM073463.1, read as the reverse complement.
TTGGTTACAATGATTATGTAGTATATAGTATGTTTGTATATGTGTGTGTGTGTGTGTGTGTATATATATAATTATCGTTAGGGGAGAAATTTAAATCTCGCTTAATTTGTAAAAATAAGTTGACGGAATGGAAATCAAGATTCTCTTACATTAATTTATTGTGTTTGACTGATATAATTGACTATAATTTTTATTCTCACGATATATAGATTCTCTTCTACATAGGAGATGATTTTGTCTTGAAAAACTTATAAAAAAGAAAAAACTGAAATGAAATAAAAAAAAGTTAAAAGAGATAAATGATAAGTAGATATTTTTTATTATAGAAATTTTTTATAATTACTTTCATTTAACAGTTTTCAGAATTGATGAATAGATATATTTTATTAATATTATGAGAAATAATTTAATAATTTCAAAAAGAAATAAGTATTTATGAAAAATAAAGATATGTCTTCCCAATAAATATATGTACGCTTAATTTTGGATGTAATATAATTTTGATCAATATATATATATATATATATATATATATATATATATATATATATATATATATATATATATATATTGTGTGCGTGCGTGTATATATGTGTTTATTATTCAAAAATAAAAAATATGAGGTTAAAAGAGATAAATGAAATTTTCTATGACATATAAGTGTGTTTTAAATCATATTTTTTATATTTTATGTCATTGAATACTATTAAAAAATTATAAAAATATTATTTTATTTGTAATTATCATAGGAGAATAAATTTTTATCCAAGAAAGAAAAAGCTCATGTTAGAATTTAGGGTTGATATAATTTATTGGTTGATATAATTGACTATAATTTTTATTCTCACGATATACAGATTCTCTTTTATATAGGAGATGATTTTATCTTGAAAAACTTATAAAAAAGAAAAAAGTGAAATAAAAAAAAAAGTTAAAAGAGATAAATGATAAGTAGATATATTTTATTGTAGAAATTTTTCATAATTACTTTCATTTAACAGTTTTCAGAATTGATGAATAGATATATTTTATTAATATTATGAGAAATAATTTAATAATTTCAAAAAGATATAAGCATTTATGAAAAATAAAGATATGTTTTCCCAATAAATATATGTACGCTTAATTTTGGATGTAATATAATTTTGATCAATATATATATATATATATATATATATATATATATATATATATATATATATATATATATATATATTTGTGTGTGGGTGTGTATATAGGTGTTTATTATTCGAAAATAAAAAATGAGATCAAAAGAGGTAAATGAAATTTTCTATGAAATATAAGTGTGTTTTAAATCATATTTTTTATATTTTATGTCATTGAATACTATTAAAAAATTATAGAAATATTATTTTATCTATAATTACTATAGGTGAAGAATTTTTATCCCAAAAAAAAAGCTTACACCAAAATTTCTTTTAGTCTTATTTTTAAAAAGAAAATAAATTTATAAATAAACAATTTTTTTTTTGAAAATTTGGATTATTTTCTTTTTGAATGTATTGTAATATATTTTTAAATTTTAATATTTTGAACAAATTATTAAAAAAAATTTATTGTCTTTAAAAATTAAAAAGAAAATAAACTTAAGAAATATAAAGATTTGTTAAAAATCTGAAATTTTCTTTTAAATATATAAAAGGTCATTTAAAATATTTATTTTATAAAATTAAATTTAAAAAATTTATTAAAAATAAACTTTAAAATAAATAAGTGAAAATACTTTAAAATACAACAAAAAAATGCTGTTTTTTGAATCAAGGCCCTTATACTAACAAAGAACTTAGTATGTGAACCAAATAAAAAAAATCTTGAACCAGATATATCAGATAGCAATCTATCTTTAAATTTATATTTAAAAATATAATAAATTTAAGATTTTAAAATACTCAAAGTTAAACTTATTTATTTAAAAAAATTTAAATAGAAATTTTTTTTTCACGCTGAGATTGTTAATACGAAATTTATTCATATAATGTCAAAATAAAACTTAAAAAATTGAATTACTTAAAAGGTGAAGTTTCTATTTTGGTTGATTTACATGAAGCCACACCTAAAATTGCTCTGTACAAGAAGCCTTGCACTTACCGAAGTGTCGTGAAATAAAATAGATTATAATATAAAACGACCCTCTTGACATATTGTCAGTATTTTATAACATTATGATCAACCTTATTTATTTTTACAGCCAAGTAAAATAAATATTTTACAAAAAAATAATAAAAAATCTAATGCATAATCAAGTAGACCCCCTTAATCTTAGAGCTTATTTGGGTGAATAAATTTTACATGTTTTTTACAAGGTATTTTTTGGACTGATTTTTTTGACTAGGTGAATGAATGTTGGTTTTTTTTTTTGGACAAAAGGCTGAAGCCCAATCACTAAATATATATAAAGTTTAAATTAAAAGATATAAGATTAGTCTAAAAAAAAGATATAGAAAACTCAATCACTAAAAAGACATAAAATTCAAATTAAAAGATACCAGATCAGTAAAAAAAACACAGTCCCACTTCAAGACTGGACTGCAGGCTTGGACATGGGAGAGTCCAGGCCCAATGGACTGCACAACCCCTTTACCCATCACACACTCCACTTTGCCTCCCGAGAACTCCCCTTCGCCTCCTCTTTCAGAAATCTCATCGTGACCTAGCCTTCCGAGAACTCCCCTTGCATCCTCTTCCATAATCTCATCGTGCCCTAACCTCTCGAGAACTCCCCTTGCCTCCACTTCCAAAATCTCATTGTGCCCTAGCCTCCTGATAACTCCCCTTCGCCTCCTCTTCTAGAATCTCATTGTGCCCTAGCATTGTGCCCTAGCATCGTCTCGTCTAGGTCTCTGCTGGTGCTACAAATCTCGCTGTGAAAACTCCGGCCTCCCGACTTCCCTGTCTTCACCTCTTGGCCCTCATAGACTGCAGTGTACAAATTTCTCAGGTATTCTTCTTCCCCTGCAAGATTATTCCTCTTCCTCTTCCTTTGCCTCTCTCTCTTTCTTTCTTCACTTGCAATTATGATATCCTGGTTTCTATTTTACACTTATAAATCTGCGTATTCTTTCCTTTATGAAAGTTGTAGTAAAAAAATTCTCATCAAAATTCCTTGTTTTCTCAGAGTTGGATATTATATTTTTTTTCTTTTACACAAAGATTGGGTGTTCTGTCAAAATCTTTTAGCCCCAAATGCAGACTCTGGGTCATTTTTCTCTGTTGGTTGTTACTTACACTATTCTTGAGTTGTATCAAAGGTTTCAGCGGGTTTTTCTGGGTTCCTGGTTATGGATTTTTCTTCAACTTTGGTTTCTTTTTGTTTGTACATGGTGGTATGGAAATTGAATGTAAGACTTGTCAATTATCCAAATCCATCAACCTTAGACTACACATATATAAATGTTTTTTGTTTGAATCTTATATTAAGAATAATTATGATAATTTTTTTCACTTTCATAGTGAGCTAGCATATTTGGTATGTGTGGATATTTTGGTGAAATCAAAGAAAGGGAATAGGTTCAAATGAAATAATCATATCTCAATGTAATTACTAATTCCCTTAATCCTTAACTACTGTGAGTGCCTTATATTTAAGAATAGAGCCATCAGGATTTTGTTTAACTTTAAATTTCTACTTACAGCCAATGGCTTACCTCCGTTGGGGTAGATCAATTAAACTCCATGTTTCATTCCTCAACAAGACTTTAGCTCTAGTTATCATAGGGTGAGCAGGATGAATGTTATGTGTAACTCTTATAACATGAACTTGACAAACCTGAACAACAGAATCTGATGCTAAAACATCAATATCACTAGTAGTGTCAATTGTTTCTTGTGTTATGTCTTGGATACTAGTAGAGTTAGTAACATTATTACTGATAAGTATGACATTTCTAGACCCATGAGCAGTTGTCACATTATGAGAAGAACAATAAGGAACAATAGGAATATAAAGAGGACAAGAAACAAAAGATGGAGAAGCAAGAAACTGTTTGGTAACAAGCTGAGGATAAAGAAAAGAGTAGTCATTAAAAAAGATGTCCCTTGTAAGATAAACCTTGCTAGAAACTAGATCCAGAAACTTATAACCCTTTCGGAGGGAATCACAGAAAACAAATTAAACCCTGCTATAGACACAAAACAACAAATAAATTAATAAAAAATTTGGCAACCTATCTGGGAATATATCCTATGGAACTTGCTTCTATTATTCCTTTATTTAACATCCTAAATTCAATATTAGTGGGACAATTCCACCAAAGTCAGCATGGAAATGAAAAACAAGTTGAATGAGCTACCAAATGATGGTAAGAAATCATCATCTCTTCCATGAGAGGATCTTGTCTGTAGTTGGGATTTGAGTCCCACTGGTTCTTGGAGGTTTAGAGCTAGATCCCTGAGTTTGAGGGGGAGGCCTAAATATAGGGCAAAGAACCTTCTGAATGTTTATGTTTTGAGAGCTCATTTTCTGCTAGCTAGCTTTAGGGAATTAAAAGGTAGAAGCTTCAAAATGGGATGGATCTTGTTCGAGGGGTTATAGAGAAAGTTCTATAATGAGACTTGATGAAACATATCGGTATGGGATAGGATATTTATAGGGCAATCGGAATGGGAAGTAACCAAGTGATTGGATAGCAATTGAACAAGAAATTTTGATTTTCTATTTAGAAACTTTGAAAACCCAACATTTGATGGTTAGTATATGTGGTTATAAGTAGAGAGAACTTGGTTACCAACTTGCTTGAGTTGTGTGGTTGTAGTGGCTCACAAGTACTATTTATTCAGAGAGAGGGGGTAGGAAGTTCAGGGAGAAGGATTTTCATAAGCATACTATTTATTCAGTTCATGCATTTAATTAGTGTCTCTCTTCTTTTATTTCTTCTTCACTCCCTTGTGGCCCTTATTCAAATTTGATCACTGTATAAATGACTATTTTTAATTCGAGAGGTATTTAATATTTCTTTGAAAGGGAAAAAAATTCAATCGTGATCCAATCTAAATATTCTTTAGATAGGTCATGACTTTGATATGAGAGGTAAGGGCTAGAATGTATGAGAATTTTATGTAAGTTGTGTAGCAACATATTGTTTTGCACAAATAATAACCATGGGATGATTGAGATATATAGTTCCATTTAATTGTAATATTGCCACCACATGCAATCATGTTATTGTTCTACAGATAGTGATTACTTGTTACTTTAGTTACATTTTATTCATCATTAAGTTAATTACTAGATTGAAGGCCACCCTATTTATAGATAGTTTAACTCAAAAAAAAATTATTTTGCACTTTATGATATTATTTTGTTAACACATATATATGTTGTTGTATTTACAATGTTAGTTTAGAATTAACTTTGAAAATTTTAATAAAAGACAAGTGAAAAATATTGAATTTTATAAACGTTTTATTACTTTGTCATATGGGATGATTACCTTCTTCAATAATTTCTCTTGAAGAAGGTAATCTTCCACTACTTTGAAACCACCGGCTATATACAAACAGCGCCCCCTTAGACTAACCCACTTCTTGAAATATGAGTTTTGACAACTTTAGGTGATTTCCTTTTACTTAGTCCTTAGATAGACTATGATTAAAGTAATTTGAGCTCTATAGAATTCATTTGAAGCAGTAATTAGGATTTCATGGTGGGGTATAAAGTAACACATATTTATTCCCTAATACATAGAGGAATTTACATTTTGCATAATTCTTCTTTAAAACTTTTTTGCCTTTTCTAACATCTTATTAACTCTACAGTGAACTCTAAATTTTTGTTATACAATCTCTTATACAATCTTTGAATTTCTAGTTGCCCGAAATTTCACACTATTTTTTTTCTTCTCAAATTTGAAATCTACCATGCATACCAAGTGTTCGATAAAATGCCTAAACAAAGTTTCTAATTGTTTGAGCTCCTGAATTTAAATATTTCATAATACCGAAATTCTCTTTGAGTTTAAAGATAAGTAACTCACAAAACTTTGAATGACCCCATGTTTTTCAATTTTGGACTTGGTGACATTAGTTAATGCCATAAGTGGCAATTCATCAAATCAGTGAGTGAAAAATAGTATCTAATGGCTACTAGTTGTAACTTATATGTAATTATATATGTTCCTTGTTGACAAATGTTTTGGATATATTTAAGAAAGATAGTGTGCTTAGTAAACTAAAGGATCAAATGTGACTTAGTAAATTGTGTTTTGATAGTTTTAGTACCTACAATTTGTATAGTGATTGTGCTGTTAAATATTATATATTATGAAATTAAACTTGAGAGTTGTGAAATTTGTGATTTATCTACTACCTTGTGATCTTGAGAAATATGCATAATGTGAACTTGTTGTATGCTATGTATTTATTTGATAGAGCTAGGAGAATATATGTGAATATAGATAGTCAGGAAATGTCTGTATATTTTGTATGTGTTTTGATAGGGCCTATGATATTCTATGAATATATAGTCCAGTCAGACCTATGGTTCTGGATGTTCTATGATGAATAGTTATGAGGTAACTTCTAACGTCTTGTTAGTTATTTGTTATCTTTAAGTCTCTAAACTCATCTTCTCTACCATGAAAAAGTGCTGAAACAGTGGGAGTGAGGAGAAGAACTCCACACTATATCTAAGGGAGGAAGCAGAAGTAAGGTGAAAACTAGCCAAGCAAGATGTAGGAAACTTATCGTAGATAGGTTTAACAATGATTTCCTTTTGAAAACACTCTAAAATATGTATGATTTAAGTAAGATTCTAACTTTAGAACTTCAAGAAAAATTATTGTATTTTAGTTTTCTAGTTGCTGGCCATAGGTGGGTTTTATCTAGATGCATGTAAACCATGTATTTTGTGTTGAAAAATATGCTTTGAATGTGTATCAATTTTGCATAGAATGGCTGAAATATTGCCGTTCTGGCCAAGATTTAAATGATATATACTTGTATGAGGATGATGAATTAAGAAATGGAGGTAATGGCCAAGATTTAAATGATGTATGCTTGTAATTTATTTATTTAACGAAGTTTTTTTCCTTAAAATTGAGCAAAATTTATTTATATATGAATAAACATGGGTCAAGCCCTATTTTACCCATGGGCTTGGGCCATTGCTCAACTATTAATGGTGAGCCTAAGTTATAATGGATTTTAGCCCAACACCTAAAAGCCTATTAGGCTTTTAGCCTCTCTCACAAGTAGGTATATTTGCATGCTCTTTTTGTTGACATGCAATAATAAGACGTAATAGTCAATAAAACACAAAGATGTTAGGAGGGAACTTGACAAGAGTACTTTTGAAGATACAAAGCACCAGTAGACTCACAGTGGAAATAAAACAAAGCACCAAACACTCAAGTAACCAATCCTGCATCTCTGTGTATTTGTCTAAATATTTCATTTTCTCTACTAGCATCGACATCTATTTAGCATCAGCCTGTAAATAAAACATGAAGCCAAAACTTGAAGCACTAGCCTAATTTAGGCAAAACCACGGCTACTGTCATCAACAAAAATAAGTCCAGAACTATTTTTAGACCTAAACTATAATGATGTCACAATCAATTAGAAGAAACAAGAGAACATCTGTTTACACAACAAAAAGATAAAAACTATGTTGATAAAGACAAATTGAACACTACAATAAACAGGAAACATTACTTTTTTGAGTATCACCAAGTTCATCGAATCAACCATCAAACAAAAAGTATAATTTCATAAAATTGACATAAATAAATGGTAGGATGGACACAATTTATAATTATTTTCCCACGTTGATCAAATGTAGATTATTGCATGTGATTATATAGTAATATTCTCGAGTTTTTTTGTTATTGAGTTATATGCTTATAGTCCAACTAAAACATGATTATACCAATGAGTGTTTTGATGAAACTAGAAACTTGGAAGCTAAAGGGGAAGTAGTCTCGGGTTTTAGGGTTTTCTAGAGTATTAATTGGAAATTTTACTCATGATAATGATGAATAGTTCAAGTATAATGGAATTAATGGAGAAGATGTGGATAAATGAAAGCAAAAAGTAATTTGGAAATGAACTATCTAGGTTGGCTGAATTCATGAAGCAAAAACCTAAAAATAGCTATGATTAATTTGAAGTGTTGTGTGTAATGAAAAATTTGTTTATACAATGCATGAGATAAATAAACATGTGGAAGTGATAGCATAAAGGTGATGGACATGAAGAAAATAAGTGAATGGTAATGAGAATGTGGCTTAGATATCTAAACTTTGTTATAAGTTTTAGGTTAGTAATAGGTAGAAGTGAGTGTGGAAAAATAAATAGAAATGTTAGGTAACTTTTTGACACATTATAGACATCGTGTAAATTATGGAAGGAATAAAAATAAAAGATACTTAAATGGACAAAATTCAAGGATGGAAGGAGAATGGGAATTGCCAAATGAATAATAACTTTTACCATTTTTGTGGGTGAATTGCTACTTGAATATTCACACTAATACTTAAATTGCTACTTGAGTACTCACACTAATACTTAAGAGAAAGTAAGGTTCCCTAACTTAATTTGAAATAAGTTATACCAATGGATGTGAAACAAGAAAATTTGAATTTGTAAGGATGATAGTAATGGAACTAAAATTTCCAATAGTTGACTTATATGGAAAAATGAACAATTCCTTGATTAAAAAGAGTTGCATTAGTAATAATTGATATAAAAATGGATATAATTTCGTCTCTGTCTCCGGAGTGGGACAGAGACGAAAATTTTGTCCCGTCTTTGGCTTCAGAGACGAAAAAATCCTTCTCTGACTCCGAAGACAGAATTCCTAACTAAGTTTAGAGACAGAAATATTAATTTTAGAGACAAAAATATTCCGTCTTTAAAATTCAACGAACGTATTTTTAAAGACGAATTTTTCCTGTTTAAAGACAGAAAAATTCCGTCTCTAAACAAAATTTTTCTAGTAGTGAAGGCCATTGTAATTGTTACATATGGATCTCTTTGGTCCAACAAAAACTCTTAGCTTTGGAGACAAGAGGTTTGTTCTTGTTATTGTTGATGACTATTCTAGGTTCACATGAATGCTTTTCCTAGCTTAGAAAGATGAAACATTTCATTTATTTGAAAGATTTTGTAGAATGGTTCAAAAAGAACAAGGGTATTATATTTCGAGTATAAGGAGTTATCATAGAGGTGAGTTTGAAAGAAAAGCATTTGAAAGCTTTTGCAATAAAAATGGAATTTTACACTATTTTTCTTCTCCAAGGGCCTTACAAAAAAAATGGGGTTATCAAGAGAAAAAATAGGACCTTGCAAGATATATATGGCAAGGACACTGCTTTGTGAAAATTGAGCAATAAGACTATAGCCAAGAAGAAGAGCTAACTCAAGTTGAAATTCCAAGAAGAATCAATTTTAGTCCAAGCACTTTTTGTCATATCTAATGGAATTTATTATTGGCGAACCATCTCAAGGCGTAAGTACTAGATCTTCCTTCCGAAATGAAAATCATTTGGCTTTTCTCTCCCAAGTAGAACCCAAGATTGTTAAAGAAGCACTCAAAGATGAAGCATGGATCCTAGCCATGCAAGAAGAGTTAAATCAATTTCAAAGGAACAAAGTATGGGAGCTTGTACCTTGACCAAAAAATACATCCATCATTGGAACTAAGTGAGTCTTCCACAACAAGCTAGACAAACAAGGAAATAAGGTAAGAAATAAAGCTATACTTGTAGCTCAAAGTTTCACTCAAATTGAAGATATAGATTTTCAAGAAACTCATGCCCCTGTAGTTAGGTTAGAATATATTCGGATGCTTCTTGCATATGCATCTTTCAAATGATTTAAACTTTTTTAAATGTATGATAAAAGCACCTTTTTGAATGGTTTTATAAATGAAGAAAATCTTTGTTTACCAACCACCCAATTTTGAAAGTGAAGAATTTTCAAACCATGTGTTCAAACTTTCAAAAGCTCTTAATGGCCTAAGACAAGCTCCAAGAGCTCAGTGTGAAAGTCCAAGTTTTTTTCTTATAGAACATGGTTTTTCATGATGTAAAGTTGATACAAAAAAAGATATGAGCTTGATCTTTCAATAGTGCAAATTTATGTAAATGATATTATTTTTGGTCGCACTATTGAAATTCATGTAAATATTTTTCAAAGATTATGCAAGGGGAGTTTGAGATGAGCATGATGGGAGAAATGAGTTTCTTCATTGACTTTCAAATCCAATAAACCGAAGAAGGTATTTTCAAAAACCAAGCTAGGGTGTGTTTGGTTTACGAAAATGTTTTTTGTTTTTATTTTTTAAAAATAATTTTCATATTTTTAAAAATACGGTTGGTTTGAGTTTTGATTTTTATTATTTTTCAGTTATATAATTGTATTTTCACTTTATTTTTATTTTTACTACTTTATAATTATATAAACAATAAAATATTGTGTATGTAGTTTGAAATAATTATAAAAATATCATTGTTAGAATGCACTACAATACTGAAAATTTTAAAAACGTTTTTTTGGCGTTTTTAGATTTTTTAAAAATTGAAAAATATTTCTTAAAAATAAAAACAGAAAAAATAAATAAATATGTTTTTATGTATATTTTCAATTTTTAATAAAAATAAAAATTGAAAATAGACAAATTAAATAGACCCTAATTATTCCAAGAAGCTAATTAAGAATTTTGAAATGGACAAAAGTTATGTTTGGCAAAAATAGCTGATAAGTTAGCTGAAAGCTGAAAAGTTAACTAAAAGCTGAAAATTTAATTTTTAGCTAAAAGTTGTTAAGCTAATTTATTGAATTAAAAGTGTTTGGTAAAATTAGCTATTGAATTAGCTGATAAATGTAAAATGACATAAAAGGATATACTTATATAAAATTTATCATTTTTTGTTAGTAATTACATTTCATTATATAATCCCAAAAAATACAAAATAAATATATCATTTAGAGTCTCACAATAAATTAGCAATATTATTGCGAATCTCTTTCATCTCAGTAGATATCTCTAAATATTCATTTTTTATATTACTATTAATAATATCTGAAAGTTCATCATGGGGTATATAATTTGAATGTTGCTCGAACATAGTAAAAATAATATCATCTTGTGAATAGGATAGTGTTGAAATTTGAATAAAATAATAAGGATAAAAAAATTATAAAAACTATCAGTTAAAAGCTATACGCTACTTAAAATAGTCTATGACTATGTTTGGTAAAAATAGATGATAAGCTGGCTGAAAGTTTAAAAATTAGCTGAAAGCTGAAAAGCTAATTTTTAACTGAAAGCTGAAAGTTGTTAAGTTAATTTATTGAATTACAAGTATTTGGTAAAATTATCTATTGAATTAGCTAATAAATATAAAATGACATAAAAGGATATATTTATATAAAATTTATCATTTTTTGTTAGTAATTATACTTCATTATGAAATTCCAAAAAAATACAAAATAAACATATTATATAGTGTCCCACAATAATTAGTAATATTGTTGCGAATCTCTTTTATTTTAGTAGATGTCTCTAAATTTTTATTTTTTATATCACTATCAATAATATATAGAAGTTCATCATAGGGTATGTAATTTGAATATTGTTTGAACATAGTAAAAATAATAACATCTTGTGAGTAGGATAGTGTTGGAATTTGAATAAAATAATAAAGATAAAAAAAATTATAAAAACTATACGCTACTTAAAGTAACGTATGATAATACGCTATAAGCTACTCAAATAAGTTTGTTTACCAAAAACATTTAATTTGGTCAAACAAGCTTATAAATTAGTCAAATACGCTATAAGCTAACTTATTTAACTTGCCAAACATACTTTATGATAAAAAGTTATAAACTACTTAAATAAATTTATTTATCAAACACCTCTAATTTGGTCAAATAAACTTATAAGTTAGTCAAATAAGCTATAAATTAACTTATTTGACTTGCCAAACATACTCAAAGCCAAACCAATAATCAGACCAATGAATCCATCAATAAGTCTTCATAAAGATGAACATGGTAAGGTTGTGGATTAGAAAAGGTACAGAAGTACAATCAAATCTTTACTTTATCTTATATTTAGTATGCTGGATGATAAAAAGTTATCAACTACTCAAATAAATTTGTTTATCAAACACCTCTAATTTAGTCAAATAAGTTTATAAGTTAATCAAATAAACTATAAATTAGCTTATTTGACTTGCCAAACATACTCAAAGCCAAACCAATAATCAGATCAATAAATTCATCAATAAATCTTGATAAAGATGAACATGGTAAGGTTGTGGATTAGAAAAGGTACAGAAGTACAATCAAATCTTTACTTTATCTTATATTTAGTAGGCTGGACATAATATTTAGCATATGCAATTGCTCTAAGTTTCAAGAAAATCTCAAAGTTTCACACCTAACAACTGAGAGAATTTTTAAATACTTGGTTGACCCCCAAAATTTTGGTTTATGGTATCCTATAACTAACTCTAACTCCTACGATCTAGATGGTTTTCCGGACGCTGATTTTGCAAGTGATAAAGTGGATATAAAAAATACAACCAAAATGTGCCAATTCCTTGAAATTTTGCTGGGGTCATGGAATAGCAAAAAGCAAAAGTCCGCTGCACTTCCTACAGCCGAAGTCGAGTATATATGGCCATGGGAAAATGTTTTGCCCAGCTTTTATGGATGAAATAACAGCTTGAGGACTTCGGTTTATCATTTAGTAGCATTTCAATATATTGCAACAGCACAAGTGCTGTTTGCTTGACCAAGAATCCAGTGAAACACTGAAGGACGAAGCGTATCGAAATAAAACATCACTTTATTCGATATCATATCAAAAAGGAAATTTTGAAGTAAAATTTGTGAAGATATAAAATCAAATCATTGACATCTTCACAAAGCCCGTAGTTGAACAAAGATTCAACACTTTAAGTAAAGAAATAGGTATGATAGGTGGTTTGGAAAGTCGAATGACTGTTTGAATTTTTTTTTTTTTCTTTTCTTTTTTGAGTGCTTTGGGTGACCTAAAAACTGATCTCTAGTCACCCGAAAATTAGTTGAGGCAGAAAAACACCATTGAGGCTTAATGGTGCATTTTGAAACCCTATTTTAAATTCATTTTAAAATACACAAAACGTCACTACCAAACCCACGCAAGAACCGTCGCTAAAATCCCTTTGATTTCCTTTCTCTCCACATTTACCTATTTTTCTTCCAAATAACTTCAACCATTGCATAAACAATCAAATGCTCCTCCAACTAAACTGGTTGAAACAAGAACTAGAGAAGACAGAGATTAACAGAGTCGAGAGGCAACGATTTCTCGCAATAAAGAGAGCTCTTGCTATGACTCTTCTGCGAACAAAAAACCCAGGAGCCAGGAGAATGGTAAGGGGACGAGACAGAAACCTGAGATTTACGCTAGTGCGATGCAACAATCACATTCAGAATCTTCTCAAGGCGCGAATGAATGGAAATCCAACGAAGATGATTGAGTTGGAAGACGATTCTTCGTCGCATCCTCTTCGCAGACATCCGATTTGACATGGTATCTGTGCGGGGATCAAGAAGTACAGAATCGATGGGGAACAGTGAACAAACGGGGATATAAAACAAGGAACAAGTTTCTATCCCACCTATTCCCAAACGGCCACAAATTGTGAACGTTTTTGAAAGAAGAAACAGAGCATGAGCTCAACCCTCAGAAAACACCCCAGTGAACAACGAGCAATTTGGGTTTTTTGGAGTTCCTTGTACGAAACCAGGGTGCTCGCTCATATTGTTTGCACAACAATTCTGCCTAGGAAAGGAGCTTTTGATTTGATTAAAAAAAAGATGCCTTTATCTTGGATTTTTCGGTTAATCATAGACCTCTTAAGCTCTCCGCTTGGTTGATTGGATATATGATAGAGATCGCCCGAGATTTATCTCCTATGAAATGATTATTACTCATATTTTGAATATTTTGTTGTGAATCTTGAGCCCTTTCATGGGCAAAAATCCCAACACCATATGATGAGATAGGCCTCTGAGTAAATGATATTTGGATTAGAAAAAATGAAATTCCACCATCAAGTACCAGAAGCTGAAAATCCAGATTCTACCAAAGGTGATAAGAAAAACCAAGAGAAAATGACAGGGAACCTGAAGTTGATCATCGGATAGGAAGTGCACAAAGCATTCTTATGTCCAGGGAAAAAAGACTGCTGACTGATATAGGCAAAAGGGTCCATGCAGTTGAAAACTAAGTTAATCGACCTCAAGACAGCTCTTTTTGCAAAATCCCGAGATTTTGATACATTCAAGGAGAAGAAGGCACGGTCAGCTCGCACAAACTGTTTTCCATCTTCAGGCACATCTCGAGAACCTTGCTCGAGGTCGTGGTAGAGGAAGAGTACGCTATTAATTACCTTTTACCTTTGTTGGTGTTTTTTAGCTCATGATGGCTAAATATTTTCAAGTCCGTAGTTTTTATTGTTTTCTTGTGGGCTGTAACTAATTTTTAAACCTTGACCTTGCTTGACATTATATGTATTTTCTGGTTGTTTTGCTTATATTACAACTTTTGGTTTTGCTGTGATTTCATATATAATTACTCGATCTTGATGTTTCTGTTGAATATCATTATTTATGCTCTGTTTTATAGTTTCTCTTGATGAACTCTCTTGGTTTTATGTTTCCCTCTTTTATGTTATCAAAAAGGGGAAGAAGAAGCAATGAAAAGAAGCAAAACCATCAGGTTATTTTGGCTTTATTGTAATTTCCTTGATGGAATTGTTATTCTTGGACACTTATTGTATGCGCCTGAAACCTGTATATTGGAAATTTGCATGCTTTTGAGATAGTTTGCAGGGAAAGGACCGGGACACAGCAGAGGATCCTGTCGCGCAGGGAAAGAAGCAAATGGGGTAGTTTTGAACCGGCACCAATTCAGGGAGAACTCTATAAAATAAGGAAGCTCCCTTACACATCTTATTTATTTTGTTGCTGAATTTTTAGGAATATGTTGCTTTTATTTAAAGCTATTTCGTTCTTTCTAAAAACTATTTCATCAGAAAAAAAAGGAGAGATTGGTAACTTTTACCAAATCAAGTTTTGATGGTCACAAAATCTTTAAAAAGAAAATTAAGAATTTTACTTTAGTGCAGCTTTAAATAAAAACTACATATTAATGGAAAAAAATTATTTAATAATAATTTTCAGCACCTTCAAATGAAGTTATCAAATTTATTCAGTCAAATCTCTTGATTAAATTTCAGATTTCCTAAATTAAATGTAAGTTGTCAAGGGTATTGAAGGAGATAAAATCTTGGCTTTTAAGGAGTCAAAACCTGCTTAAAAGGCAAGACTACCACACGTTCAAAGAGATTCATGTTTAGAAAGTTATGGTAACAAGAGTAAGTATTTAGTATAACAAAAAATTAAAATACTGTAATCTGTCTATTTAAATAAAATAATATAAATATAAATATTTTATTGATAAAAATAAAAACCACCGATAGTGTATCATATATTAAATTATGGTAACAATGTTCCAATTACTGAATAATTCAAATTCAAAAAGAGCAAAATACTATCATATATATCATATACGTGGACACATGCCAAGTGGAATATTTTTCTAAACCTAATTTGACTGACTGGTTACTAACAAATTCAAGTGTTACATCACCTTATACTTTTCTTATATCACTAGCATTTACTTTGGAATAAAGTCCTCACGTAATATTAAAAAAAAAATATGAGAATACAAATCAATCATGAATTTGACTTTAACCTGAGTTCGATTATAGTCAATAATTACTTAAATTACAACCTTAATTTTTTATTATTTAAAAAAAATTAAAATATTAAACATATATAACAAATCATATATATATATATATATAGAGGCCCTTTTGACCAGTGTATGATCCCAACGGGTATTAGAACAGTCAGTATGGTCATTGATTTTCTTGGGTTATTGATAGACTGCTATCCGGCTTCCACAACACCATCTCAATTACACAGTAAAAGTACAAAATCCTCGTTCAACTTATTATGTTTGCGGTGAGTATTAGCCACAGTAAGGCATTGCCATACATATGAACATTTTTTACTGCTCAACACTATATTATTAACTCCTTAAGAAGAAAAAATTCAATTGTGACAATTCTTTTGAAGACCCACCTGACATATACTTAAAACTGAACCTAAATTTTCTTCATTTTTCAGCACTGAAAGGGGAAACAAAATGTCTCTTCACGTGACCAGAGAACCGCACTTGTCCCATATGATGATACCATCATGGTTTAGAGACTGATGAATTTTGACTGCATAATCACAGGTAGAGCAACAATCTTTCCCCTAATTTTCATTTAATATTTATACTGAAAGTTACAACTTACGTGCTCAAGTAAAGTGAACTCCAGCATGTCATAAGGAACAATTCTAACCACAAACATTCTATACAGCCAGACATTTGTTTTGTTAGGGGTTAACTATATTTTGAAATGGAGACTATGAAAAGGTCAATATGGACAAAACCCAGTGCAGACAGCAAACTCGTGAATTTATGCAAGCTCGTCAACCTTGAAATATAAGAGCACCTACCAGCATGTTTAAATAATGCTAACATCACAAAGGTGTTACAATCTACACCAGCCACCAAGAAATCAACTTCCAGGGGAGAGCAGAGCATCTGGTAGAACAAGATTATCAGTCATAGCATGGCAATTTTTTGTTCGATGCAGAGGTCAATGTGATTCAACAAATGCTGGTTGATGTCTCCTCATCAAGGCTATCAGCAACTGCCCAGAGTTTTCAAACATATGCTAAAATCTGATTAAACAACTTCACATTCCGAAAGAGACTGGGCAGAATCAAATGGGTAAGCCATGGAACGAGAAGAATCCAAAGGAGAAGCTAGAGATCTTTGGGATGCATTCCTAAGATCTGCTGAGTTTTGGCTGACGGTTAGGGAAGGTGGCTGGTGGTTGGACCAAAAAGATGGATGAACATTAGAGGTACTAGCTACTCTGTGGTTATGAGAAACAGGTTGGGACTCCAACGATGATCTCCCAGATGATATAGAGGATGCCACTGAAAGTAAAGGTGTGGACTCCGAAGGTGGTGGATCAGTTAAACCAGTAATTGCATCACGCTTACAAACTGGACAAAAGGTTCTCCATAAAGTAAGCCAAGTATCAACACAGGCAGCATGAAACCCTGCCAATAATTCATCAGCAAAAAAGTGAAATTCCATCATACTCCATAAACAAGTTGTATTTTAATATACAGATAACACATTAGAAAATAAGAAAGTAACTGCACCAAATGAAATTGCACAGATTATTCTTGGCAAGCAAAGAACACAACAGCAAATATAATACGTTGCACTTTGGAAAAAAAAATATAGTGACTTACTGTTTTACTCCTCGATACACATTTTCTCGATTTGATCTCTCAAATTTTAACTTTCTTATTTCAGTCCCTTGGCAAATTAGGTTATTTAGCCTAACTGAGAGCTTAATTAGCCATTAAGTGCTTATCTGGCCCAACTTAGTATGTTGTCTTTTATCCAAAATTAGAAATTCTTCGTGTGAAAGAGTAAAGGATGAGAAAAATTTGTAAATATATCCCTCACATTGGGCAAAACATAGCATACCAGTTTAGGCTAAGCAAGCTCTTGGTTAGGCCAAATAAATAAATTTGTTAACAAAGTTAACATGAAGACATTTTTAGAACAGAACAATTTTTGGACTGAAAAGAGAAAATTAAACTTTTAGGGACCAAATTAAAAAAATATGTATCTTCTGAGGACCAAAACAATAATTCTCTCCAAAAATTATAACAATGTCCAGATGCATCACAACATGATATTAAAAATAATTCAATTTGATAGCAACAAAGGAATCTTCCAATATTCAATATCCAGAAAAAAAAATATTGTTCCTGACAAGTGAACACAGTTTCTAAATAGATTATGACAATAGAAGATGAAGACACTGAAAAAAAAAAATTATTCTGACTAAAATTCAAAATACACTGCAAATGTTTGAAAGTCTTTTTCCAGCAATTATCAATTATTCTCACAAGATAGTTGTTAATCTAGTAGGTCTGACACTAATCTAAGACCACCAAGTCAGCCTATAAGATCTCATGCAGTTAGAACATCAAAACGTAAAACAAGGTTTGCAGAGGAAAAGAAGGATGGGAGAAGTTGGAACATTAGTAGAGGGGAGCCTCCAAGCAACTAGATATTGCACTTGTGGTACTTGACGAATTAGCTACAATATGAGGATAATCTCAAAAGAATGGAGGTTCTAAACTTTGAAACTTGTACAAATAGGACAATTTAGAAAATATATGTAGAGAAGCGAAGTGCAAATCAATTAATGATATGACACCATCTCAAAACAACCATTATAGGTAATCATGAAAGAAACATAACGATAACCTGCCTTGTGGATATCCTTATTTGCCAGGCTATACCAAGCAGAAGGCTATTATGCACACTCAGCAAGGGAGTAACATTAGATCCAGTAATCAGCTGACCATGGTATCAGCAAATTCTACCAGACCAAATGCCCCCACTTCAAAAATATCTCCCACAGATACACAAGGCAAACAAACTTGTACAATTTTATTGAACCCACAGAAATTGAAAAGGAAATCACATTTTATAAGGGAAGACTTACTATGATGGCAGGGAAGAATCCTGAGCTTCTCTCCTACGCTATAGTCCACAAGGCATATTGCACATGTTCCTGACGTACAATTATCCTCTAAATCAGCAGTAAATATTAAACTTGGCATTGCTTTCACTACGCGTCTACTCACTCCATGAACTCTATAGATACTAGATGCTCGAGGCCTTTCTCTCCTTATGCAACGCCTCCGGATGAAGAAACAAGTGGCCAAAACTGCAGACATGCCTAGTAGGGAAATGAATGACTTTAACATGATAAACCATGCTGTGTTTTCAAAACTTGGAATTATCCACAGTTCCACATTAGTCAATCCAGTGTATTTCTTTAGCATTTCCCCCGAAGCTTTGGATACAAATACAGCATGTATATTTATACCCACTGAATTTCCTGCCACTGAAATTCATAGTATTCATGAATTAGAAATTCTGAAAATATGATGTATTTGTGTTCATTAAAATGGAGATATATATCCATGAAAGGACAACAGAAACCTTTCCAACAATAAAGCATCTTGAAAGCATTTTCTTACTATAGTATTTGCATGCTGGACAGCTGTCAATCTTTTAAACACATTGTATGATCAATGGGTTGTCATCCTTTCCATAAATTTTACCATGATAACATTTCATCAACACGCTAGTCAATTACTCCACCAAACACATAAGAATTTAATTGGACAGCAGTTCAATCATTGCAGACATCCCACTTTCTAATGGACGCAGAGAAATTCCTCTCTACTCTCTAGAAAGAAAATGAACAGAATTTTGTCTGACATTTAATTTACAATAAGAAGCCAAACAACAAACCTAAATGACATCATCAAAAGCTATTTCCAATTGATCAAGTCATCCCAAAGAGCTCATAAAAAAGCAAGTGTACAGCACACAATTAAGCAGCACTAAATAGATGCCCTCCCACCCTGATAAGCAATATTGGAGCATACTATATATTTTTAGATTAACATATTTGTCTTCTATCCTGTCCCTTTTTAAGTTCTAACAGTTTAGCATTTATATTGGAACCACAGAGCTAATAAACAAACAGACAGCCGCAATGAAAGGTCACTTCCCATGGTCACAGCTAACAAGGTCCCAAATCAATATCTAAACAGTAAATTTGTATGTTCAGAGCGAAAAAGACAGTGATTATACAGATTAAACTGGCGCTTTGTTGCATTTTTTTAGCATCTTTGGCTCTTTTTTCTGTTAGTTGGTCTGTTTAGGAGGATATCTTGTTCCCCCCTAGTTGTACTTCTCTTTTTCTCTCTAATGAAGTTCCTTTTTTTATTAAAATAAAAAATACTTCAAAAGGCTATTTTTTGCATGATGTTTCATTGCAGGATAAATATATTTCAGCTGTAATAATCTCAAACAGTAGAATCCTTGGCTGTTGCATGGATCTAAAATTTTCATCTAATTCTTATGTTCCCACATTCAAAATAGATAAGGATAAAATAATAGTCCCCTAAGTAAACATGCCTTCAACAAAACAAACACTCAGATTCTCTGTAATCAACTACTGAAATTTTGAAGCTCATAATCATGCTGAAAAGTTTTTCTCTTTCTTGGTCTTATGACTGAACAATTAAAAGGCAACTAGGTATACAAATAGAATCCTGGTGACAAAGTACGCATGAGCTGGTTGGATATATTTCAGCCTATCTGGTTACACAACCCTATATAAATGAAAACCAATTGGTCAAAAGCAAAATGTCCTTGGAAGATTTCAATAGGCCAGTAGTTCAGTAATTTTGTAGTTCAAATGAGAGATAGCGTGCAACATTAGTTATGAATTTTGGAAGCCCATAAGGCCATTATCATATTCTGCTTTTTCTTAGTTATAAGAGTAGCACAATCATAAGGTAACTGCCTATTAAAATAACTTTATATGAAATAGCACCCATGTGCTCGTTGAACAAATTTAACCCTTTCCAGTCACCCAAACTAATATCAATTAAGTATTTTAGATCGAAAGGAAAGTGTTCAAGGTGGATAATAGGTTATTAACTCAATAAATTAGTTATTCAATTGAGTGTCAGGGACCAAGGTTAGTTATATACTTTCTTTTTTGCTGGATCTAGCTCTAATTATGGTCCCTTGGATCATGCATTGGGTTTACTTATATTATAGAGCACTTGTGAGGTCTTAAGTAAATTTAAGTACAATCCAAACTCTAGATCAAATTTCAGAATCCTAAACTAAAGTAGTAAGCCCTTTCTTTTTGGAATAAAAGTAGTAGTAATTTGTAAGTCTTAGCATTGGTCTAGAAATATTTCCTCGTATTTTCAGACCAAGTAGAGCCTAGAGTTCATATTTAAGTAGAGTTTCTGGGCATACGAGTTTGCTCTCCATAACAAAATTTCTTCTTTTATCAAAATAAACATGTCAGCCAAATTTATTCTTGGTTGTTCACACTACAGTCTACAGTTGAAATGCATTCCCTTTTTTTTTTTTTAAATTAGGAATTGAATCTAATGACCTCTAACCAAATTCCTACCCAGCTCATCCAACTAAGCTAAGCTAGGGTGGCTTTGACTTGCATTACTATTAAGACATTATAGCAGACCCAAAGTTTTCTCTTGCTACCTTACTATCTTAAACAATAATCTTTGGACCCCGTTAAAAGCTAAAATTTCCCCTAGCTTAGCTCCATAAAAGCATAACCAATCCAACTCTGCAAATTTTTTGGTGCCCAAAATCTCAGGCAACACTAAGAAGTATAGAAGTCACCAATTAACCTACCAAACGTTAGTTCTCTTATACATAAATCAACCACTAATTCTTGTACTACCTCTTGTTTAAGTGAACATTTTAAGGTCTACAACATTCGAACCCTAGCAAACCCTACCGCAAAACCAGATCCATCCGAATATGTCCAACATCACCTATACATGGCAATGCAAACTGCCAACAGTGAGGAAAGCTTAATTGACCACTTGTAATAAGATTAAGAAAACTGCAGGACAGTTCAAAATAAAAATAAATAATTAAATAAATAAAGTTTTATACTATTGTTCTGGTATCACCACCATCATCTGACATGAGTTAAAGAGAAATAAATTTTTCTTACTTCAGATTACTTTGCATTTTAACTGTTTCAATGACCTAAAAGGTCTTAGTACTTGACAGTAAAATAGCTGTACGTAAAATATCACATTTACTAAGAACTATATAAATACAACAACATTTTATCACCTATGAATAGACATAAACATTGGACCAGCACACATGGTACCGATGCCTCCTTTCCGTTGGCATTAGGTTACAAGAAAATTTAAAGCCATAAAAAGAGGTCCACTACATGAAACTTGGATACAAACCTAAACTATCATTACCTATAAACTGCAAACAAACATTTTAATGGAGTTTCTTTCTTTTGTTCCTTCATCATTTCTACAAATGATTTTTTTAAAAGAAAAAAAAAATATTATTAACAAAGAAATTTTCTGCAGATGATTTAGGTTGAAGCAATCATGGATTGAGAATTTTATTCATTTATATAGGCTTCATTTATCTCACTAAAAACATGTCCTAAATTTTTTCCCCAATTTATGTTTGGAATGACAATGACAAAGTCCTCAGTCTCTGAAAAATTATCCTTTGGAGGACCATTTTTCTTTTTTCTTTTTTTTTTTGGGCAAAGTTAGATCAAACCTATTAAAACAAACAATAATCCTACACCAGTTGACATGCACTGCCCCAAACAAGAGTCAGCCATACTTTTTCCCACCGCAGGCAGAAACTGGTCATCAAGGGCTAGTAATTGAAAATCAAGAATAGAAAGCCAGCGACCAGTTTGTTTCCTCATCAGCCAGAAACCAACCTCACAATTGTTCGCAAGAAAACCTATTATGAACTGCTGACCACACTAGCTTAGGCACATACAACAATAACAACAACAACAACTAAGCCTTTTCCCACTAGGTGGGGTCGGCTACATGGATCAAACGGCGCCATAGTGGCCTATCATGGATGAGATCAATAGATAAGTTATTAACTATTAAATCATTTTTAATAGTTTCACTTATTGTTTTCTTTGACCTCCCTCTACCTCTAATTATTGGACTAGCTTAGGCACATACCAGCTACCAAAATATTGTACAGCTGAAAGCATATAGTTTGCTAAGAAAATGTGCTCATCTGGGACAATAATTTCCAGGAAAGTGTAAAGCAATACATGACAAAGTGTCTTTCAAGGGATTCGGTCCCCAAGAAAATTAACTACAATCACATTTACATAAAAGTGAAAGGATCGAAGCAACATCATATTGATAAATTGAGTACTTGTAACTCCTACGGCAAACATTAAAATATATACTTGGAGTTACAATGGACCATAATTATGGTACAATTAGCAACCAACATGGTTTAGAGAGCTAGATTTTATTATTTGTACAAGGAAAAAAAATACAAATACACCCTTCAACCTTGGTCCTTTGCGAACACCTTCTTCAACTTCAAAGGCTCGTTTGGTGATCAGGATAAGATAAGGACCAATATGATAATAAATTGGATAAGAGTAAGATAGGATATGAGTCTAATAAACTCTTATCCTATCCAGTGTTTAATGTACACCAAAAGAGGCATTATGCTATCCTATCCTATGTTTGAAACAAATCAGATAATAATATGATATGATATGATATAAATTATATAAAGTGATAAAATTAGTCAAATAAACAATATATTAAGGGATTATCTATATGTAAATCATAATCAATTATACAGCTTTTTTCAAGAGACTTTACCTAAATGCTCTAGGGAACTTACATAAAATAAATTGTAAATTTGAAAAAGCAAAGCATAGTATAAAGATATACATAGTTAGATGTAAACATAAAGAGGCAAGGGATGACGAACGTTCTCGGGATAAGGGACGACGAGCATTCTTGAGGATGAAGAGGAGGAGCGTTTCTGAGGAGTGATTTCGAGGTTTGGAGTGAGGCAACAAAATATGTTATCCTATCTTTAATCCAACTAGCCCCACAAGATACAGATTTTAACTAAAGACGCAAGATATGATAGTAAACCTGATACTGTTATCATATTTTACTGACTCACCAAATATAAAATAGTAACATTATAGACTTGGGATCCCACCATCATATGTAACATTAGTGATGGGATGTCACGTGAGAAAAATGTAACATTTCTGTTACTTTTGTTATATAAAAAAAAAAAAAAAAAAATAGACCGACTGTGTTAAATGCTTGCTAGTTAAAGTTGATGAGGGTAATTTCTGACTTTAAGGAAATGTTTGCAAATGAACCATAGTTGAAGAAGAGTATTTGCATTTTTTGCTTTGTACAATGTAATTTTCCACAACCAATCAAGGCGTTTTAGAAGTTAGAACTAATATATATTATTGATGAAACTTAAGCTTAATGGAAGTTTTATAATGAAAGAGAACGTCAAACAACACTTTTGTTTTATGCAGGAATTGGTCCTTACTCGCAATTAGGAGACCATAATCTTCATTATCATAGACAATTGCAGATTTGAAGCCCGCGTTTTGTGCTCTTGTGACCTTTTCCTCAAAGCTACATCCTCCTCTAACAATCAAAACAAAAGAGGCACTGACATTTGAAAGTCGTTCGGCTTTATTTGTCAGTACCGTACAAGCATCAAGCGGCTCTGCCAGATATAAGACCCCACATTCTCCAGAACCTTTTATCTTGGGGGCTGAAATCAAAATGTCATTCATGTCAAAAGAAAGGGAGAGGGATTGACAGAAAATTAACATCAGCACCACATACAAAAAAACATCAAATTTACACTCCTCTTCACTTCCTGCCAAGAAACACAAATCCAGTGAAACAATAATCTAGAGTCTGAGTTCGGAAGGACACACATATGCTTTAAGCACATGCCGCCTGTCCGTGCATGCATAAACACGAGCGTCCCTGTTTATCTTACGGCATTTTTCAGGAACCTTTCCTTTCCTTTTTCTTTTTTTCTTTTTTTCTCCGTTCCACAAAGTGATTTACTCCTTTATCTTCTCAGACAAGTTTAACACAAATTTTTCTCCATTGACAAAGCTTCACCAAAGCCCTGCCTAAGTTGAAATTTCAATATTTTCATGTGCTCACTATTCAAAATTTCATTCAATTTCAACCAAACCTCCTTAAATACAAAGTATACTAACTTCTCCTAGTTTTCCCTCCATTTTTCGAACAGAATATTTAGAACGACAGAAAGGAAAAAAAAATCCCACAAAACTCACTGAAATTAGCTTCACTATCATCGAAGGAAAGAGTGGCATTGCCCTCAGTCAACACCACCTTGGCTGCCCCCATATAACATGCAGACAACAGAGCGAAGAAAAAGGCGAGCAGATTCGTGCTGCCCATCAAAGAAGAAGATTTGAAAAGCACAAAAGCTCAAAATTTTTGTTGAAAATAATCAGAAGCAGAGATAGAGGCATATGTGAATTTTCCTATTTAGGGTTTGGAAAACACAATCCTACTATCAGACGGAGACATCAGCATCCATCTCAAAAGAATCAAATTCTTCTTCGAACAGATAATGCTAATTGAATGCTAATATTACGTCGAATTGAAATCATAGAAATAATATGAATTAATTTTGAAAAAGCTATTCCAACAGTTTTAAAATTAACTTCAATTCTAATTTATCAAAACTAAATTATTAATAAAATTAATTAATATTTTATTATCTCAAAAAAAAATATAATTATAATAGAAACATGAAAATTAAAAATAAAGAAAATAAAGTAACTCAAAGTTATTATTCGCTTTTTTCAAAATTTTAAAATTAACTGAAAATGCAGCTGTACTAAGTAACCAAAACTTATTTTTTAAAAAAACTAAAAGAAATAATTGCTTTTATTATAAAAATGTGGGATTAAATAATGCAAATCATTATAACAATGGGCAATTTTATTTTTTTACTGAAATACTAATGAATTGTTTTTCTTGATAAGGGAAAAATACACATCAGATAATTAATTATATCTTAATTTTATTGAATTAGAAATACTCATGATGACGTTAATTAAATAACAAGTTTTTTCACTTCAGAGTTATGTTTAAAAATATAATTCAATGATAGGGAATAAGAATTAGGAAAAAAAAACTTTAAATCTATTAGGAAACAGATATAATTTAAAAAGGATATTAGATAAGCATTGAAAAAAACAATTAAAGGATATAGTGTATATAATTTCATATCTATTTTTAATTTAATAATTTAAAATATAAAAAAATGTATTTTGCCACCTTGAAGTATTAGTTCAATTACAATTTACTCTCTCTTCTTTTAATTTAAACAATGTTTTCTTTATTCTTTCATATAGTTGCAATTCACTCTTTGCTATTAATTTTAATGTTAAATCTAATTTTTAGAGGTGCAAAATGTCTGAATTATCTTTTAAATTTTATTTTTTAAAAAAATCAAAAAATTATATTTTTAAAAGATAATTTAGACATTTTAAACCTCTAAAAATTAAGTTTAACATTAAATTATCAACAGAGAAATAAATTGCAACTATATAAAAAATTAAGGAGGACATTGTTCAAATTAAAAGAAGAGGAGACAAATTTTAATTGCACCAATACTTCAAGGTAACAAAATACATTTTCTCTTTTAAAATAAGTTTAAATTATAATGGAACTTTATATTTTAGATGTCTATAACATGGTTTGAATTTGACGAAGACATATCAAAGTAATTTTTTTTTAATCAGAAATTTTCAATTTAAAAAAGTTATGACTATATCTGGTTAATTTATTCATAATAAAAATCAATAGCGCTTGTAATTCAAGCTTGAAAAAGTTTATATTCCAGAAACCAATTGCGTGTGGAATCATCAATAAGCAAGCAATTGGAAATACGGATGGTTCAAATCATTAGCAATAATAATAATGAGGGTCACAAGAATATTCGGTACTGAGCATACAAAACCCCATTACCCAGAAGGTCAAGCTTGGCCGTGCTCAAGGGACACGGCTACCCCATCACCAGCGCCAGCGAAAGCAACTTCGACCTATATTTGGGCCCAAAAAAAAAAGGACAATCTTAACCTATAGACTCATTAATCCTGCAGAAACCAATTTATTGAAATATCATGTAGAAGTTTAACAAAGTTTTCAGTAACTATGTTTTGTGAAAAATTGGCTCTTATATGATTTGATTAATGAATTATTTTGTGATCTCTATTGGTTTTAGGCACCTTATTTTGATTTGACGTGGGTGGACAGTACAAAGCTTCTAAACTCAGCTATCTTCCTCTAATATCCCTGCTTAGATTTAATCATGATGCCACTGTATGTGCTGATTTAGTCTCGCCTGTCTCCATATCTATACTCTTTACTTTCAGCCTCCAAGACAGCTGCTAGCATGAGTGGTCTTGATTTGCTACTCTATAGTAATCATGGCCTCCTTTATTCAAGGTCTGAATAAGCATCAATACATAACTGCCGCCACAAATAGCTGCTAAGGAAAGCTCAATCTCCCAAGAGTTTGAATTTTTTTCACTTTTGGATTTCTACTTTTATCAAGAGGTTGAGTTTTTCGTAGCAAAACCCAATACAAAAAAGTAAACCATCCTGAGGTCCAAAGATTTATTGATCACTCAAAGCAGAAAAGTGCCACTGGTTCTTTTCTGTACAGTTCTGCCTTCCCTATATCCTTCTAATAATTTAGTTATTTGGGTTGCCTGATCCTCCCCATCAATGCTTTCAGAACCAGTAACCTGAAAATTATTATTAAAAAAAAAAACCATTGGTTTCCCTCATGTGGAAATTTATATGCAAAAAGTAAACATGAACCACATGATTCATATTAATAAAAACTCAATATAAACAATGCATGTACTTGTTTATGTGAGAGGGAAATTTGATAGTGATAGAAGTCAACAAATCCCATGGATTAATTAAGGGGTAAAATGAGACATCTGAAAATTCCACATGAAAGAATGTCTTGTTGAACATATATGAGCAAATGACATACGCAGTTTACCAGCAAGACTACATGGAATAATTTTCTGAAACAACTGCATCAATATTGAAAGTGACTAGGTCATAACAACAAAGACTTTTACATTAGATTTGATAAAACCACCAAATGACAACCGATGAAATAAACGCTGTTGACCCTGTAACTTTCCATCACAGGTTCACTTCAGATACACAAACAAAAACCTTGACACAAAGATAAGATGAAAAAAAAGTGGTTCCATGTGGGCAGTTTGAACCAAGCTTTCAACAATTCGCTTAGCCTTAATAGTTTATGACCATTATGAACATCAACATCATGAAACTATTAAAAGATTAATAGACTTCTCATACATCCGGATATGCCTTTACTAGGAAATCTTGCAAGGAAGCCTTGACCCTGAAGTTTGGTGGCATATAGAGGGAATCCTTGATTTGTTTATTTATGCTTTGTTAAGAAAGGATAAAAATAAGTGGAATATGCCACCTCCAATCCTATCCTGAGCTATACAATTCACCTGATCTCTTACCCCTATCATCCCCTATCACAATACCATGTTATTATTTGTTTTGGATCTCGCCCTTGCAATTCACATGTTTAATTCATCTTTCTCTTGAAATATTTCGTGCTTTTAAATCAGTAGACAATGTAGTTCCCATATAGATTAATTACATGGCTTCAGAATCAAACATCACAAGACAATCATGCTACTGATGGTTGAAAGACATGAAGATTCCTAGCAGTAAACACCATCGAGGCATTAGATATGCTGGCAATTTACACCAGTATATTGGATGCTAGTTTATAGTGCCAGTATCTTGGGACTGAGAAATCTAGAAGTCCGAAATCTAATTCTTATTTATTGCGTGCATATTTTGAATGAAATTTTAATTGCCATACCAAAATCTTACAGAAGTTTCTACGTAACCCCATCTCAAATATACACATTTCACATTTACACAAGCGGATAAGACATGCAAGAGAAGAGTATTAGGAAAAAAATTATGTAAAATTGAGAGTTGAGATTATGTACGTAAATGAGGCAAATGGAGACCAAATACACTTAGGAAGCTGTGATTTGAATAAATAAATAAATAACTCTTTCAAAAGGTAAAATCCAAAGACTTACTCTGAGGTACTCATCACTTCCATCCCAAATGACCATTTTTGGTAGTTTAGTCCCGATGTCAAAATTTTCAGCAAATTCTTGCACCTGCTTAACCCCAACATAACTAAATATTAAGTCACAATTTGCCGATGCAGCAGCCTTCAATAACTTGATCAGGTCCCTTGATCTTTCTTCATCTTCATCCTCTACGATTGTCAGAACAATTTTCCTCCCATCAGTTCTCATCAACTTCAGTGCATCATGGGATATAGGCACGGCTAATGGGATCAAGTTTTGTTTGACAAAATCTTCCAAAATTTTCTCTGCTTATTAAAACAAGAATATAAACAAAAAAAATTCCAGTAATGATGTGTCAAATTTGAAGAATACAAGAGATTAAAAAAAATGAAGAAGAAAGTAAACATGCTTCAAAGTAGAAGCAATGTGATATATTTACATACATACAGATGTGTGTGTGTGTGTGTTTTTTTGATGTTCCTGTCTTAGCCAAGCCTGATTCTTCTATGACGCTAAACAAAAGTATTCCACTTACGATTTTTATGCTATTGTGATTTCCTGTGAGCATTGGAATATATACTACCTTCTCCCTCAGGAATTTGTTTAGCCTTCTGATCAGCAAGTTCTAAAGTTTCATCACTCTTAGAAACATCTTAATGGTAGGCATGCCAAGTGGGTTGACTTCCTCCAGAGATTCACTCTTGTTTTTTGGCATTGATCTAGGGTAAAGCTTAAAGCAGCTGACAACTTAAGTCATTTCCTCTCTGTTCTGCACTATATAGGTTTTGGTATTGCAAGCTTTGATCGGGTGAAGAATGAGTACCTCACTTATACTAATTTTTGAGTTATCTTCAGCTATTTTAATGATGGCAATCATTATGAACAAGTTGGATTTCTCATAAGAGATGATTATCTGCTTCGCAGCACTTGGTAATGTATTCCTTGTGCTTCCTAATTGGATTTTCAACTTGGGGAGCTGCATGTTTGAGGCTTAGCTAGACATTTTTTTTTAAGAGATAAAACCATTACTTTGGGGACGGATAGATTGTGTTGGCCCTCCCTAAGGAGGGATATTGCCAAGATGTTGTCCCAAATGTAGACGTGTCAACTCCCAAAGTTAAAAGCATAACATAGGTTTATGCAGTGTGGAACCACAACTCTATCCTAGCTGTTGTTGATAGGGACTCCGAGATGACCCATTTCATGTGTCAAGACTCTAACTATTTCAACTCAAAATCATAAGCTTTTAAGTGAAAACTCATGATTGGTTTTATTAATATATCTAACACATTGCCTAACACAAAAGTCTTCTGGTTTTAAAGAGTGGACAGAATATATGCCCACTATATTTATATTGAAACAATTTCTAATTAGGAATAGAAGGTGGCAATGATCAAACACCTGAGTATTTGCTCATAAAAGACTCTAATATCATGTAAAATAATCACCTATAACTTAGGGGCTGAAGGAAGAAGCACACTTCAACCCTTGTAATGTCCTTTACTTATAATGCTTTAACATAGAGTTTAACTACAAAACAAACTCCAAGAGATAAATTTGAAATACAAAGCAATTTAATGATAACAAACTTAACTAGAAGTTATCCTAAGAGATAATTCAGATAAAGTTATAAGATAACCCTTTAACATCCTGAAGCAAAACAGCATATACTTAACTATGTTTTTCTTTCATAGATTGTGTTCTTGCATACTTTAGCCACTTTTGTCTGCCTAATAAGAATGTTAAGTTTGTCAGATATTTCTTAAAGACCCTCGAAAACTTTTTGGTACTTTGTTGACATTTTCTTTTATACTCAAACTGATGGTCAAATTAAAGTCACTAATTGTAGTATGGGCGATTAGCTTAGGAGTTGCTAGAGGTAAACTGACTGATCAGGACTTAATCAATTCAATTAATAGGTCCACTAGAGGAGCACATTTGAGACTGTACAAGGTTTGTCCCCTCACCAGCTCATTGACCTTATGCCCTTACTTCTTATATGAGGTACCAATGAATTCTCAAAATAATTTGATTTGCTCAACTCGTTCATGAGCAAAAACTTGCATTGCATGATGAATAGTATAGAAATGTAAACTGACTACAGATGTTCATTTTTACTAGGGTGAACCTGAACATTCGCAAATTTTTAAAAAAGTTGTATGCTTATGTCTTTGGAACATTTCATACATAGTTGATTTACCTTCTAAAATGGCCACTAAAACCAGTTTTCAATTTGGAGACTTATTTTGCTTACAAAAGCACTTTTGAGCCTCCCCCCTTTGTTTTTTGTATGACTTTAAAGTTGCCATATCTCACCATGCACCTATGACCAAACTTACTTTTGTTGCTTCACCTATTGAGAGTATTATGTGTTGGAGCAGATTGTGGGCTCTCCATGAAGTCCTCTGGACTAGTACCTTTTCCATTGGAAGAGCCGCCCGGATTTTGATACTACTTGGATCATTGAGAAAGAGTTTCTTTGCATGGATCCTTGTCTTCTAGATTTGTATCACCATGCATGTTCTCAAAAGATGAGGTCTTTCCAGGCAAGTGGAAATGACGGAGATCCCAATAAGAAATGGAGGAGCTATTTCAAGTTTAGTTGTAGTAACATAGTTCTAAAGGTTTTATTTAAGCTTGAATTAAGGAGATACATTATTTCCTTTTCTGATTTGTTTTGTTCTAATATTTACATTGTTTTTTCCTGCACTCTCTATAAATGGACCTTGTAGTGACCTTAACATGCAGTCTTCTTTTCCCTAATCGCTGTCTCCCCTTCTGCTCTTCCTCCTCTTTTCTTCCTGTCTTGTATCAGGTACTCCTGATATCCCTAATAAGATCCCCGTTAATACTCTTCAGAAATCATTTGGCTTAGCTCACCAACCACTAAAGTAACCAAGAAATGAGATAAAGGTTCCCCTTTCGTTTTCTTTGAAAACAACACTCAGGATCAGCAAAATCACAACCACCAGAAAAGTTGTAATTAAAATAGAGCCAGAAATTTACCACCTTCATTTAGAACCAAAAGTCTTTCTGTAAAGAACCTTATTTAAGTAACCTCTAAGTCATGCAATCATAAGTTTTCTCATGTTGAAAAATAGAAAGCAAAAGTTAGGGAGAAGAAAAGGGGACCAAACAAAAATACTATTGAAAGGCTCAACGATGATGTATACATAAAACTGACCCCTAAATCCCCAAGACACACACAACCTTTATGTCAGATGCACTACAAGTAACTTTTCTTTTTCTTTTTTCTTAACCTTCAAGATTTTCCTAAATCCTTGGACACCAGAGTTACCCAATGGTTTCTAGCACTATGCTCCACAAAATAAGTTTGTATTTGCTCAAATAGAGTTCATAATACTGAAGCCAAGCATTTTGGAAAGTTTAACACAATGATAGCAAGCTAGCAATGTTCTCCGCACATTCCACCATCCAATAATCTTCTCCTCTGATCGA
Source organism: Gleditsia sinensis (assembly GCA_037074535.1). Taxonomy (NCBI): domain Eukaryota; kingdom Viridiplantae; phylum Streptophyta; class Magnoliopsida; order Fabales; family Fabaceae; genus Gleditsia; species Gleditsia sinensis. Next base: position 62,658,995 of record CM073463.1, on the reverse strand, counting down.
ACATTTTTAAAGTTCTTATGGCAAACGGGAATGGGAATCAACAACAATTCTTAAAAGCAAAAAAAAAATTCTAATTCTAATTCTAATTCAATAATAAAAGAGTGAGAACCAAAAATAGATAATATGCCTTTATGTAGGCAACTCAAACAACCCTGACTCTACTAGGACAAGCAACCTAAACTAAGACTCAAGAAATCCTAATTTCAAATAAAAAATAAAATACCAATCTGACCACGTGACTAGATATCCCGAGATCAAACAACTAAATTTAAAATCCCAAATTACTAATAAATAAATCCTGACGTAGTGTTTGGTTGGAGGGAATGGAAAAGAGGAGAGGGAAGGGATTTTTTTTTAAATTATCTTCTTCATTTCAATAATTTGGAGGGGAGGGAAGGGGAGGGAAAATAGAGGTGCAAAATCCCTCCCTCCCCCTCATTTTCTTTACCTCCGAAAATATAAGGATTTGAAAGAGAGAAAAATTGTAAATAAGTAAAATGACAAAAGTGTCCTCAACTAATTTTAGAAGGGACATCCTAACACAAACAAACCAATTTCTATTACTTCACTTGTTTATTTGGAAAGGACATCCTAACACCAACAAACTAATTGTCCCTCCAAAACCCTTTTGGGTTGTTCTTTCTTTCGTCATTTCACAGCTTTTGACTTTATTTAATAAATCATTTCATTTAATACTTTACGCTAAGACAATAGAAACTCAACTTCAAAATAATACAAACAAAAAAAGAGGTAATGATGAAGGGAAAAAAATGATTTCAGAATTTTTTTAGTGAAAAAGTGGAAGAGACTTAAAGACCGATTGGAAACAAAATATTTAGTGAAGAAAAATGATTTCAAAATGGTCTTACTTTATTTTGCTACATATTTTTCTAAAATTAAAAAATTATAATAGACATTTTATTTTCTTTTCCTTTCTTTTCCTTTGCAAACTAAACAAAGAAAACTTATTTTCCCTTCCCTTCCATCTCCTCAAATTAAACCAAATAAAAAAAAAATTATTTCCCTTCCTCTTCCCTCCCCTACCCTGCCCTCCATTAAAATCTCTCCCTTCTATTGAACCAAACACTACATAAATCCTCATCTATGAACCCCAAATCAACAATAAAGTTACATAGTACATTGCCCCAAATAAGATAATTCATATCCCCTCACACCGTATCAAGTTCCAAACTGTGGGCTTGTACAGCTTCCATTTATCATCCAACAGTGAAGATAACATATCTGACTTAAACACTTTCCATATATTTATGTTTCAATATGCATATGCCTTTATAACTCGTGTTGTCTAAGAAGGATTCAAAATACTAGATTGGCAAATATATTTTATTCTAAAAGACATTTCCACATACTTAGATAAGGGTTGTGAAATAAACGATTAAAATAAAGCACATTTACAACATACCGACATATGACAGTCTGTTAAACATGTTTATCAAAATATGACCCTGCAAGAACAAGTAGGGCCTAATAAGCCCTTTCTGAAATAACATAATGAACGGATTAACCACATGTCACAATAAAAGTAGCATATAATGGCACCTATTCCAGGAAGTGTCAAACTCAATGCAATGGTGTGAATAGATGTCTATGAGAGGAGTGAAGTTCAGGGAAGTGATAAGTACTCAGTACTAACTACTAATTAATTATGAACTAACCTTCAAATGGGCCATAGAAAGTGCTTCGTTCATTGTAACCCGGATTGAGGGAAACCAAGGCAGGAACCTTATCAAAATTGTATAATACCATGACATCCTCTGAGAAATCTGTTGCTACGGAAAACCATGCATTTCTCTTATATTTTATGGCTAACTTTTCAATTACTGAATTTTTCAACCCAAAACCTATATATATCGGAAAAAAAGTGCCAGCTGCTTCAACATAGTTATTGACAGCGGAATCTGAGTCAAGAACGGAAACAGCAGAAGCAACAAACTTTTTTAGGTAACGAACTAGTAAATCTGCTTTCTTTGGTCCACTGTATTCTGTGGGGATGCCATTATTAAACAGCATAAGGGTAGGATACGCACTACATCACAGAATAAAAGTTTTGCGTAAGTTCATTTCCTGTAATGAAAGCATTTGTACTCGTAACTGCTAAAACAATTTATAGGGGAGAAGAAGATAGGGGAGACAGAGAGAATGAAACATGTTAGGTTCTGACTCCTATCATGCTCAAATTTTATTCTAGGGTCATCAACTCATAAGTTCAAGATGACAAGAGAAAAAAACAAAGACAACTCGCATCAGCATTAGAAACAAAGACTATCACCGACTAGCAATATACAGGGCCAGAACAACATACCCAACACCATATTTTTTTGTGATTCTGGCACACTTGTCTGCATTTACTTTCGCTATGGCTATGGGTTCCTTCATGGCTGCAAGTACAGGGGCGGCTGCATGTAACTGCAAAGCAACAAATTAAGGCTCCCCTTTTCACTTAAAATGAAATATTAACGACTCAGGCATATCTAGCTAATCAAGTAAAATAAAACATGAATGCCTGTGTTGTATTACAAATCTATTCTCGCTTGCACTAACATTTTACGATGTTTTAACTTAACAGAAGCAAGAGGTGATATTACAAACAGTACCTATATTAGTCTGCCAACTATAAGATTATTAATGAAAATCTAGCCTCTCTCTTGAGCTCGCAACACACAAACAGAACAGGGGTGGCAGCGTAGTTGCCTCTGCTAGATTGCCTTACAATGGTTTTGAACTTTTTCCAGAGTTCAATTCGGTGATTCTATGCTAACCAACATCAAAATTAAAACTTCGATCATTCTTCATAAAACCAAAGGTAACCCATGAAAGGATGAATACTATCTGAACTTTCAGTTCCCCAAAGTTGTCATCTGGAGTGAATATGAAGGGTACCTCGGGAGAGAGACGCTTGCATTGACCACACCAGGGAACGTAGAATTCAACGAAAATAAGATCGAAGGCCGATATGACGGAATCGAAGTTGGATTCATCCAATTCCAACACCTTCCCATCCACTGAGAATGGCTGAGCTGAAGAAAACGATGAGGTATTCAAAAGCAAAGAGTGGATCGAGAGAACCAAAAACGCTAGCAAAAGCTTCATTATAGATCCGAATTGCGTTCCTTTTCTTTTCCACTTCGACTTACCTTTCCTTCTTCATTTACATTTGATAGGTTTCGTGCGCTTCCGGAAAACGCGCCTTTTGGTCCAAACTCCAAAGTTTTAATTCATTAGGCGCACGGAACTAATTTATTTATTTATTTATCGAAATAATTAAAATATTTTTTATTTTTTAAATTATAAATATAAAATAAAATTATTAAAATAAAATAAAATATTTATTAAAAAAATTAAACTATTTCAATTAAAATTATTATATTTCGAAATATTTTAATAAAAATATTTTAATTTTAATAAAAATATTCTTATTTTAAATTATTTCAATAAAAATAATCTTATTTTAAATTATTTCGATAAAAAAATATTAAATTAATTTAAAAAATAAAAAAATTGACAATCTAAAAATAAATAAAAGTAACATCATATCACATCTAATATTAAATTATTATTTTTCACAAATCATAATATTTTTATTAACTTCTTACACTCTCTCTTTATTCTTATGACATGATTTTCTTTTATTATCTTTATTTTAAAAAAAAAACTATAAAAATAATAAAATGAGATATTAAAAATTAAAGAGAGAAGATATTTGAATATAGAGAAAGAACCGTAGTCGACAGATAGAGTAACTTAAATATATATGTGAATTAAAAAAAAATGAAGAAATGGATACAAGAAAAAAATTGTTGTTGAATACTGTTAGAATTTGAGTCAGAGTTTCTATTGTAGTAGCATGTTTACTTACTATTCAATTATAGATATTAATTCAAATTAATTTTAATATGTTTTTATATATCTATATCATTAATATTATGTTAAAATATTTTAAAATTGAAAAAAATATTATTTAAAATTATTTAAAATATTTTTAAAAAAAAATTATATTTTTCAAAATTTTTAAAACGTTTTAAAATATTTATGTTTCTAAAATCGCCAAAATAATATTTTGAAATAAAATTTAGTACTTTGATTATATGTTTTTTTGAATTTAAAGTCATCCATTTTATAATATAAACTAAATTTCGACGATGTTTTGATTAAATTATGGTTATCTTTTTGTTTTGTAATTTATCTTTTAAATTTTAAAAATACTTTTTTTTGTTCAATTTTTTATGAAAAATTTAAAAAATTTAATTTTAAAAAATATAATTGATAAAAATAATAACTTTTGAAAAAATATAAAATATATTTAGTTGTCATTTAAGATTATTAGAAATTTTTAAATAATATTTTCAGTAAATTTTTTTATATTTAATTTTTTTAAATCTTCATATATATATTTAAAAATATCCATTATTTTTATAGAAGAGAAAGTGATGATAAAGAGAGGATATGAGAGATAAAATGAGAGAGAGAATGAAAAAATAAATAAAAGAATGAAGAAAAAAAAGAGATAAGAGTGAAGAGAGAAAGAAAAGATTTTTTTGTTATTAATATTATAATTATATTATTAATAAAAAATATATTTGTCTTTTATAGAAGAGAAAGTGATGATAAAGAGAGGATATGAGAGATAAAATGAGAGAGAGAATGAAAAAATAAATAAAAGAATGAAGAAAAAAAATAGATAAGAGTGAAGAGAGAAAGAAAAGATTTTTTTGTTATTAATATTATAATTATATTATTAATAAAAAATATATTTGTTTTTTAATATTGTAAGAATTTTTTCAATCTTACGAAAAATTAAGGATCTGTTTGATTTGTAAAAATATTTTTTATTTTTATTTTTTAAAAATAGTTTTTTTTCACATTTTTAAAAATATATTTAGTTTGTATTTTTATTTCTACTATTTATTTATTATATGAATATTCTTTTAATTTGTTTATTTTTATCATTTTTAATTATATAAATAGTAAAACATTGTATATATAATTTAAAATAATTGAAAAAAATATTATCGTTAGAGTTTACTACAGTGCTGCAAATTTTAAAAATATCTTTTGACATTTTTAGAATTTTTAAAAATTTATAAAATATTTTTTAAAAATAAAAAAAATTAAATATATTTTTATAACTATTTTTAATTTTCAACTAAAATAAAAATAAAATATTTAAACTAAACATATTCTAAAATTCTCGTCTCTCCCTATGAGAATTATTTTGCAAGAAAATTTGTTAAAATATCATTTTTAAAAATCTTAATTTCTTGAAAATAAATTTTTTAAAACTTGTATCAAATATAATAATTTTATTTTTTAAAATTAAGATTATCAAAAAAAATAAAAAAAAAAATAGTGTATTAAACACCTCTAATATATTTAGTTACTTGAAAGTACTTTTTATTTTTAATTTTTCTATCCAGAAATATGAAATAATTTGAATTAATTTAAAATTTTTTATGCCATACAACTTTATGCTGTGATGCTCAAATGAATACTAATATATAAAAAATCAGGAGACATAAAAAATCATAATTTATTTTATTTTATTTTAAATTTTAAAATATAAGATATAATATATTATTTATACTTAGTTATATATTTAACTGTAAAATAAATTAATTAATTAGCTTTAAATTTATCTTGTCTTGGCGTATGTTACTTCACCATTCGGAATATGAAAATTACCAACCATATACAAATAAATACTATATAATATAACTATATAAGTCAATATTCTCTTTTGAGAAAACATATTATGGAGGTTATTATTATTTTGGTAATTTTTTAGCTCAAACGAGTAAATTACTATTTATAATCTTACGAAACTTTTCTTCCTAAAAGGGATATTAAGGGTAAAAAAATGCTTTCAAATTTAGAAAAAAGAAATATGATACTCATGAGAATCTAACAATAACTATATTGACAATATTGATGAAAAGTTAGCAATTGATAGTATTTTTGTATTATAATTTCAAAGTGTATGAGATGAAATGTTATTTTTAAAATAAGAGTAAAGACGAGTGTAATTTAACTAAATTTTAAAGATTTATTTCATTTAATGTAATTTTAATTATAAAAAAATTGAAATTTATTATTTTAAAAAATCTAAAAAAAATTAATAAATAGTTAATATCTTTAAATTTTTAAGAAATAGTGAATAATTTTTTTTTTTGTATCCTTCTTAATATGATAGCCTATTAGTTTTAAAAGGAGTCAAGTTAACTTTTAGATAAAAGCTGATTAGTAAAGAAAAACACTTTGTACAAGAGGTTTAAAGAGTTTTTGCAAATATTTCTCTCTCTTTAAAAGAAGATTTGACCTAAATAATAGTTTATAAGTTGGAATATAAAAAAAGTATTAAATAATAATTTATAAGTTGGAATATAGAAAAAGGAGGAGCCACTATATTTTTATATGTTTGCTTTACAAAAACTTAAAAGAAGAAAATCTTCTTTTAGATGAAGAAAATACAAATTTAGAGAAGACATCACAATAAACAAAAATCACCTCTTAATCCATCTCCATACATGATGTTTTCATCAATATCCTTTTCTTATCATCAAAATTTTCCATCTTGAGAAGGACAAACAAATCACACTTTGGAGATATATGCCAAGCTTTATGTCCAACCTTCCAAGATCCTACAAGGAGATGCCTCAAAACTTGTTACACTAGCTAAAGAAGTCATCAACTAGCATATCACAACACTATGGCTCAAAACTATTTCTTTCGAAAAATAAATTTCAAAATAGACAAAGTCATGACTCATGCTATCCAATCAGATTTGAAGGCTAATACTTTGTTCTACCATATCTAAACTTTGTACCAAAATTGAAAAACCAAAGTACAACAAATATACTTTGAATTGAAGTATTTACTTCAACAAACGAATTTTAGATCAATCTTTTCTCATAGAGAAGTTAAAATAAATACTCTCAAATCTTAAATCAAATAAATTGAAGTAGATATAGCCAAAAAAGCTAAACATCAACCCATCTTTGAAATCCCCTATCATTTTTTAGTATATGTTCATACCTATTTGTTTGTGTTTACTCATGATATAATTACTTCAAATGCTTTAAAATGACTTATGAGCTTATGCTTATATCTTTTTGGTAACCTTCTTTTCAAATTAGACCAACTGAGAGCCCTTGTACACAAAAAAAAAAAAAAGTATATCTCCATCCTTTGGTATAAGAATGAATGATCCATCCAAAAGAAACACAGAAAAAGGTAAGGATAAACAACCTTCTTGCCCTCGATAGCACATGATTTCTCCAATTGAAAGTGAAGGGTAAGCATGCTACTTATCCTTACCATTTTCTGTGTTCCTTTTAGGTAAATCATTAATTCTTGTGTCACAGGATGATGATATACATTTTTATGGGTACAATAGTCTTTTAGTTGGTCTAATTCGAAAAAAAAAACGGTTTACAAGAAGGTTTAGATAGAAATTCATAATCATTTGGACTTACGGTACTTCTGTAAATTAGACTTGGACTTTCAAACAGTCTGGAAGAGTTCCATTTTTTATACTAACATTATAGTTTAAAATTATATAATTACAAACATAAAACAATGCTATATTCCCAAAGATTTTGAAAAGTGAATTAATAAAATTACTTGCCCATAAATTACATTGTACTCTAATATTCAGAAAGTGCGTGCGCCTTAAAAAAAAAATTCTACAAAGTATATATTATTAGCACAAGAAATTAATCAAGAGTTTTTTTTAATATAATTTACTCAAAATTAAAACTTGTGTTCTTATACATAAGCAAACTACAAGAAAACTAGTATTAATTTATAAAATGTATCAAAATGATATTATTTTAACTCACATACAACTGAGATCAACCATAGCTGAGCGGAGTTAAATTACCACAATTGTGAAAAATGTATTAAACTAGCAGGGACAAGAGTTGACACAATTAATAAAATTGATCTATATAAACCCAAAAGGTATTGGGATTAAAAGTGTAAAATAACTGTCGGGAATTATTTAGATTTAGCTAGTTAAAAACTTGAATTAAGTTTAATTCATTTACTAATTAAACAAATTAGATCAACATACTAAACTCTCAAAAATTATGTGCTTAATTTGTTAAATTTGTAAATAAAAACTCATTTATGATAAAATATTATTATTTATATATTCTTTTATTAAAAATTAAATATAAATATAATAAGTTATACATCATTAAAATATTACACTATATATTTCATGAATTGTTTTATATATGCATGTACATACATAATATAAAATAATAATTTTTAATAATATACATACAAATAATATCACTCATCAATTGCTGAAACTCAACTCATTTATAGACGAGCTGATAATTACATTTTTTTAGTATTTTAATGCTTAAACACAAATTTGAATTAAGTCTATTTTAAATGAACAAGTTTTAATATATTAAAACTCAATTAGGCTCAATTACAGCCGTATGTGGGATTGACTGACTTTATAATTCTTCAAAAACTCACACATGGAAGCAAGGATCATCTTAGCGCTTAACAGTTGACACCTAACTTGAATCATTCATTCAATTGGCCTTTTATGCGGCCAAGAATAAGTCTCATCTAGTAACAAGTAATCTCAGTCTCAAAAAAAAGAATTGTATTTACTACCATAAAAGAAATGTCAAAAAAAAATTCACATTTCCATATGCACATGCTTCATAAACTGATACATCACCGACAAATTGCTATAGTGTAATCTGGCTTGACTAAGTGAATTCACCATCATCAATTTCCTATCAGGAAAGGGAAAGCAGAAAAAAGAATAATCAACCTTAATGATTTTTTACCATGTGAGCTGAGCCTGCATTTATCTCTAATACTTGGAGAACAATCAGTTTTCCTCTACATTGATGGCAAGGTCTGTCTGATCCGACTTGAATCTGTGAATCACCTTCAACTACAAATTCAGCAATATACTCAACCTAGATTCTTGAATTTCTTCCACCTTTTCGGCTAACAGCCTCACATAACCGACACGGTAGAGTGTCAAGGCTCAGTGCTCGAGTTTTTCCATAATTACCAAGTATACCACACCTTCTCCAAGCATGGTATTCTGCATATGCTACAGGGTCATTAGCTAGGGATTTCACATATGAAGCCAATTCTTCCATCGAGCTGAACTTTGTACCGTCTATTATTGAATGTGGAGGAACAAAATCCATGACATTTGGTGCACCAAAATAGATTGGAACCGCACCAGAGTCTAGGGCATAAAATAACTTCTCTGTCACGTAACTCTCAGTCCAAGTATTCTCAATTGCAAGAACAAACTTGTAGTGAGACATGGCACAATGCAGATGATCCCACCATTTTGGGGTAACACTGGCATCGTTTGCACACTCAGGGTAAAAGGATAGAGCCATGTCTAGACCACCAACATTATTAAGGCACTTGCCAAATGAATGGTGTGGCAGCAAGCTGATGAGTTTCTTGGCAAGTTCATTCCTTTGAGAAAGACACCGTGATGAAGACCAATAAACAAGTGTATCCTACAAATGATAAATCAGGTTATGTTACTATACTCCCACTTTTTTTCTTCATTTTTGTCATTCTAATATCCTCTTAATGACAAATCACTTACATTGTTTTTTCGAGAGGAGATGTGATAATTTCGGCCATTGTGAAACAGAGAACCAGCATAAGTTGACTGTACATCATCTTCAGCATGATAACTAATATATATATCCTCTCGGCCTGATCGCCTTCTGCCAGCTTCAAGATCCAAGTATACACGAAGAGGTTGTCCCATGCGTCTCTGGAATCAAAAGAAGGAAGAAATTATCAACTGTGCCAAATGGAATTTCAAACAGTATATGTAATATCCCGAAAAAATAAACTGAAATAATCCTAACATAGTTGAATGCATTCTCTGAGATGCTGAAATGTGGAGAAGCATTTAAGAAGGTAAGAGATTACTCTAAGATACATACGTCAAAGAAGAAAAAGTGTTATGCCATATTGCATGGGCAAAACTACAAAACTCGGAACTTAAAAGTATAATACAGAGGGTTAATATTCATCAGGGGCAAAAGGTCCAACTTCCAAAGGTACTCCATATCTTGGTCAGAACACATATACTACATAAAAGACAAAGAAAGGATAGGCATTATTTATATTGCAATTTGCAACTTCTACACCAGCTGAAGTTAGCATTCTGGATAAGAAAATAACTTCAAAGTTTTGAAAAACAACAAAGAATCAATAGCCATAAAGATAATTAATGCAGACAAGACAAGTTTTAAATAACAACTTATAGGCCATACCAATGTCCTTGAGATTTAGTAAAGAAGATTATATTCCGAGCTGCAAAATCTTGTAACACATTCAAAAAATTGTGTACAACAAGTGAAGAGTATTAATGCAGCTAACAAACGCTTAAAAAATTGCATGATCAATAGCAACAAATAGTTAAATACATTCAAAGGAAAATAAATTTTCTAAAGCAAACACAATGCTAAACAGAGGGCATTCGTGTTGCCATTCGACAGTGTATCAACTTCTTCTAGGTTTTAATTTGAAGTTTTTTTAAAATTTTAACATTTAAACCACACTGATTGGTTTTCTCGTGTATTTCCAGAAACCAACAATTGTAATTGCAAAACCCAAAATTGCTGTAATGGCCAACAGTTGGGTCCATAAGCCTTATGGTCTCTTCACTTAACATTTATCACTTCGCAGTTTCTTTAGAAGTCCATTTGTTCTAACTAAAACAATAATGCTTTTCCCACAGAATTCAACAATTGGGGAATCCAGCAGCTACTAATTCTTTTATCTAATTCCTGAATGCAATTAAACACACAAGTCACCCAAGTTTTATTTGTAAATCTATCTCATTTTTCTTCTTTGCCTACCTACTTGCATTATAATATATAATCAAATTTCATCTTTAAATTAAATTTTAATCGTAAATTCCCTCCTTCAATTCCTGAAAGCCTCAAGCCATCAATCCCCCGCTGCCAAATTTCCTGCTTACATGTTTATGTCTAAAAGTTACAAAGAGGGATGAAGGGTATACAAAAAAAGCATCTTGAGTACGAGGATAAGGTGATACTGGGACTTCGAAAAACTCAACAGAGGAAGTGAGCATAAAGCTCTTGTCCAAAAATGCCTTTGCCATTCATAAAGAAGATAAGGAAGATAGGAGATATAATTGTTTGTATCAAGCTAACAAACTCAGTATTGATGTTGGTGTTCTAAGGATGTAATTTATGACCACAGTAAAAAAACCCCAAACTAAATCATGTCTTGAGCCATATTAGGCAGAGCAAATACAAAGCACTTTCATACTGCAAAGCACACATTGTCTTGTTTACATTTCTCATGTTATAGGGCAATAATTACATTGTGTGAAGAACAAATAATTTGTGAAAATATGAAGGAAAAAGTTCGGCTACTGTTGATTTTCACCAAAAAATTGATCACTTAGAATTGAAACTTAAATAATAGAATTACAACCACACGCATATGGTTCAACAAATCCTAGAAAATCCAATTACAAGGAATAGTTATACATCATGTTCTCAGTGATAAAACAACACCGTGATGATTCTGCTGTCACTAATAAATGATTTATGCCCTTCTTCACCATATTAGATTCAAATTTCTATACAAGAAACCTCTTAAAGACTTCAACTATAAATCATGCATAAGAATACGTCGACTGTGAAGAAAACTAACGCAACCACTTTCAATAAAACTAATAAAATTAACGAACTGTTTCAGTCGGAGATCTACCCGTAGTGGAGGCGTGGTGGTTTCAAACAACAACGCATCAGGTTTGTCCGCCAGAACTGAAGATTTAGTCCATAAACAGCTCAACCCACATCGGCAAGAGTACAAATTATCTAAATTATCGGGAATCCAAGTCCACCCTTTGACCAAAACGCTAATATGGCTTAATTTTAAACCACCACATTCCGATTCACCCCCAATCTCTTGCAAAGGAGAATCCTTTGACTTGTTAAGTTTCATTCCATTATGTTTATCCTTGAACCTGGGACAACCCACTTGAGAGTCCCATCTCCTGAAGGCACCCACCAGATCCGTGAAGGATTCTGGGGTGCTTTTGGCCTCTGACGTTATGGGATCGTTGACGGGTTGAAAAGAGGATGATACAGAGGGAAACTCCAGGAAACCAGAGAAGAAGAGGATAAAGAAACTGAAACACAGTATGACTGTGACGGCGACAGTGTTAACGGGCTTTGGCGACATGGTGGAGCAAGATCGGCAATTGGGTACGCTCTATCTCTCTCCTCCTCCTAAGAGAAAAAGAAAGTGCTCAAAGGAATTCACAATGCATAAGATTGGAGTCCCAAGACTCGGGTCCAAACCAGGCAATCGTCTTCGTCCTTACTCTTTACTCTGACATTTCGCTCAGTGAGTTTGGCGGTGGACAAGTCTCCACACTCGTTACGTGTTGTTTGGATAGTACTTTTGACTATTCAAAGGACTTCCGAGTAAAGGCAAAATTTTAAAATTTTAATCACAAAATTAATGGGACTTATAACATGCCTAATTAGTAATTGCGTGTCAATTCCTCTTTCTTTAAAAAATTCAGAAAATTAAATAATTTTAAAAGTTACAATATTTATTTAAATTATTTTTAAACCCTGAAATCCTTACAAAAGTCGCTTATAACAGTAGAATTTATTTATATATGATGTTTGGTAATAATTTTTATAAAATAATATTAATATGCTTGAAAGAAATTTTATATAAAAAAATTAAAGAAGAAAAAATCATATAAACATTTAAATCAAATTTACAATTAATATAAAACTATTAAAATTAAAATAAATTGAAAGATGAATTCAAACAAATGACACAAGGATAAAATAATTTAACAGCTCATCAAGCTAGCAACTATTATGAAGGATTATATTAGTATGACTCATATTTGTTTGCATCAACTTTATTTTTATCTTTCTCAAAGCTGACCTGCACATTAAAATATTTATTGAATTTTAAATCATTTGTAGCATATTGCCCATGTAATTATGCAATGGCTTGTAGCGTGATAGTAGCAACGACTCTCATTACTTGCTTTTAATAATTGTATTTAAGAATATTTCTTAAAATGTTTTATATTTTCTTTCATGCACCAAAAATGTTCCTTCAATAATGGTTCTAAGAGAATAGTGAGTATGATAAAATACTTCTTGATGCCCAAATGATCCATGGCTGTATTAAAAATCTAGTAGATGAGTTTTTTTTATCTTTTGTATAAGTCTAAATAACAAGTTAAAATATGAATAGGATTTTAATAAGGATATATTTTAAAATACGATTTAGTATATATATGTAATTTAATTAGAAAGGTCCAGTTCATATTGTTTCTCAAAAGTAGCTATGATTTTTAAAAATATACTGGAAGAAATACTCCAAAAAAAAGTTAACAAAATATGAATTTACCATTTTTGCAATAAAAAGCATGAGGACCGCGGTCTATTTGGTTTTTCACTTTTTAATTTTTAATTTTACTTATTTACTTTTTTTTTTTCAAAAAATATTTTTTCAATTTTTTAAAATTCTAAAGACCTCAACACCATAACAGTATATATTTTTACAATTATTTCAAATTATATAAATAATATTTTGTTGTTTATAATTAAAAAAATTAAAAAATTAAAAAAAACACAAATCAAATATATTTTTAGAAATATAAAAAATAAAAAATAAAAAAATATTTTCACAAATTAAATATACTCTAAATTATAACATTTGAAAACACAAGTTTAATACATTTATTTTGGTACAGCATTTTAATACATTTCAATTCAATGAAATTTAGCTCGCCACTAAAAGGGTTGAATTAGGTTAACCATTTTTGTAAGAGGGAGAGTTGCTCATTAGGTGAGTAGTCCAGGGAGATATAAAAATTTACAAAAATAGAAAAATAATTTATATAAAAAAATAATTAAAATTTTTAATTATTCAATAATAATACTAAATATCTTAGTCAACAAAATTTTACATAATTAAAAATATCTTATTCATTAGCACTCTAATCAAATAGTTTTTTGAAATTTATTTGCTTCTGACTAAATATAAATAAAAAATTGCGGCCAATGAAACTAGTCTGACCTATTATTTAGTCCCCAATTTTGATAGACTAGAATTGAGCCCTCCTTATAAAAAGACTTAACGTGTCACCTGAAGCTAGCCCACTTGATTGGATTCCGTCGAGGTTTGAGTAAATAATTGGAAGTTTGATTCGCATATATATATATATATAGATAAAAAGAGAGAACAGTTGATAATATTTTATGCACCAAGGACAAGCTTACGTAGATGTGAAAGTGGGCGTGAGGGTTGAAGATTGAAAATTGATTTTTTTTTTTATTTTACTGAAAGTTGAATGTTTGCAGTGACAGTAAATTTTTAAAATTATAGTAAACGATAAACATTTAATTTTTGAAAATGTCAATTTAAAAAACATTTTGTTCATTATAATCTCTATCCCAAAAAAAAATTAATGGTTCATCTGATTAAACAGAAACACTCTATCCAATTTTGAATATTTCTCTTGCAGCAAGAGAAAAAGAAATAGAGTACTTTAATTTTGTTAAGGAGAGCTGGAGTTGGCTAGCCTGGAAAATACTACATTAAAAAAAAAAAGTCCATGCAAAACCGGTATCCTCAAGTTTGGTTCAATGTAATGTTTTTATAATTAGATTTAGACCAGTTGTTTCAACGATTCGATCAGTTCTTTTTTTATTAAGCAATAAGGATTCCATTCAAAACAAATAGCACAAAACGAAGAGCACCAAACGACCAAAAAAGAAAAAAGAACCGGAAAACACCAAAAAACACAAAAACAGAGACAGAAACAACAGCAAATCCTCCTCATGTCCAATTTGGCAGGTCAATGAACAGCCTTGTTAGCTTGTCTCTTAACAAACAGAAGAGACACGTAGGAAAATCAAGTAACTGATCACCAATATCTTCCAAAACAACAGCACATCCCTAAACCCTTCCATAATCTCCACTCTTAGCAGTATCCAAAAGCTAGTTCAGTCAGCTCTAAGACCCTTTCCAATCTTTTACCAGCTACGCTCTCAAGATAAGAATACAAATTGGGTCTTTAGATAAGAATCTTTAGTTAAAATAATAATAATTAATCTTATAGTATTGGATATTTTAACCAATTTTCATGAATAAGTTGATTTAATACCAATTTTCAAAAATCATTGGGGTCAATTGGAATTGGCCATATGCCTTTTGAAAATGATCACTTTTTTTTCAAAAGAATTTTAAACGACATAACGAGGAATTGAACCTGTTTATCAAGTTCATTGGCACACTAGGCAAATACACCTTCGTTGCTGAACACACGTCGAATTAATTATTTATCTATCTCTATTTTTAGGAATGTATCTGTTCCAAATTCATTGTAAATTCTTAGTAAAATTTCTGTATATACTGATCGACCATGTTCAATAAAATACAACAATTCTTCCAATTTTATCATGATATCAGAGCTATTGCTAATCACCTTTCGTTGAATCTCGGTTGGGTCTTGGTTTCTTCAATTGGGTATTGTTTGAATTGATTGGCTCTTCAGCTCTTTACTTGTTGATTTGGTCCAATCTCAGTTTTACAATTAGCTATTCGCCATCTTCAAAAATCCCAAGCTTTGTCTTCATCTTTTTTTTTTTTTTGAAGAATTTTGTTTAAAAAGCAGTTTGACTTCACCATCGGAGCAAGAAACAACTGTTTATTTCTTTCTTGTCCAAGAAAAACAAGAAAACTAGTGGTACATTTGCAATCAATAACATATCCTGCCAATCACCACCAGAATAAACATGAAGAGTTGAAGACACTAGAGCATGAAAGTCAGGACGTACTGGGTCTAGAAAATTCTAACGAAGTAGTAAAAAAGAGAGAAATATAGAAACATGCAAAAATTGGCTGCAAAAAGGGAATAATCTAGAACCAATATTGCAGAGGAGAAAGGCAGTGAAAGTTTAGGAATATTTTAGATATATTAAGAATGTTGTTGTGACAGACTTAATAGCATTCTAAATAAGACTCTGTGTGATGAAGTAGAGTACCAGCTAAAGTAAATGAACCGAGCTTCAATGTAGAAAGTGATGTAAGGGTGTGGCAGTGAGAAGCGTAAAGTATGTGTAAGGAGTCCCTCAAAGATGGTTTATGTGTTTCACTGGAAATGTTGGAAGTGTTTTTTAAGGTTGTCCTCCTCTGTTGAACAATTTAGTGTAAGAGTCAAGTTGGTTTGGACAACACAATTTGGGAATGGCAAAGAGTGACAGTGCTGAGGGGGAGATATGAAAGTCAACATTGCTTTAGATTTTTCTAGAGAGGCTAATGTAGTTTAAGTAAGTAAAAATATCAATGACAGTATGGGCATTACAACATGGACATCTAGAAATTTCTACTCTGCATTAATTAAAGAAAGAATTCTACAATATTATTCTATGACATGGCTATGGAGAAAATTCCATCGCCTCACACTCCTATAAATAGGACTTAATAGTGGAATAAGTGGGTAATGTAGGGAGAGTGCAAGTGACAAGTGAAGTATTTTGGAAGAGAAGTGAGAAGCAAGTGTAAGTGGGTGGGGTGTGTAAGTGTGAGCGAAAGTGAGTGTCTGTTAAAATGTCAGAGTGATTGTGTAAAAGTCTTTTATATTGTGGCCCATTTATCATTGTAATTGTTGCTTGTGAGTAGAGTTAAAAAGGAACGCTTGAATAGTGAAAAAAATTCTGAGAGTCAAGAAGATTAGACTTTGGCCTCGATTGGAGGTTGAACTATGATATATCTTTTGTCTTTACTTCTTTTTCCTTATCTCCTTTTACTTTCATCTATTTATGTGGTCTTTGGTTCTGTTTTAAAGTGCAATCTGTTTTAGCTTCAATTTTCTTCCAGAAAGCTTGTTTCTTTAGTTCCTTATTAAATTTAGTGATCTGTTTTGTCTGTTTCTGTTTGTGGACATATTGCTTGCTGGTTTATCTTCTAGCTTCCTTGCTGTGCTAATAACTTATTTTTATATTTTGTCAGTTGATCATTCTATCCAAGTGGTAAAAACTGGTTGTTAAATTTATTGTTCTTTCCTTTAAATCTTAATTTTTATTGATCACCCTGTTTGCCTCCTCTCACGCCCGTTCTATGAAAGAAACAAGTGATGCACATGGCAAAATTAAAAAAAAAAAAAGTTAATAAACATTTTGAAACTCTTTTTCAATGAAATCACCATCAATTTTTATTTTGAAATAGAAAATTTTGAAAACATGGTCTACAAACATGGAAGAAATCGGTAGTCATTGTGTATATAGGAAATGTGGTAGGCACCCTACAACATCTATTTTTAAGAATAATTACACTAAGATAATTGTGTAAAATTTTTACGATCTTAATTATATTTTAATTATCCGAAAAGAGATAAAGGAAAAAAAATGAAATTATAAATAAAAATGAATAAAAAAAGACAATTATTTAAAGGTAGACTTGAACTAAGAAATTTTTTTAAAAGTCTACGTACCCAATAAAGGGATCAAAACATTCGTAGTTTGTGAGAAAAGAAAAATGTGAGATGAGATAGTTGTTTTTTAAAACTATTTTTTGTGAAAGAAAAAGTCTAGGTTATATATTTTTTCTTAAAATTGTGTTGAATATTGCTCTTCACACTTAGACTAAACTAAATGGGGCTCTCCACTAACTCAATCTCTGCTATCCACTTGATTTTCTCTACCTTGTCATAATCAAGGTTGTAAGGTTCTGACTGGCTATGTTTCCAAGATGTATCCATCCTAGTATTTAATAGTTGCTTGATCCCTATAATGGATTTAGAAGATGCCTAGAAAAGCCTGTGATTGGTATACTGATAGGTGATTTTTATGGAGAAATATTCTCTAATCCTCCTGACGCTTATAACTTCACAGGAATAAAGGGAATTAGTCATTGTTCTAGGAGAGATTTTAAACCTCTATTCAGTCAATGCTATTTTCGCAATGGTGCCTTTTGATGGGCCTATCAGTATACTAAACAATGTCTTCCAACATCTTTCATAGGTTTTTCTTTTCTTTGAGATGCATTTTTGTATTTTAACAAGTATACTATTGTGCTAAGTCAACCTTAACATATAGGATAGACTATTTTTCATTTACCATTAACCTAGGAGATATTTAAATCCTAACAAGTTAAAGAAAAAAAAGATGACTTTTCGCCTTTTGTTGTATGTCAAAGTAAACTTTTAGTCTGATAATATACCAATTGGTATTGGTGGCCTTGACAGAAAATCACGTATTTTCTTTGATCCATTGACTAATGACCTGTTTGCTTGATGTCAATTTTGGCATAAGGATTAAAACGAAACCTCTTTTTTTCTCTGAGAACTTATCATGCCATAAGGAGAAAGAGAGCCAATTATCAGTCTGCAGAAAATATAGATCTCTACACAATCAATATTTTTTTTTAAAAATCTACAGTAGAATGCTCAAATGACTTGCTACTAAATTACTAGCTAACAGATTTCTGGTGATTATGTATGTTCTTAAGGAAATTCCTTTTCTAGAACCATTTGCCTAGCATGACGTATATGAGATGACGAAGTATGAAATTTCATGATTATTTGGGGTTGAGGACCCACCAAATAGGGATTAAATTTCTAATGGTTTTACCTTTATCGTAGTTATTGAGTATCCCTTTGTGCAATGACACTTACTAACAACTCCAATATAGAGTAATCATAACTTGCTCTTTCCCTAGGGTGTGGCTATAATGTCATGGCATATAAGAGAAAGAAAGAAAGATCCTCCCCTTTGTCTTATTTATTGGGTAAATCCTAAGTCAAGATAACTAATCAAGTAAAGCTTCACCCTAACTATTTAGATGGCTATTAGGATATCATGTATTAGTGTGCATGGTTTTAGGGTAGGTCTATTATCTTAAAGGATAAAAGGTCCTAACTTGCCCTCACCATGAAAGTGAGGACTCGACACTACAAACATAATCTTGTCAGGATATGAACTACACAAATTAGACTTATAAGAATAGGTAAAAACCTAACCGAAGTTTCATAGTAACCTCCAAAGTCTTAAAGCTGTCTAGGGGAACTTCTTTTAATCTAGGGAGCTTTTAGACCCAAGTATAGGGCTCATCATGTATGTGAAGTATATAGTGTAACAAAGTAGTATGTGAGGAGAGTATACAAATCTATTCTCCTATAATTTATCCAACCCTCATCTGCTAGGCAGATAAAAAAGAAAAAGAAAAATAGATAACACAAATATAAGTCATATCCTAGGGTTTGAGTTTACATGTTTTCTATCCTAGCTAGGCTTGTTATACAATCAATTAGTCATAGAGAATTCCTAAGTATATGAATAAGTAGAAAAGAAAACTATATAAATATGTTATCTATTCTAAGCATGTCAGGTAAACATCGTAAAAGGATAATTTAAAATATAAAAAAGGTCATATTATTTTACTTAATGATCTTAAACGGGTTTGACTCTCCAACTATCTCTATGGATTCATCAAACTGTCACATCTATCCTGTGGGAAAAGACATACAACACGCATGGTAGAATTAAAAAAAAAGTTTTCAAAAACATTTTGAAAACCCTTTTTCCATACAGTCACAACTAAAATTTATTTTGAAGTGAAATTTTTTTGAAAAAAACCATTTGAAAACATGGTCTATACAAACCAAAAAGATTTCAAGAGTTGATTATGCGTGCAAAAGGTGTTACGCACCCTCACAACACCTTTTTCTAGGAACAATTACTCTATATTGTGTAAAACTTTTATGGACTTAATTATATTTTAATTACCCTCATCGGAGATGGGCAAAGAAAAAAAGAAAAGAAAAAAATGAAAATGAAAATAAAACTAAAAAAAGATAATTACTGATAAAGGTGGACTTGACCTAAAAAGAGATCTGAGGTCAACGTGCTTAATGAAAGCACTTAAAAACCTCCTAGTTTGTAAAGATAGAAAATTGTGAGATGAATTGGTTTACTTTAGACTATTGTTAGTGAAAGAAAAAAATTTAGGTAGCTATGGTAACTCAAAAGTCCTAATTACTTCCTTTGACCTTATCTTTCATTTTTTTTAAACTTTGTTGCTTTTTTTTTTTAAATATTTTCTATCTTTTGAAAACAAAGATTTTTTTTAAGATTTTGATTAAAAGATATATTTAGTTTTTTAAATTTCGTGAAAAATGAATTTCTTTTTTCGGGGTTTTTAGAAAAAGGGTTATTTTCAATTTTTCAGAAGAAAGATATTTTCAAAATTTTTGGAGAACAAGATATTTTCAAAGAAAAGGTATCTTTTATATTTTTGAACTTTTTGAAAGAAAAGATATTTTCAAAATTTTTATTTTTGAATAAAAAGTAAATTTTTTTATTTTTGAAAGAAAAGATTTTTTATTTTTTTTTTCAAGGTAAAAGAGATTTGATATTTTTTAAAATTTTTTTAATACTTTGAATTCTCAAAAGAGAAAAATAAAAAGCAAAAAAAAAATTAAACTATGGGCTATTGGAACTCTGTTTTTATTAAACGCAACTTGATTGGAGATAGTTCGTGGGGCAAGCTCAAGATCTACACGTAACCCACCAGTTGACACTTTATGGGCTTGTAATAAGTTTAAGGCTCATATACAGCAACTCTATACCTTGTGTTCAATATCATTCCCATCAGACACCACAAGCAAGTGAATTTAAAGTAAAGACAAAGGAGCAAAACCCGACTGCCATCTACTTTCATCTCTCCTTCTCGAGGTCCAAAAGTCCTCAATTTTTTGTTCAAAGCTTTTTCAAAGTGTGAATCGTTTCATGAAGGCCACAGAAAATGTAAAGTCAATAAATATTTCAAATCCAAAACATGGATCCCAAAAGTAAAACACATTTGAGTCTAAGTGAACATGGGATTAACTAAAATTTCTTTAAGAAGAGGCCCATGATTAAATAAAAATGATTGATTTAACTAAAATAGACTTATGTTCAATCATAGCATACATAAAATATAATGGAATCAGTTAAATTTACTAGAACTAAATCAATAAACATAGCATGTTACAATAGGCCTAAGACCATCAAGCATAGTAATGGGAATGGACCTAAACAAAGTTATGCCGCATTCATAAGACATTTTCGGCCTTAAAACAAGAAAGTGTTACTGTTTTTTCCAACAAAAGAAAAACAAATCTTGTATCAGAAAGACAACAAATCAGGGGCACACAAAAAGATGCAAGACATAGCAAACAAGGAGTCAAAGATTCATGGCCACTAGACATTTTGTCCTCGTCAAATGCCTACTTCAAAATTGATGGCTATTCCTATTTATTAGTACAATAAAAACTTCCTCCTATGGGCATGAAAGCAATAAAGACGTGAAGCCACTGTCCACCCCCTAGCACCCAAAAATTCTTTCTTACTATAGCAAGCGTCGAAACTGAGCTGAAGTGAAGCAAAAATGGCAGCAATTGAGATTGGGAATTTGACTTTTCAGATATTTGCTTTGGGATGGAACTCGATGATAATTTATTTATTTATTTATACTATAAAGCCATAATCATACACTTGAATCGAAACCTATGTTTTTGCAGCACTGAGGAGTTGACCTTGGGTTCAAAATGGTAGAAAGAAGAAAAGCTTACCGTTGCTTCTAATTGTTTTTAAAAAAAGAACGAATGAAGTTTGAAGTTACTACTTTAGACCAACAAAGGTACTGCTTCCTCTTTTTCTCACCCCAAAAGCTGATGCCTTCCTCTCAAACGCATCCCCCTTGCTCATGGGTTTCTTCTCTTTTCAAAGGCCGCCTATTTTCCTATCCTCCTTTGATTAGGAGAAATTAAATATGATTATATTTTGATCTTTTCCCTTGTTTTATTTTATTTTGATTTAATTTCTAATTTCCTTTGATCTTTTCCATTTAATTTTGATTCCTATTTTGACTCAAAAATTTCTACATCGAGGGTAGGGTTTCTTTTTTCATGACCCATGATCTAAGAGATTGGGTCGGGTTTACTAAAATTCAATAGGTTTAGAAACACATACTCAAATAATTTGAAAGAGAAAACTATGATGTGAAATTAAATTATTTAAAATAAATAAAAAAGAGTCAAGACCTAAAAGAAATAAATAATAAAATGATTCGAAGTCTAAAAGAAAAATAAAATGAATATTCAAGGTAACACTAAAAATTAAAATTACGTGAAAGATACAAGAATTAAGACTTCATGGACACTAAAAATTAAAATTAAAATTAAATGAGAAACTCTAAAATTAAAAGTCACAATTAAAAGAAAATAAATAAAAGACTTGACACATACGCATTTTTTTATATTTTCAATTTTCAATTTTTAATTTTCACTTTTTCTTTTATTTATTTATAAATTTTTAAATTTTAAACATAATTAAAGAAAATCCAGGTAAAATACCATGTTTACACCCCCTCGGGTGTTATTTTCAAGTTTTACATTGGCTATTTTTAAGTTAAACAACCTTCACTCTAGTATAAATATACGTAATACAAGTCTTCCTTTATCAAAGCTTTCTAAACCATTTTATTTCTTATATGATATCAGCGTTTGGGGGGAGAGAAAGAGCTTGGTGCATTTAGTTTATATGCTTTAACTTGAGGAAAGGGAGGGGGGGGGTTAGAATTGTATTAATTTATCTTTCTTCTTTATTAAGTTAGACTATACAAGTTCCACACATCACTGATTTCTTAAGTTAAACAATTAATTTTCACTCTTAATATAAATATATGTAATATAAGCTTTGTTTTATCAGGCCTTTTCAAAGGATTATTTATCTCTCTTTTTTCCTTTCAATAATATTACGAGACATTTAAACTTAACACATTTATGAGCTACCATCCTAAAATTCAAACTACTGGGATTGAGACGATTGTCATATAAACTTTTATCTCATTTGTATAATGATTATCTAATATGGCATAAAGCTAATTGATATTCTTTCTTTTCTCCTACATTATATATGCAAGATAATGGTGCAGTACTTCTCATACTCTTGTACTTTTATGTTACTTTGTTATTCTTCTTGGTACTTCTATTTCCAGTTGATGTTCGGTGTTGGGGATAACTTTGGAAACATGCTGAGCAGCTAGCCAGATTCATTCATCACGTCTTTTTCTGTGACAAGGATCCTGCACGTTCTTGCTTGGGTTTTGGGGTATGGGAAGGTGTTTGTTTTTGCATGTTTGCATGCAGAGTTACAGAGACACCATGTGCAACTAAAGCGCAATACCCAGTATCGCCACAGTATCTAGAAGACCTTCATTAATGCCCTACAAAACTCAGTCTACTAGTCTAGGCCCTCCCCCACCTCTCTCTGTCTCTCTGTACATGCATGTGTTCCAATCCAAATGTGCCTTGCTTTGCAGTGTCTGTAATGTATGGAGTTGAAATGTCCACGTTATATCTGCTGCCACTTTCAAAACTCAGTCCTCTACATACCTTATCTTAATTTTCTGATATAAAGTAAAATTCATAGTATGGCACACTTTTCAAGCCTTATATATATCCCTTTCAAACTGAGATATTGCAGCAAAATCCTCATAGTATAGGCTAGCTCATAGATGCACATTTTTGAGCATTCTGTGGATTATCTCATCATATAGGTCTATACTACCCACTAATTCTAGTGAGTACTGATGATGATGGCAAAGAAAGAAGTGGCTGAAGCAAGACATAAAGGGACTCCAAAAGGGCACTTTGTGGTCTACGTGGGCAGTGAAATGACAAGGTTTGTGGTGCCTATGACATGCCTGAAGAACCCCATCTTCCAGAGATTGCTAGAGAAAGCTGCAGATGAGTATGGCTTTGATAACCCAAATGGGATTGTTCTACCTTGTGATTCATATACCTTCAGGAGATTAACTACACTCATGGAGAAGTAGTACTAGTATCTATAGCCTTGGACATCTACGCCTAAATATAGTTTTAGTGTAACTGAGCCACTCAAGGTTGCCCATGTGCCAAGATTTGATAAATTATTTGGAAATGACGAGGTTTCATGCATATAACATCATCTATATTGTTAATTAATGTCCAATAAATTATATATCTGTTTTGCTTTTAGGTACATTAGGAATATAATATAAGAATTATAATTTTACTTAAATCCTTATCATTCTTTCAATG
The DNA here is from genome assembly GCA_037074535.1 of Gleditsia sinensis. Classification (NCBI taxonomy): domain Eukaryota; kingdom Viridiplantae; phylum Streptophyta; class Magnoliopsida; order Fabales; family Fabaceae; genus Gleditsia; species Gleditsia sinensis. The sequence goes on along the minus strand of CM073463.1, from coordinate 62,634,820 downwards.
TTTCAAATAAATTTTTATTGAGCATCCCTTTGTTGTTCATACCATTTTTCTTTTTGTTGGTTCACGACCCTGTTTAGTCTAGTTTTGGAAGAGAAAAAAGTTACTTATTTTTTTAAAAGTATTTTTTTTTTTCTATTTTCATATATAGTTGGTGAAGACAAAAAATTGTTTTTAAATGATAACATAATCTAGTCTTCTGTGCAGGAAATTAGACTTTCTCCTTTAAAGAGGAAACAAAGACAAAAAATCCTTCGCTTAAAATAGAAAATTACAAATGTTATCTAACCATATCCTTCTCTAAATATAATCTTTATAGTAATAATTTTGACAGTAAATTTTTTTTTGGGTAAGGTGAGACAAAGAGTAAGACCAAATGCGAGAACTAATTATCTAACCGTATCCTTCTCTCTCTCTCTCTCTCTCTCTCTCTCTCTCTATATATATATATATATATATATATATATATATATATATATATATATATATATTAATTTTAGGCTTTGCAATCATTAATATTTGTCTCTTCCTTTTGTAAGAATGAACAAAAATGAGTGTGGAAATTAAATGAATGATTAAATTAAAAGATTTGAAAAGGAGAAGTGATAAGGAATAATATATAATTATCTCTAAGATGGAAATGAAGTTGGCATGCATTCTTGCATTCCAGTTCAATTCATCTCTCTCTCTCCCTCGTTCTATTTATGACAAAAAGCTACTTAATAGATGTAATAACCCTCAACTAATAAAAACCTTTGAAAGTTAAGTACAAATCATTTGAAACAAAAAAAATTGAGAACAATGTAAAATTTTAGAGTGTTTTTGACTCTTTTTCTGACCTATCTTCACTCATATAAGCATAAATCTCTCATATGAAATCCAAATTAAGTGATTCCAATTGCTATTGAAAGATAAGACATATATCTACAACTTTTATGTTGGGTACTTTTGCTAATTCCGTGAATCTTATAGTGATAAAAGGAAAAAACCGAAGCATAGTGTGGTCTGGACCTTTTCTCACTATTTTATGCATAACTCTCTCATATGAACTCGACATTAGGTGATTCAAGTGGCTATGGAAAGCTAAGAGAAAGGGCTACAACTTTTATGTTGGACATTTTGTCAAATTCAGCCAAATACTTGGTTCACTGTAGCCACGAAGCACGGCCGTGCTCCAGGACACGGCCAGGCCGTGCTTCTGGCTGTTTTTTCTTCCGTTTAATGCACCTTCCCCCTCCCTTCTCCCTCATTCTGACTCCCCCTTCCTCTCTCTCTCTAAAATATTTTCTCTGCCTTCTCTCTACGATATCTCACCATCCAGCCAACCAATTCGAGCTACCAAGGTACCATTAGACTCGTGGCAACGAGTACTTCAAAACCCACCGATTAGTTTCACCGGAAAACTGCCGGATTGTCGTCGGAAAATCGCGTGAACAGTAACCTCCAAGGTAAAATTTCGTCTAATCGTGTTTTAGGCTTCGTTTTTACCGAATTTCTTTCCATAGATAGTCTTAGAATTAGTTTCTATGCTAGAATATAGGTTTTTAGGTTTCGGCGTGAATAGTGTTTTCCGGCGAGTGAATAGTATTTTCCGGCATGAATAGTGACGTCTAGAGTTTTCCAATTCTCATGTTATGTCTATATTTTCTAGGTTGTTGAACCATCACGAGGTGAAATTCTCATTGGTGGACTCCTAGTAAGGTGAGTGGGTTTTTCATACTATAGCGCATGTTTTAGGAATTTGATTTATAACTCTCTCGTATGATTTTAACTAGTTGAAATGTATGTTAAATTGTTTTACCGCTTTGAAAACCAATATGTTCCAACCATGTTAGAAATTGTAAATTTCAATCCTAGTTGAACCCTAGGTATGCAGGGCAAGCATCTAGACTATTAATTCTCCATTTGAGCTAGATTTATAGAAATGCGAACTTAGTCATAGAAATGAACTAAGTTAGCCATGAAGTGATTTGATGCATGATAAGTATCTATGTAACGTCTACAGACGATTTATGTTTTAAAAGGGAAAGTTTATGATTTTAAAGGTCTCCATGGGAATTCATGGATGAGATATATTTTAGAATATAATTTTATGCATGAAAAGAGCTAGATGGAGAATTATAGTTTTATTGTAAAGTTATTGAAATGTTTTACTTTAAATTCTTTGAATAGCATATTTCAAATGTTTTCTATTGGAGGGACCCTTTTAGATCATTGTTAGCTAGCCGCAGGTAGTGCTAGCCCTGGTGCACCATGTTCATGTTAAGGCTTCGGCCTAGGATATTGTGACGGGCATATGACTGCCTAAGACACAAAATTTAGGGTGGACTTATGTCTACGCTTACAGTGATTGCCATACCCATTGCTATGTGCTTGGAGAATATAGGGTGGACTTATGTCTACGCCTACAGTAATTACCTTACGCTTGCTGTGTGCTTGGGGAAAATGATAGATCTGTCAGGAAGAACTCCAATAAACTAGTGCATTTTTCTTAAAGATTAAATATTTCTAAAATACCTCATTCATCATTGTTTTTGCATAAGTATCTTCATTTATTACTTACCATGCATAATTGATTTGCTTACAGTTATTGATTTAATCCTGATTTATCATTTGAACTGTTTAGCATTCTTTCAATAAATTACGGTTAAATGTTTAATGTTTTCTATACTTTGATTTCAATTATTTAATTAATTGCGAAACACTCGTGCTTGGTTTACCCTGTTTCTGTTATAGTATGATTTATCCATTCACTGAGATGTGGTAATCTCACCCCTCTTCTGTTTTCTCCCCACAGATAGTCAAAGAAACACCGATCCAGCTACAGCTCCATAGGAGGCTAAATATAGCATTGGTGAGCCCCAGTTTGGGTAAGACTCCGTTGTATTGGTTGTATAGTTTAAGTTTATGTCTAGTTTATCTCCATGAACTTACAGGCAGGGTCCTCGCTTCTTGTGTTGTTTGAAAAATGGTTTTAAGTTTTACAATAATGTTTGTACTATGAGGCCATGGGGCAAGTTGAATCTAGGATGTTGGATTCATGAGATATATATATATATATATACAGTATTTTCTTATATTGGATGTGGCGTATGTGGCCAGTTATATTTATTATGTACTTTGGATTGTGTGCTGGATGTTTGTGCATGCTATGTGTTAGGCTTACGATTAGGGGGAAACCCTTATGCCGTGCCGGTCATGTGTTCCATCATTTGGGGCCGTGACAATAGACTTCTCACGAAAAAGACAATCTTGCATCTGACTGACAACTATACATAATTATGGCAGTTTTTTATGGACTGTGTTTACATTTCAGTCTCTTTTTTTTTGGACAGATAAACTTACATTTCATAACAGAATGGTCCTTTACACAAGGGCATCATATTTTCTGGGCAACTTCCTCACTGTAGGGTCCCCAATTGAGCTCACTTACGTGGCTGTGTACACAATTTTCATGTTTAAATAAAATAAGTTAATTTATCAAACACATAAAATTTATTAATTTTTTTGAAGTAGGAATACAATATCGAATATTTTTTTTTCAATGAAAAAAAGAATCCTTTGATTATTCTCTTCAACTTGAATTTAACTTGAGCCTTTGTAGAAACTTGAATCTTGGTCAGATGTTCATGAACGATCAAAGAGGTTAGAAGACTAGAATACTTCAATCTCAAATGTTAGCTATGGAAGAGTTGCAAAGCAGCGAAGAGCACTAGCAAGCCAAATTATTTTTTTCCTCTACAAATAGTCTAGGGCCTCATTTGTAAGGTCTTGGGAGGAGAGTCCCAGTTACAAGCAAACATCTCTTATAATTATCTTTTAATTGATTTTTATTAAGAAATAACTGTGTAGTAAAATTTGATTGGCTTTAATAATGAAATTTTACACATGAAATTATTTTATTTACTAGATGCTATCATTATTTATCAATATCTTATTTTCTCCTTATTTTTAAAGATTTATTTACTATTTTTGGATTCAAAGTTGATTAGCATTAGGGTTAAGATTTTGTTTCATTTGGATTAAGATTCTGCTTAAGATTTTTTTTCTATTTAAATCTAAATTATTGAGACTTTCTATTCATTTAGAATATTTAAAAAATAATATACAGTAAAGACGTTTTGAGTTTCTTTTAGTTTATACTTTCTCTCTGCATTAGTTTGGTATCATAGCAATTTGCTTGACGGCTCGATGTTAGGAGGTCCAGCAAGAAGTGGTGGCTCTCACGACGATGTTCAAAGGGCTAAGATCCTAGAGCATGGGTTGGAGATTGACAAATTGATATTTCAAGTTAAATAGATTGGTATTAGGCTTTAATGTCGAGGAGATTCTTGGTCAGATGGTGGCACAGCTTGAAGATCCCAACAAGGGTAAGAATAATGGTAGAAGAGTGCTTGGTGGCGGCGTTGGCCACAGGCAGCTTATTCGCATCCCTAATCTTGTAATTCATAGATGAAAAAAGCATGTTGGTCTTGATGACAATTCAGAGGCAAACAAAGAGAAATATTTTAAAGAATCTCCTAAAAGGAATGAGGGTTACAGGAGGAATAATCATGAAGACAGAGAGACATATTACAAAATAAAGGTAGACATCCCTTATTTTCATGGTAATTTAAATCGTAAGGGTTTTTTTAGATTGGATTGCAGATATAGACAAATTTTTTTTTGAATATATAGAGACTCCAGAAGAGAGAAGGGTGAAATTAGTGACATGCAGATTGAGAGGTAGCGCTTCTACTCGATGGAAAAGGTTTTAGATGAGGAAGACCCATGAGGGCAAGGCACCTGTCAGAATATGGGGAAGAATGAGACGATTGTTAGTGAGTGAATTTCTTCTTCCTGATTATGAACAATTCTTATTCTAGCTATACCAGAAATGTCGATAGGATTAGAGGTACATTCATGAATATTATGTTAAATTTACAAGGTTAGCCACAAGGAATGATTTAAGGGAGACCGAAGGGCAGCAAGTAGTCAGATTTCTAGAGGGCCTAAAACCACCCATTAGAGAAAGAATAGGGGTGCAAATGACAAGAATCCTATCTGAAACTTGTAACCTAACTTTAAGGGCTGAACAGTTGATGCAAGAAAGAAGTAAAATAGAGTACCCTCACAGAAACTATCGGGAAGGTATGTCTCATTCTACCAATGATAAAGGTAATATAATCCCAGAGATTAAGAATATGGAGGATAAGGTTGCAGGGAAACAAAAGGTGATAGATGCAAAAGAGGCACCAAAGGTAGTCAATCCTTACGCTAGACCTATGATAAGGAAGTGTTATAGAAGTCAACAACCTGAGCACAGATCCAATGATTATCCTAAGAGAAAACTAGTGTACATAGTAGAGCGAGAGGAATAAGATGAAAAATTGTGTGGCCTTGACAGAGAGGAAGCAAGTTATGAATTCAAAGATGACTATGAGAATGATGAAGGAGCAAGTTATGTGATAAGACAGATGATGTTTACACCAAAACAGGAGGATGACACACATTATCAGTTATTTAGAACCTAATGTACCGTTCATAGTTGTGTGTTCAATATAATTGTTGATAGGGGTAGCTATGAGAATATTATTAGGAAAAATACTATGAATAGTCTAGGATTGAAAGTGGAGAAGCATCTTAGTCCTTACTTAATTAGCTAGATCAAAACTAGAGACAAAATTCAAGTGACAGAATGGTGTAAGGTACCTTTCTCTATTTGTAAGTATATAGATAAAATATATTGTAATATGGTATATATGGATGCTTGTCATTTGCTGTTTGATAGGCCTTGCTAGTTTGATGTTATAGCTCAACATGATGGAAGAGAGAACACTTACAAGCTGCAAAAGGATGGTAGAAAGTACACCCTCCTAACAATGAAAGGAAGTTCAAGAATCAAAGCTTTTAAAGTGGATGGAGAGACTTTCCTTGCCTTGATTCACTCAATTTCTAAGTTTGAGAAGCCATGAAAGAAATCAGGGAGGTACATGTTTTGGTCATGAGGCAAGTGTTGGCGTCGGAAGAAGCAGAAAAATCTGTGGAGTACCCAGATGATCTAGTTTACTCAAGGGCGAGTTTTTCTTAGGTGGAGGGGACTGATGTGGATTGGGTTGCCAATGAGTTCTTGAAGCACGCCAAATACAATAAAGCCCAGAAAAATAAAAAGTCGCAAAATCTTTAAAAACACAAGTTTCGAGCTGTTTTTATTTTCTTTTTATCTTTAAAAATAGGTAATCGAAGAAAGAATGTCTTAGAATAGAATTGAAAAGTTTACCCAAATGATTGAAAGTTAAAAATCTTGAGACTAGAATTGAGTGTTGTCAATCGGTTGCGTTCGAGTGAACAGAATCCTGTTTTCTTTGTTTCAAATAAGTATTTTACTACTGGGTCTGTAACCCAACAGCTTTTTCTTTCTTGTGTTAGGAGGCACTATATTTATTTATTACTTTTGAATTCAAAGTTGATTAGGGTTAGGATTAAGAGTTTGTTTGATTTGAATTAAAATTTTGTTTAAGATTTGTTTTTCTATTTAAACCTATGTTATTGAGACTTTCTATTCATTTAAAATATATGAGAAATAATATACATTACAGATGTTTCGGGTTTTCTTTCAACTTATGCTTTCTCACTGTGTCAATATCTAAGAATGACATCAAGGGAGAAAAAAAGCGATACTACTTATGTTATCCGTTAATTAGGATATTAGGTCTCTGGTTGAGCATTTTCAGACTTGTAGATTTAGCTTAATTTCCTAATGGTAGAGGGAGTGTCTCCACAGATACTTTGGTCTGAAGATAATATTCCTAATCCGGATTGGGGTTGGTTTTTAAGTTAGTAGTGTGTCTCTTTGTTGTTTTTCTGTATAGAAAAAGAATGACATATAACTTAAATGTGATTGGCCATAATATGCAATTTTATATGTGTGAAAAAATTTGATTAATTGCCGTATATTTAATTTTAGAAACTTAAAATTTGGTTCTTTAATTTTTAAACCTATTTAACTTTTGTGTTTGGATTTTTTTGAATGCACAAAATAGTCAATTATCAACTCATTGTATGTTAGTTATATACTTAAAAAAAATTTAGAGACTACAGTTAAGTAGATCTATAAATTTAAATATTAAATTATCTGTTTACTCTTTAAAATTATATGTGGTTTAAATTTGATTAGTCATACTTTGTTATTATATCCATGTGTCATAATTTGATTAGTTGTCATGTTTATAATTTATGACCCCATTTATCTTACTTGAAAATTTTTAATGGGTCATTGAATATTTATGTGGGCCCTATTCTTGCTAAATTTTTTTATTATTGTTGGCTTAATATTTATGAGATAGAAAATTTTAATTGACTTAGAATTTAATTGCCTACAAATACCCTCAAGTCTTGTTTATAATCTCAAAAGGTATAATTTTATGTGAGTAGACTAGTCTTAAAATTGAGATTTGAGTTGGTTTGTAACTTGAATGTATTTATATTTCTTTGTTTGATATGTTATTTATTATTATTATTATTATTATTATTATTATTGTATTCTTTAATTTAAAACAAATTCCTATAATTTATTTAGCATTTATCTTGTAGATCTTTTAATCCTATAAGGTTATTATAATTTCAACGGAATTTGTATGCCTTAAGAATTCTTGCAAGAGTCTCTGACACTTGGTCCATAAGTAGAGAGGGTATTGAGCCCACCTATTCACAAGATATTAGAATTCAAGTATTGGATATGTTCATTTTCACTTTTCCTTGAAGTTTTCTTCTTTTTATGTTATCTCTTTGTTTCTGCTTCTTTTTCCAGTAATGGATATTGTTAATTTCCTGTATGACCTGATCGTGTGATCTTTTTTCTTTTTTCATTTTTCATTTTTTTCAATCATTTTTGTGTTTCATGTTGATGTTGTTGTTGTTGAGATTCGTTTCATTTACCTTTTTAATTTATTTTTTATTTTTTAGAAAAATTAATTTTGATACAAAGATCAATCTCTCTCTCTCTCTCTCTCTCTCTCTCTTTTTCTGTCTTGAAAGGATTTTTTTAAGACATCCTATTTTTGGCTTGAAGCAAAATTCTTTACATATTGTTGATCAAATATTAAGTCTCACGTGGTAGGTATATTTTATTTATTTATTTATTTTTAATTTTTTTTACAGAGATCGTTTATTTCAAGGAGTCATTGTCACCTTTAAATAAGCTATGTAATACAATAGTTCAACATAAGAATGCTTCACTCTAAGATGGGACGATCCTTCCCATTTTTCAAACAGCCATGGGCCCTATGCCTTGCAAATGCGAATGCTTGAAGGATCAATCCGTCTGACTAATAGGAGAACCCAATTCGTTTGTGAACTCCGTTATTAGCACTCTACAGAGTCTCTTTCTTAGGAGACGGATTTCCTACTTTCTACACTTTATTTAGTTGGATGAACACATCGTGCCCTATTTTGTCACATAATTGCATTCTTAAAGCAGAAGTTGCTTGGTGGTCCTCCTTCACATGTTTTGATGATTTTCATTTTTTACTAACGGCTACTAGCAATAGCTTAAAGATGTTTTAAGCTGCAACTAGGACATTCTTAAGAAAGATAAGATTTATGACGCTTTGTTTGCTTCTGCAAAATGAGTATTTGTTTAGGCCTATTTGTGAATTATGGAACTCTTCAACAAAAACCCTTTGTAATTCAACTAAAGAATTGTCAACTTCATTTTAGGTCTTGAACCAAATTGGCGGGCTATTTGGAAGCTTCTATGATACTTCTGCCTAAGAACTTGTGGAGTCTGATAAATGACTATGCTCCCGCCCGAAAACAAATCCTCGCTAGAGGAAGGGAGTGAAGGAAGACACTGAGCAAACCTATACAGAGATTCTTATAGCCCAGGATCTTGCCATCAAGCATTTCAACGATTACGAATATAATGATAGTAATTTTGACCATTTCCTGTAGCATGTGGAATCAAGTGATGTTTGAAAAATATTCCTAACAACACTTTTGTTGTAGATGAAAAAGATCTTCATTTAATCCTGCCAAGATTGGGCCTCATAGTCAAGAAGTTTTGCAAGTCAATAATGCTCTTGAGGACTCTATGCTGGAGACTACCACAATGATTCCTAACACTCGTCATCACTGTGCTGTGCTACCAGGCAATATTACTACTGATAAATTTTGTGATCGTCCTTTGGAAGAAACTCCGTCTCTAAGATCGGTAATTGATATATATATATATATATATATATATATATATATATATATATATATATATATATATATTACTACTGATAAATTTTGTGATCGTCCTTTGGAAGAAACTCCGTCTCTAAGATCGGTAATTGATATATATATATATATATATATATATATATATATATATATATATATATATATTGCATTGAGATGAAAGACATAGAAGTTGACCATCGACCTTTGCAGGAAAATATATATTGCTTTGTTTCTACTATGTAGTCATATCTTGAATTTTGGTCTATAGAAGGGACAAGTGTCCTCATGTTCTCGGGTCAACCGGTTTAAAGATTATGAAATTCTTATTTCCGAAGATCTCCATGATGGATAACTTGCATGAGTCAGCTCTCCAAACATAAGTTAAGGGAAGCTCAGATAGATGAACAGATGAAGATCTTAAAATTGGGAAGATGATGTTACGACAATGAGGACTATAGAGGCCATTAAGGATAAAGATGTTAAAGCCATGGAGAAACTTATTGGTGAATTGCGTTCTTATTTAAGCCATTTGAAGTGGGCAGATTGACGTTTATTTTGAGTTTTTTTTTTATATGTGATTGACCTTAGCAAAAGACAATACTAAGCACAAATGCTGTTTGATTGTTTTATTATGTTTTGATGTGATTAAACTTAACAATAGAAATTACTGAGCACAAAGGGAAACTTTTTTTTTCCATACGACTGAACTTAGCAAAGGCAATAAGCACAAAGGGCGGTTGAACTTAGCAAAGGAAACTACTGAGCATAAAGGGTGATTTTTTATGTGATTGAACTTAGTAAAGGAAACTAATAAGCACAAAGAGTGAAAAAATTTCTTGTGACTGAACTTAGTTAAAAAAAAAATACTAAGCTTCCTATGCAATCAAATCAATGTAGTTCATAAAGGAAAACTACTTGTACTTATTTTTTTTGGCAGCTCACAGTTTATTATACTCCTGTAAGCTAGGATTATTACATTGACATATTGTATATGGTGTGCTGTACATAATTTTAACTCATGTGGACCAAGAGCATCTTGTAGTTTACACTACAAAAAAAATGATACTTTAATGACAGAATTTTAGAGACAGTTAGAAAAACTATCACTAAAATATAAAATAATAACAGTTTTTTAATTGTAGTTCACTTAACGACAATTTACGAATAAATTTGTATTAAAATCAATCTTAACGACAATTTTTTTGAATAACCTCGTTAAATTATGACAATTTTTAAAAACTATCATTACTTAACAATAGTTTCTGTATAACCGTTATAAAGTAATGACAGTTTTTAAAAATCGTCGTTATTTAACAATAATTTAAAAAAAAAACTATTGTTAAATTTCAGTTTTTTGTCCCCCACATCCCTCTTTTCTTCCCTCTGCTTCTTTTCCACCAAAGTACTTCACTTCTACTCATTCTTTTCCTACAAATCTATAAGTTCCTTTTTTGCCAATTTTGATGCATTTTTACACTTCGTTTTTGTTCATTTCTTCTTGTGATTTTCGTTTATGTAAAAGTTCTTCCTATGGTGCAATAGCAATTGGTTGCATTATTTGATATGTATGTTTGGTATCATTATCCTTTCGATTGATATGTATGTCTGGCATCATTATCCCTTTGATTGATATGTATGTTTGGTATCAATTTTCAAAAGTTGCTGTAAAAATATAAAATGAGAATGAAAAATATGATATATTATATACTTAAATTTATTTGCACTTCTAAAAAATTGAGATAACTTTATTATTCATGAGTAATAATTATTTGATAAAAAATATTTCTAAATTATTTATATGAAATTAAAAATGTATTCTAACATAATTTGATAAAAGTTAGAAGGCATATGTAAGATTTGTATACTTGATAATATTATAAGTCTGATGTTTACAAAAATATAATCATAAAATGTGTTTTAGTGAGAAATTTTCATAAAATGTGACTTCCAAAAAACACTAGAAGAGGTGCTTTAAGAAATTAAACTTAAGTGCACTTTATATTTTTTGTAATTTTATTAGTGTTAATTTAATTTAATTTACTTTTATTTCCTTGTTTGTCTCATTATATTTTGCGAATGTTTTAATTTTGTAATGTCTTTCAAAAATGGACACATTTTAGATTGTTAAGCTTCGAAATATCTATGAATAGTTGGATAAACTGAATAGATTTCTAAGCTTTGCATTTGCTAACTCGAGTGTAGAGGATAAAATAATATATCCATGTCCTAAGTATAGGTATATGAAATGCCAGGTTAGAAAAGATATGCGTGACCACTTGGTTGTTAAACCATTTTCACAAGGGTATGATTTTTGGGTTAGGCGTGGAGAAAAACTTATAGAAGAACCTCATGTAATGCCACAAGTGAGAGAAAAACAAATATATAGGGATGACCCTATGCAAGACATGGTTTGTGATACATTTGGGATTCATCTTGAAAATGAAAGTGTGGATTCTATAAAGATTCTAGTTCCACTGTCAGGGCAAATGATGAGTGACGATACGAAAGATTTTTATTAGTTAATTAGGGATGGGCAATAGAAACTATATGAAGGGTGAAAGAAGTACTCAAAATTACCTTTCTTGTTAAACTTGTCACATTAAATGTTTATGTGAGATAAGTGACAAGGCTATGTCGATGATCCTGAAGTTACCGGCTGATGTCTTCCTATATGTAGAGATTTCACCTTCATTCTATGAAGCCAAGAACACCAACAATAAACTGGAATTCAACCACACAAAAATCCATGCATGTCTACATGATTGCATGTTTTATTAGGGAAATGATGAAAATAAAGATTTGTAAAAAGTGCAACACATCTAGACAAAAACAAAAGAAGAAAGGTGGAAAGGAAAAGAAGGTGCTTAACAAAATTCTTAAATACTTTTCACTTAAGCCATGACTGCAAAAGTTGTTTATTTTTTCTAAGACTAATGAGCATATGAGATGGCATGCTATGGGCAGGAATAGGGATGGCATGCTATGGGCAGGAATAGGGATGGCATGATAAAGCATCCAAAGGACTCTAAGACATGGAAGATATTTGGCATGATAAATCTTTAGTTCACTTTGGATCCTTATAATGTACATTTGGGCCTATCCATTGATAGTTTTAATTTGTATGGAAAAATGAGTACAAATTACAGCATCTGGCCAATGATACTAATTTCTTACAACCTTCTTCCTTCGATGTGCATGAAATATAGTTCCTTCATTCTCTCAATGATAATTCTAGGTAGAAAGGCATTGGAAAATGATATAGATGTGTATTTGAAATTGTTAATAGAAGAGTTGAAAGATTTATGTTTTGTCGAAGTTCAAACATTTGATTCTTTCACCAATAAATTGTTCAATATATATGAGAGCTTTGATGTTTGAATATTAATACTTTCTAAGACTCCAAATCTTATTTGGGTGGAATACTTATACTGGGTTAGCTTGTCTATATTATGACTTTGACTTAATTCCTATGTGCCTTCCTTATGGTAAAAAATGTTGATTCAAAGGCTATTGTCACTTTTCAAACCCTGGGCATAAACTTAGATTATGTGCAATAGATTTGATGGAAGGAAAAAAAATCCCCCTTAACAATAACTGGCTCAGACATCTTAAGACTATTTGAGAATGTTGATGTTGTATTTGGTAAAAATGTAAAAGTTGGAGGTTAAGAACGTAGACCTTAAGCAGTCAATGGTGTCAGTGTTAACACTTAACAATGATATAAAAATTATATTTTTATATCTTCCTCATCAAGTAAACCATTTGTTACATCATAATCTTGATGTGATGCATATTAAAAATATATCTGTGATACTATGCTATTCACTTTGTTTAATAAGTCTGGACAATCAAAAGGTCACTTAATGTACAAAGAGACTTACAAGAAATGGTTATTAAGCCTAATCTCTAGCTCAATGATAATGGTAGATATTCTCCAGCTTTTTTCAGTTTGACAAATGCAAACAATGATTTCTTTCTCATAACATTACAGAATATTACTATGCTAGACAATTATTTAGATTACATTTTTAGATGCAATGATTGAGACAGTGAAAGACTAAAGGATTAAAAATTCATGACTCAGATATTCTTATGAGCAACTTCTACCTTTAGCTATGAGGAAGAAACTTCCTAAGCAAGTGTTTGTAGTTTTGGTTGACTTGTGTTCATTCGCTAGACAAATATGTAGTAAAGTGTTAAACATGAATGATCTTGATCAGCTTTAGAATAAATTTTTTCTCACACTGTCATCTAGAGATGTTATTCTCACCTTCATTCTTTATAATTATGGTTCATTTGATTGTTCACTTAGTTGAAGAAGCTAAATTGAGATGTCCTATCCAATATCAATAAATGTACCTATTGAAAGGTAAATACATACTTCTTCTATATATATATATATATATATATATATATATATATATATATATATATATATATATATATATATATATATTCATTGTTTCATTCTTTATGACTTATGATTTGAGACATTCTATATAGATACTTAGAGAAGTTAAGGTTTTTTTGTATGAAATAAGGTGAAGTCAAAAGGCTCCATAGCTATTTCTTACTTGGTTCAAGAAGTTTTAATTTTTTATTTGAGGTACTTGAATGATATAGAGATGGTATACAATCAAGATGTTCGTGTAGATGATCAACCCAATATTGGGCTATCCAATACTGACAATTTATTTTCCCCAATTAAATTATTAGTTGGAAGTTTTGAGTACTTTACTCTTTATTTGGTAGAAAAATTACAAGTACGCATCATTATGTGCTCACCAATTACAAAGAATTCGACCCTTTCCTTTGATGAGTAAATTATGCTTATTATATTAAGGCTTAAATAATTAGCATAACAATCAATTTACCTTTTTTTTTATGTCATATGCGAAATTCAAAGACCATGTAAGGCATAGTTTAAGAGGTCAAATACGGTCTTCTATTGAGATAGATACAAAGATTCACATAGAGTTTGTTTCATGGTTTCCTTGTTGTGTAAGTACATGTCCATTGTTAATATGTGTATCAATCATAAACACTTTAAATCATCGCTCTTTTTTTATATATTTCATATGAAAATTGATGTCAATGGATCTCGTTCAATTGATATAAAATCCCTTGACCTTGGATGACTTGATAAAGTAAGGTAATATAGTGTATGCAATATCAATAGATTTAGATTCTAGACAATAAAGCAAGATCAAGATTTGAAAACTCAAAATAGTAGAGTTTTTGGGACTTTTGGGATAGGAAGTTATGCAAGTTGTAGTGACAACTATATGCATTTCAGAAGTGTTACGTATTATGGAAAATTATTAGACATCATTGAATTAAATTATCATGGTTACTTTATTCTAGCGTATGTGAGCCAATACAACTAATTCTCAGAGGTATTACAACTTATGAAATTAGTGTTACATTTATTGATTTTTTACTTTTGATAGTCATAGTGAGGATGACGAGCTATACATCCAAGCTTTCTAAGACTTACCAAGTATATTATGTGTAAGATGAGTTGAGCAAAAAGTAGAGCATGATTGTGCATCTAAAACCCCATGACTTGTATGATATGGGTGAAGACAATGAGGATATTATGTATGAGAGTGACATGTTTTAAGCTCAAGATTTAGAAATGTTATTCCCAAATAAGGAAGTAAATTTATGCTTGTCTTAGTAATAATCTTTATAGTTTTTATTTTTTTTATATAGTAAATTTAGCTATGTTATATGTGTATCAAATTTGAACTCATGCTATTTTTTTTAATTATCAAGAATTGTGATGAGAAAATCTAGCTCAGTCACTCTAGGTCAAGCAGGTGAATCCAACTTTAGGAGTATTTTATCAAGACCATCAGCCAATGAAGGTGGATATTATAGGGACATGGCTTTGCTTGATTCACATATCCTATCCATGTCCCCCACTCCAAACATTTGGGAACTAGAGAAGGAATTTGATATTGATGACCTTTTTGTAGAGAATGAAAAATCCTATAAGCTTGTGTAACAGGAATAAGTAAGAAGAAAATGTTAGTATGTTATTGGTAAGTATCCTAACTCTCCTGGTGGCTAAGTTGTTTAGATCCAATTTGTATACTAACTTTTCTTTTACAAATGAGAACGGTCAGGTAAGGCCTAGACAATTAACAATACACAATATTTTGGCCCTTGCTCATAGACAAAGGGTTGTGATACATTTCAACAATAAAAGAAAAGGACCTTGACTCGTTATCTATAAATAGATCAGAACTAAACGTATAAGAAAATATTACAGATGTCACACTGAAGAAAGAGGAAGAAGATTGTGAGTGATAAAGTCTTACTTGAATGGCAAAAAAAAAAATCTTGATAAGTTTAAAATAGTTCTTTGAAGAATAAAAAAGAAAACACTCTCAATATTATTTATAATGATCTATAGTAATCTAAATTTTTTCAAAGCATACATACCTATTTATAGCCCAATGACCTAAGTAAACAAGAAAAACTAAATAAGAAACTCTCATATAGCAAGGCAAATTAAAAAAAAGAAACTCTTATACTTAGACAAGGAAATCATAAAATAGGAAATCTTTCTAGTCAAAAAAACCAAAAATAAAAACAAATAAAAAGAAAAACGTACCCTAAATTAGGCCAATAAATAACTCCTTGATTTTAAGTATATATTCAATTTTTAGCCTTCATTCTTCTTTCTATAATTTAGGCTCATATTTAGATCGACTGGTCTTGACCCATATTTAGTTGTGTTTTTAATTGTCTTGGACCAATTTTGACTCTCCTTTAGTAGTAATGCACTTTTTTCCTTGTTGGGTCTCTAGAATTAAACCATTAAGTGCTTCGTTGAATCCTTTTTCCTAAGTTCTTATGATAAATTCAACTGGGTCTTGAAGCGGCTCTACGTTCCATTTCCATTCATTATCCATGTTCACATCATTCCCTTCCTTTTGAAAAAGATTTGTTCTCAAATCATCACCTACATCAAAAGGAGTTAAATCTATAATATTGAAACACGCACTTCCATTATACTTGCCTTGAAGATATAGCTTGTAGGCATTGCCAATGCTCTTTTCAATTACTTGAAATGGACCATATCTTCTTTGAAGTAGTTTAATACACCTTTGATCTGAAAGCCTTTCCTTCCTTGTATGCAGCCAAATCTAGTCGCTTAACTCATATAAAATTCTTTTGTGTCTCTTTTTAACTTGGTTGGCATTTTGTTCATTTCTTCTCTCAATATTTTGTCAAGCCTTCTTATAGATCTGCTTAATAAATTAGTTTTCTTCTTTCCATCTAAGTTAACATGCTCAGTCATTGGTAAAGGAGTTAATGGATTAAACCCATACATAATTTCAAAAGGTGAAAACTTAGTTGCAAAATTTATACTCCTATTGTATGCAAACTTGACATGTGGTAAACAGTCTTTCAAAACCAAATCAAACGGAATACTCCTAGGCATGCCATGCAATATCATAATTTTCTTAAAAAACATATCAATAATATGTGATGCATTATCAGTTTTATGACATGGTATGAAATGTTCCATTTTAGAAAACCTACCAACAACTACGTATATAGAATCCCTACCCTTTTTTGATTGAGTTAAACCAAACTTAAGATCCATAGATATGTCAATCCACAGTTCACTAGGTATATGCAAAGAAGTATATAATCTGTGAGACTTCATGTTAGACTTAACTTGTCTATAGGTAATAAATTGCTCACATATTTTTTTTCTATCATGTTTTATATGCAAAACATCTAAAGTCTTATCTATGCCAAAATACCTCATCAAACCGCCTATATGAGCTTCTCTAACAAGCAAGTCACCAAATGAATATTTAGGCCTACACAATTTATTTTCTCTAAATATAAATTCCTTATACTTAAAGAATTTATCAAATGTCACGTTCTCACATGCATTGAATATATTACCTTACAAAAGAGAAATTTTAATATTGGGTAAAGAAGATTTAAGCTCATTAGTACAATTATAGGTAGATTTGAAACACACACTTTTTTTTATCTCTCTCTCTTGTATAAAAATTCATTTGTTTTCTCTCATTTTTTCTTTCAATAACCTAATTTGCTCTCTTATTTTCTCTATCAATTTTCTTGACCTCTCTCATTTTTTCTCTTAATTTTTTTGGCCAATATCTCTTTTTCTTTTGTAATTTTCTCAATCTCTCATTCTTTTTCTCTCTTAATTTTCTCAGCTTGTCTCTCTTTTTGTCTCTTAATTTTTTCAGCCTTTCTCTCTTTCTTTCACTTAATTTTCTTAGCCTCAATATCTTTTTCTCTCATAATTTTCTCTACCTCTTCTATTTTTCTCTCTTAATTTTGTTGGCCTCTATTTCTTTTTCTCTCGTAATTTTCTTAGCTTCTCTTTCTTTTTCTCTCTTATTTTCATTCATTTTCTTCTCTTCACTTTCTTTCTTTTGTAACTTCACTTGATCATCATAATAGTCTTTAACACTTTTAAACGTTTGAGTAAGGTTTTGCAATTTTTTAAATAAGTCTTTATGGTAGTGGGTTAGAATGAATTGTCTCTTTGTAACTGCTTTCATCTCCTCTCATGTCTCAATGGGCTTTTCACTATTCTATTTCTTGCTTAAAACCAATCGATCATGCAAAGTAATAGCATAGTCAGTAAATCTAATTATAATTAACCTTACCTTTTTTAACTTAGAATAGTTGTTACCATCAAATACCAATTTCATCTTTTTCTCCCTTTTTAGATAAGCTTCGGGCTCATTTTTTCCTTAAAATGATGAAACCTTCATCACAATACTATCTAAATTATTATCAACCTGATTCCTAGCTTCACTAAACCTCCCACCATATCTCCTATTGTTAACACTCAAATCTCTATTATCTTTATCAAAATCATCTCTATAATACTCTTCATTTTCAACATTCTCCCTTGATTGAACTCTCCCTCTCCTAAATATATTGGGAGTGTTTTGTGACTCCTTAACATGTACATTCTCTACCTAATCTATCCGTTCATAAAACTACTCCATCTCTACTCTCAACGATCTCCTCTTCTCATTCACTAAACCTCTATCATCAACTTCGAATCTACCATTCCTGACACACCTTTGGAAGTATTTTTGTCCTTGTTGCATGATGTGATTTTCCTGTAAAACAGTGTTAGACTAAAAAAACATCACAATACTATCTCACGTGTTTATCTCAAGATTAATGGCACTCACACTCGTGTTTACTCAAATTTGACTTTTAGCCTCTTTTGAACTTACACTCTTATTTTTTCTCTCTCTAATTCCCCTCTTTTAGTTCTTTATTGAACTCAAATGAACTCAAAAAAAATTTTCTTACAACAATCCAAACTCAACCAATCAGTACACAAAAATGAGAAATATTACAAAGATAAAAGAAAAGGAAAAATTAAAAAAGCAAAGAGAAAAAAGGAAGGCAAAGAAAAGCAATTGAAATAGGAAAATCAAAGTAGGAAAAAAATACAAATAGAAAACAAGAAAAACAATTGAAAAAGAAAAATAGAAGACAAGAAAATTTAGATAAGAGATTCAAAACAAGAAAGCAAACGGAATAAAATATCAAAGAAAGAAAAGCAATTGATGCAATCAGGATTGTTGGTTCCTTTTTTTGGAATTTCTATTTTTTTTTATATTTTCAAAATTCTGCTCTATTTTTTTTGAAATTGTCTTTTTTCTCTTTCTTTCTTTTTTCAAATTTCTCTCTTCTTTTTTTGTATTTTCAAATTTTTTTTTAGATATGAATTTGAACAAAATAAAACACAAGAAACCAAAAGAAGATAAGAAGAATGAATAAAACAAGGCAAAAAATCACAAGATAACAAGATGGAATAATAACAAGAAAACAATTAAACAAGATTGATCAATCATAATTTAAAACTTAGGCTCTAATACCAAATGACGTGAACCCTTGATATGAATCTCACCAAGAGTAATGAGACTTGGAATCAATATGGGATCCAATTTGGAGGATCATGTTCTAATTTAGATTTATAATAAAAAAAATAAGAAGAACCTTGACCCATTATTTATAAAGTGATAAAAACTAAAGTTATAAGAAAATATTGCAGAAACCACACTCAAGAAATGGAAAGGAAATTGTGAATGATAAGTCTTTGTTAAATGCCACAAGAAAAAACTCTCAATATTATCTATAATAATATGAATTTTTCAAGAGCATATATGCCTAGTTATTGGCCAATTACTTAAGTAAACAAGAAAAATTAAATAAGAAACTCTTATATAGCAAGAAAAATTGAAAATAGGAAACTCTTCTACTCAATTAAGAAAATCATAAAATAGAAAACCTTTCAAGTCAAAAAAACTAAAAAAAACATAGCCTAAATTGGGCAAATAACTCCTTAATTTTGAGTCTATATTCAATTTTTAACCTCCATTATTTTTATACTTTAGGCCCATATTTAGATTGGCTGGTCTTGACTCATATTTAAATGTGTTTTTAATTGACATAGACTAGTCTTGGCTCTCCTTTGGTAGTTATACACTTTTCTCCTTTTGGGCCTCTAGAATTAAATCATCAAGTGCTTCTTTGTATCTTTTTGCCTGAGCTTTTGTGATAAATTCAATTGGGACTTGAAGTGGGTCTTTATTCCATTTCCATTTGTTAGCCATGCTTACATTAGGGTGGTCTACTAGGTTTTTTTTTTTGGGTATAGTTAAAGGCAATTTCCAAATACTTCTCATATTTTACAAAGACTAGTGGTGCATTCCTACTTTGTGTATGAATAATGCATTTAATGACACTGCACAGGTAATAATGCAATGGTTATCTATTTATTTTAGTGCCGTGATTTCATATTTTTATTAACTTCTCTATTTTCTTTTACATGCAAAGTATGTAATGTAAGACCTGCATAAGAAGAATATTTTCAATCAATTGGTCAAAAGTAGAGATGTGCACATTATAAATTGTAAAAGTTAAAAAAATGATGGGATTCACACTAGAGAACAATTACATGCTAACATCTCAGCTGACATTTTGTGGGACCATAGGACAACTTTTATAGACTGCCATCTCAAAACGAAGTCTAAGGTAACTACACTTAGTTGTTAACATATATCAATTTATGATTGATCTTATTAATATATTTCTGTCATTGATTAGGACATTGCTTAAAAATAAACAAAATCAAAGGAGACAAATGATGGCACATATAAATGGTTTTAATAGCATTACATAAAAGAAGGCTGAGATGGTAAGTTCACATTGATAAATAATCTATCTAAAGTTTAATTTATATTGGAGATACTTTATATTATTTTTAAAATTTTTAGGAAGCTGAGCTTAGGGGTCCAGTCACATTGAAAAATGTAGGGAATGCAATTTATAAAAGGTCTAGTAGACCATACATTAGTGACGAAGCTAAAGTTGTTTGTGTAAGTGTTTGAATTCTAAGGGAATAAAGTGTTAGTTCTAATTTGGTTGTAATGATGTATTCTTAGAATGATTTATTATTGTTTATTTGAATTTACAAGAAAAAATAACCATGATTTAGGGTGAGAACTCTTCTTAGGTCTTCCTAAGAACTTTCCAGTGATAATTCATTAGATAGAGTTTTAGGAAGCTATAGGGGTCAAGTTCAAGAATTTGGATTAAGTGTTTGTCTAACCCAAGTGTTTGGCCATTGTTCTACTAGGAGTTCGTAATTTAAGCCTTCTTACACTGAGTTACAAAATGAGGTGGTCTGACTTACATTAGTAATAGAGGAACAAGAGGCTGAACAACAATGACGAGAGGCTGAATGAGAACAAAAATAAGCCAAAAATGGCTACAAGATAAAGACAAATGGAAGCAACTATGGGCTTTCTCTGTAATAACCGTAAAATTTCACGAAAATTCCAATTAAAGGAAATTTAGAATAAAAAAGAGAATTTTGACAATAGAGATAAGAACTAGTGAAAATATGTATATTTATTACATGGATTAAAGAATTACAAAAAAAAAATATGAGAATTTATATTTTGGCGCGCTATTAGCAAAAATATTATTATTTATGTAGAAATAATTATGATTTGTTAAAAGTAAGTGGACTTTTAAGTAAAAGAAGTATTGTGTTGCTTAAAATAATTATACCGGCCTTTATTGAATTTTTATGGTATTTTTAGAAATATTCTTTCTTTTAATATAAATAAAGATATTTGTTTTGAAATTTGTTTTATTATGATTTTTATTAAGAAAAATTATAATTTAAGAGTTTAACTAAAGATTTATGAGAAAGGAAATTTTTAGAAATTTTTGGGATATTTTAAGATGAAAAACGGAATTTATATGAATTTTTATAAAAGAAAATCCTATTATTAATTATTTAATAAATATTATTATTGTATTAAAAAAAAAACAAAACAAATGACAAAATGAAAAGGGAAACCGTAGGTTAGTCTGCAACAAATTGAAAACGGAGACGAGGAGTGAATAGTGCATAGGAGTGAATAGTACCTTCAATTTTCTTCTCTCGATCTGGAGCGTCTATGGGTTTCTAATCTCAAAACTGAAGGTGCTACTGGATTCAGGACGAAGAGTACTTTAGTTCTGACCGATCAGTTTTTCAAATCCACCGTTGAATCACCGTAGATCTGAAGTAGAAAATCTTGGTAAAAGGTAACTTCTGAAAAACCTTACTTAGAGACCTCAAATTAGAAATCTGACACCGTAGATGGGTTCAGAAGCTTGATAAACATTAGAATATGTAATTTTTTCGGTCATTTGGTAACTTTTTATATGGCGGTGAATAGTAATTTCCGGCGTGAATAGTGGCGGATGAATAGTAATTTCGACGATGAATAGTGTTTCCGGTGGTGAACAGTACCCAAGCTCATTTAAGGTTTTTGGACCCTCCGGACACGTTTTTGAAGCTTATTTGGTCAAATTCAGACCAGAAACGAGGATTTTAGGGCTGTCCAATCTAGAGCCCTTACCTGTGAGTAGATGATTCTTCCTATGACTTGCCTATACTCTTCTTGATACTTGAATATGTATATGATTATGTTTATGAGATATACACACTGTGATATGTTTCTGACATGCATTAAAATGATTTGATATGCTTACATTTTGAAATACAGTTCAAGAAGAGTATAGTTTTGAAAATGGATTTATGAACTCATGGTGTAGATGATTTCACATGTATTTCTCATTAAATGATAAAGTGAATATTTATACACGTGACATTGATTTATAGAGATATATGATTGCCTAGAGAAAGGGCATATATATGTGATAAACCCTGAATGGGTAATTTATAACAGATGAATTTTGAAAAACATTGAACATGTGATTTTTACATGTATTTCGCATTACATGTCAAAGAAAGTATGTTATACATGTGACATTGATTTTACAGTGATATGTTTGCCTCGGATATGGGCATGTATACATATTTCCCCTGAATGGAAAATTTTGATATATGAGTATTTTGAGACTGAAAGTCTGTATTATATTGAGAATTTATACTGGATTATATGGCATATGTGCATATGGTATTTCCTGTGGAGGAATCCTATTGGAAACACTGTCTGCTAACAGCAGGTGATGTTAGCCTTGGTGCGCACCTTGATTGCCTCAGCTAGCAGGGGAGGTGGTGCTAGCCTCGTGTGAGGGCCAACATACGGGAGATTATATGTGAAGGAGAGCGGAATGCCTCCTATATATGGGCGAGATGCCAGTTATATGAGATGTTATTTTGCCTTCCCTTGCTGTGTGCTTGGGAAAGACCCATACAGAGTCCCTTCGCGTGTCCTCTTGAATGGTAGTAGGGCAAACCTCAGCGGGATGCTGAGTTTAGGCAAATCCTATACCACCAAAGTACGGAAGGGGTCAAACTCTGGTATGGTGGTTCTGATATGGGATCCTCCGAATATTTTAACAGAAATGTTTTGATGCATAGCATAATTTGATTAATGATTTTACAGTATTGAATATGATATTGAACTTGATATGAGCATTGTTTATACAGTATCGCATACAGTTTGAAAGACCTGATTATGATTTTTGAACAGAGAATATTTGAAAATGCGGGTCCCATAAGAATGTACTTTTGAATGGTATATTTTGATATGATAAGTTTTATTATATGAGTACATCCTTATGTTGACCTGAGAAGTCATAGGAGGTGTTATCTGCTCACTGAGTTGTAAAACTCACTACACGATGTGGATCTATTTTTCAGATAAAGACACAGAGTTTGGTCCAGCAACCAAGTGATCGGTTAGAGGTTGTACTCCAGTGGTGAGCCTACATTGTTTCTAGGCTCTCAATGTTTTATAATTGCAAAATATTTGTACTCTAGAGTTGCTCTGAACGTCACAGGCAGGATCCTTGCTTCTACTGTTACTCTGGTGTTTATAGACGTAAATTGTATATTGTATATGTGTATGGGAACTTATATGTATTGGTTTATATGATCAATAATGTCATTATGTTCATTTATGGAAAATATATGTGTATGGTATATGGATTTCACGTGCCCTAAAATTTGGGTCGTGACAAGTTGGTATCAGAGCATTAGGTTTCCCTGTGACAATCAGAGCAAAGGATTCTTTAGTAGGACCTTTAGTATCGATATGAGCCGGACATATTTATACTTCAGGTGCTGCTGAGGGATTCTATAGGATTTCAAATTCCTTTCTATTCGAAGTTGTTAAAGTTTATAGTATAAGATAGATTGAATATTGTGACATCTTAAAAGGTATCTATGTATCAATTACAACTTGAAAGTAAAAGAGATATGCGTCGTAAAGAATTTAAAGAATTGAGACAGATATCAAATATGATGGTTTCTGAATGTGACATCCGTTGTACCGGTTGTCTAGATATGGTAGACTGTGATGTGATATTGAGAATAAATTTGTTGGCATTATGTCATGTCATTTTGAAATGTCATTATATGGTGATTAAATTTAATTATTGAGGAATTTTTTTTCTTGATACAAGGGGATCGTATTGGGATACCCAGTAATCTAATTTCTGCTTTAGCAGTCCATAAGTGACTACAAAAAGGTGTCAAGGATAGTTGGCAGTAGTGAGAGATGTTGATATAAAGTATACCACTGTGAATTAAGTTTTAGTGGTTAGAAATTTTTTTGATGTGATTCTTGAAGATTTGCCAGGATTACCTCGAAACGGAAAATATAATTTGGTGTTGATTTATTTCCTGGAACCCAACCAGTGTCTATACCTCTATATATAAGAGCACCGACTGAACTCAAGGAATTGATGGATCAGTTGAGACACTTGTTAGACTAGGGATTTATATACCCTAGTACTATTACTTGGAATGCTTCAGTTCTATCTATGAAAAAGAAAGATGGATCACTATGACTATGCATAGATTAAAGTGACAATGTGAAATAAATACTCATTACCTCATATAGATGATATGTTTGACCAGCTACAAGGTGCTCAACATTTTAAAAAAAAAAATTTTAGGACTCGTTATGGTATTATGAGTTCTTGGTGATGTCATTTAGTTTGACAAATGCCCAGTTGCATTCAAGGACTTGATAAAAAAAAGAAGAGTATTGAAGCCATCTCAGGATTAATTTGTTATTATAATTATTGATAATATACTAAAATATTTCAAGAGTACAGAGGATCATAAGCAATATTTAAAGATAGTATTACAAACTCCAAGGGAGTATCAGCTATATGCTAAGTTCTCAAAATATATGAATTTTGACTTAGTAATAGTACTTTCTTAAGGTATGTGGCTAGCAAGATGGTATATAAGATAACCCTAAGAAAGTAAAAGTGGTACAGCAATGTCCACATTTTGCTACAGTTACAGATGAAGATCCAAGTCCAATTTGCGCTTTCTGCTATGGTCTGTTGTCCATTCTATTTGAGCTGTGATTGGATCAGGTACATGAACATATGCTTGTAAAGCATCAATCAACTCCTCAGCATCTGAAGCTAAGATGAGAATTCGTCGTGCTGAGTGTGAGATAAACCTTTGTTCCACAGCATGATCAAGGAAAGATAACAAACCATCAAAGAAGTGATTAACATTTAATAAACCTATTGGTTTGTGATGCATATTTAGTTGTGCCCAAGAGAGTATTTGGAAAATCTCCTCTAAAGTACCAAAACCACCTGGTAAGGCAATGAAGGCGTCAGCATTGCTCATCATTCTAGCCATGCGTTCATGCATGGAAGCTACTCTATATTCTTCCCCAATTGTTTTCCCTATGTTGCTAGATGCAGCTAGAGCTGTAGGAATAATACCTAGAACTTGGCATCCTCCTACATGTGCAGCTGTAGCCACACACCCCATTAACCCACAGTTACCTCCACCATAGACTAGATGAATTTTTCTTCTGGCCAGCACCATACCCAGGTTTTGTGCTGCTTTCACATATTCCCCATCTTTTCCAGGACTGGAACCACAAAAGACACAGATATTTCGAAACTGACGGAATGCGATTCCTTCCATAATTTTTATCACCTTAACTCTGAGTATGAAAATAAAGATACTAATGTAGAACTCATAGAAGGGCATATTTATAATAGCTATGCGAATAGGCCTGATATTATTAGAACAGCTATGTGAGTGATTGGTGGATATCAGCTAAATTAAAGGTAAAAAAAAATGGCAAGCATGTATATGTACAGTAGTTATGACTGTGACCCATATTAAGCACATAAAGAGCATAAGATAAGATATCACCAGAAATCTGTATTTTTCTTGTTGTCTTTGATGAAGCATTGATGTCTTGAAAGGTTGTAGGTGATAGCCATCATTGTAAAAAAAAAAAAAAGAGTGAAAATGCAAACCAATTAATTGTTGAAGAGGAACAATCAAATGGTTTATTTTGTTTTCTCAATATTTTTACCAGTCGACTATTGGTTTATAAGTTGACTAGCTATTATGAGAAATTTTAATTTGGACTGGTTATTTACAGTTGATTGATTATATATATTTTGAAACAACCAACTGCATCCTACCAGTTAACTATGTGCTCTTGTTATTCACAGACTTTATAGGCTCAGAAATATTTCTTTTCCATATGATATGCTTCCGCCAAATAACAATATCTTTGAATTAAATTTTGGCACATATATTCAAAATTTGCGGCCACCGATTTTCGTCGAAATAGCAGCTAGATTTTGTTTACAGATTTTCAAGAATTACGGCCACCGATTTTAATTTGCTATCAATGTTTTGTCCAAACTTCGACTTCCTATTTTGGCACCATGCTCTATTACGTGTTTCGCATTTTCTGTTACTTTGTCTTACATTATATTTGGCATTAAATGCAAGATTCTTTTTCCTTATTATAAGGAGGGTTAATCTCTAATATTTGGAACTTCGTTATTATGGTGATCAACTGATTAGTAGATTAAAGTAATAGAGATTTTGAAAAGAATAGATGGATGATAATCTAATGGTGCTTTGACGAATATAATCAAAGAAATTAACGGTGTTGAAGTTTTTGAGGAGTAAAGTATGGAAAATAAGATTTAAGTTAATCTCAAAATTTTTTTTTAAATTTGGAAACATGGAGAATATTTTGAGAATCATCTTCGAGAATAATATAAGTGATTAAGATATTTGTGTTAAGGATTTATACCTTACTAAATTGAGACTCATGTTGAGATTGGAAATTCACGTATGAATAATTGTTGAGAAAAGAGATTTCAGAAGAAGCCATAGATTGTAAATATGGATAACCCGAGGTAATAAAGATATACTGAAATATAAAAAAATGGTACTAGTATAATGGTAAAAAGAAGATACAAGTGAAATTTTTCATTGGCAGGTATGTTGGCAAGTACGAAGTGAATATATTATCTCAAGAGAGTTATTCAGGAAGTCTAAGGATCTTTATTAGATTATAGTATGACTAATACTAAAATTAAATGATGTGTTTATACATTAGAAGTTATGCTTTAAGTATCTTTATATTATTGTGGTGGAAGTTGGGAGAAATTAATTGTCCTTAGTGGAACTTGCTCATAGCAGTAATTATCATGCCAATATACAATGGCATCATTTGAAGTTTTACATGAACATCATAGGTTTCTTAATATGTGAGTGCATTGAGAACAGTTAAACTTTGGAAATATAATTTGGAATAACATGCAATAAATAGAATATGAATTATCTAAATTGATGATGCTAGTTTGAAGAGCATGCTTCAAACATATGTTTTTGAGATAGGTAGAAGATTTCTTAACATAATTTGTCTATAAGAAAATAATATTAGAAGATTTAAGCCTTATGTAAGAGGTGTTACAAATGTTCAGTTAAATGACTCAGTTGAGTTAGAGTTATTATAAGATGTCATTGATAAAGTGAAATTGATTAGAAAAAGAATACTGAAAACTCAATACAAGTCAAAAGTTTATAAGGACTATGAATGTTGAGCACTAGGAATTTTCAGTTGGTGATCATATATTCTTTAATGACTCACCAATGAAAGAGGTAATGAGATTTGAAAAGAAAGGGAAGTTACCCTCTCGGTATATAGACTTATTTGAATTCTTGATAGGATCGGTTCAGTGGCTTATTGTTTGGTTTTACCACTTGCATTGGATAATGTTTATCCAGTTTTTTTTTATATGTCTGTACTATGGAAATATTTACCGAATTCTACACATGTTATACAGTGTCCATAGATTCAGTTACAGAAAGATTTAACCTAAGAGGAACAACCAGTAGCAATAGTGGACAGACAAGTAAAGAAGTTACAGTTAAAAGAAATACCTATAGTAAAGGTGATATGGAAAAATTACTCTTTTGAGGAAACTACTTGGGAAAGAGAGGAGGATATACGCGCTAGATATCTATATTTATTTGAACAATGAGGTTAGTGTTTATCTGCAACTGTGGTGGTGAAATTCGGGGACCGAATTTCTTTAAGGGGGGAAGAATGTAATAACCGTAAAATTTCACGAAAATTCCAATTAAAGGAAATTTAGAATAAAAAAGAGAATTTTGACAATAGAGATAAGAACTAGTGAAAATATGTATATTTATTACATGGATTAAAGAATTACAAAAAAAAAATATGAGAATTTATATTTTGGCGCGCTATTAGCAAAAATATTATTATTTATGTAGAAATAATTATGATTTGTTAAAAGTAAGTGGACTTTTAAGTAAAAGAAGTATTGTGTTGCTTAAAATAATTATATCGGCCCTTATTGAATTTTTATGGTATTTTTAGAAATATTCTTTCTTTTAATATAAATAAAGATATTTGTTTTGAAATTTGTTTTATTATGATTTTTATTAAGAAAAATTATAATTTAAGAGTTTAACTAAAGATTTATGAGAAAGGAAATTTTTAGAAATTTTTGGGATATTTTAAGATGAAAAACGGAATTTATATGAATTTTTATAGAAGAAAATCCTATTATTAATTATTTAATAAATATTATTATTGTATTAAAAAAAAAACAAAACAAATGACAAAATGAAAAGGGAAACCGTAGGTTAGTCTGCAACAAATTGAAAACGGAGACGAGGAGTGAATAGTGCATAGGAGTGAATAGTACCTTCAATTTTCTTCTCTCGATCTGGAGCGTCTATGGGTTTCTAATCTCAAAACTGAAGGTGCCACTGGATTCAGGACGAAGAGTACTTCAGTTCTGACCGATCAGTTTTTCAAATCCACCGTTGAATCACCGTAGATCTGAAGTAGAAAATATTGGTAAAAGGTAACTTCTGAAAAACCTTACTTAGAGACCTCAAATTAGAAATCTGACACCGTAGATGGGTTCAGAAGCTTGATAAACATTAGAATATGTAATTTTTTCGGTCATTTGGTAACTTTTTATATGGCGGTGAATAGTAATTTCCGGTGTGAATAGTGGCGGATGAATAGTAATTTCGGCGATGAATAGTGTTTCCGGCTGTGAACAGTACCCAAGCTCATTTAAGGTTTTTGGACCCTCCGGACACGTTTTTGAAGCTTATTTGGTCAAATTCAGACCAAAAACGAGGATTTTAGGGCTGTCCAATCTAGAGCCCTTACCTGTGAGTAGATGATTCTTCCTATGACTTGCCTATACTCTTCTTGATACTTGAATATGTATATGATTATGTTTATGAGATATACACACTGTGATATGTTTCTGACATGCATTAAAATGATTTGATATGCTTACATTTTGAAATATAGTTCAAGAAGAGTATAGTTTTGAAAATGGATTTATGAACTCATGGTGTAGATGATTTCACATGTATTTCTCATTAAATGATAAAGTGAATATTTATACACGTGACATTGATTTATAGAGATATATGATTGCCTAGAGAAAGGGCATATATATGTGATAAACCCTGAATGGGTAATTTATAACAGATGAATTTTGAAAAACATTGAACATGTGATTTTTACATGTATTTCGCATTACATGTCAAAGAAAGTATATTATACATGTGACATTGATTTTACAGTGATATGTTTGCCTCGGATATGGGCATGTATACATATTTCCCCTGAATGGAAAATTTTGATATATGAGTATTTTGAGACTGAAAGTCTGTATTATATTGAGAATTTATACTGGATTATATGGCATATGTGCATATGGTATTTCCTGTGGAGGAATCCTATTGGAAACACTGTCTGCTAACAGCAGGTGATGTTAGCCTTGGTGCGCACCTTGATTGCCTCAGCTAGCAGGGGAGGTGGTGCTAGCCTCGTGTGAGGGCCAACACACGGGAGATTATATGTGAAGGAGAGCGGAATGCCTCCTATATATGGGCGAGATGCCAGTTATATGAGATGTTATTTTGCCTTCCCTTGCTGTGTGCTTGGGAAAGACCCATACAGAGTCCCTTCGCGTGTCCTCTTGAATGGTAGTAGGGCAAACCTCAGCGGGATGCTGAGTTTAGGCAAATCCTATACCACCAAAGTACGGAAGGGGTCAAACTCAGGTATGGTGGTTCTGATATGGGATCCTCCGAATATTTTAACAGAAATGTTTTGATGCATAGCATAATTTGATTAATGATTTTACAGTATTGAATATGATATTGAACTTGATATGAGCATTGTTTATACAGTATCGCATACAGTTTGAAAGACCTGATTATGATTTTTGAACAGAGAATATTTGAAAATGCGGGTCCCATAAGAATGTACTTCTGAATGGTATATTTTGATATGATAAGTTTTATTATATGAGTACATCCTTATGTTGACCTGAGAAGTCATAGGAGGTGTTATCTGCTCACTGAGTTGTAAAACTCACTACACGATGTGGATCTATTTTTCAGATAAAGACACAGAGTTTGGTCCAGCAACCAAGTGATCGGTTAGAGGTTGTACTCCAGTGGTGAGCCTACATTGTTTCTAGGCTCTCAATGTTTTATAATTGCAAAATATTTGTACTCTAGAGTTGCTCTGAACGTCACAGGCAGGATCCTTGCTTCTACTGTTACTCTGGTGTTTATAGACGTAAATTGTATATTGTATATGTGTATGGGAACTTATATGTATTGGTTTATATGATCAATAATGTCATTATGTTCATTTATGGAAAATATATGTGTATGGTATATGGATTTCACGTGCCCTAAAATTTGGGTCGTGACATTCTCCTACAGAACTATCTAGGTAAGTGCTCCCTAAGCTTGAATTTGTACAAGGTCATGGTCCAAAGATAATTTTCTAAGCTCTTAATTGAATCATAAAAATGAATATTCTTGCAATTACTAATAACATATCTTTTTTATTTTTAGGCACCAAGTGATCAAAATAGTGGACACCTACCTCCTTAAGACTCCCAAAGTTGATTTATATTCTTACTATAAATTTTATGTAATTGTAATAGAATATTGTGATTCAAATTTTAATTAAATATCAGTTTTAATTGAGAAATTTAGCTTTTGATTGTTGAAGTAGTTCTTTTGTAGACATTGGTATTATTATGGTTACGAGTATAGGAATATTAAAAAAATGAAAAAAAAATATAAAGATAGTTTACATATCATCGTTAAACCTTAATGGCCTAGTGATGGTTTGCATAACTATTATTAAACAATGTGGTTTAACGAAAATTTCTCAACCATCATTAAGCTATGATTGAATGACGGCGTTCCCATGGTTTCTAAAAATCATTGCTAGGACGGTTATGATAGTTGATTCTACGATAGTTTATGTAACCATTGTTAAGTAGTTTAACGACTGTTTTTCACTTAAAAATTGTCGCTATATCCTTTTTTGATTGTAGTGTTATCCTGAAGAGGAAAACTCTTTTATCAGCTTTAAGCATAGTAGCACTTTAGGAGTTTCAAATTGATTAGGCCAATCCTTAGCTCATCTTAAGTGATAAGTTTATAGGATTTGTTGGTATAGGATTCTGACACAACATAAATGTGATCCCATTTTGAAAGAAACATGTCACTGATTAGATGAATACTGTTGATAGCTCTTGAAACAACTAGCAATAATTCACTAACTTGAAATTATAGTGGTCTTACTTTTTTTCTTGAATTGATCAAGTCAATCCTTAGCTCATCTTAAGTGATAAGTTTATAGGATTTGTTGGTGTAGGATTCTTACACAACATAAAGGATTTGAAAGAAACATGTTAGTGATTCAATGAATACTGATGACAGCTCTTAAAACAACTAGCAATAATTCACCAACTTGAAATTATTGTGGTCTTAATTTTTTGTCGAATGCCTTTGAGATACAAGCTTAACAATGCTCTAAGCATTATTTGCTTCAAGCATTCCTTCATCTAGTGATTCTAATTCTTCAAGTCTCAAGTGTGCATTATCTTCACTGGATAGACCTTCTTGAATAACTACCTTAAAGATGGAATTTGTTTCTTTAGTGGCAACGTGATGTCAACTTCGTAAACAAGGGAGTAAGGAGTAGCTTGAACCCATTATTTGATGTGATGTGAAATACATCCATAAAGCTTTCCTCATTCTTTTAAGCCAAATTCCTTCATTTGTTTACTACTTTCTTGATTAATTTGCAGAGGGTCTCCTTTCTGTTAAGTCATTAGTAATAGAGTTATACATTAATAAGTTGTATAGTTTATAAAGCCAAATAAAGTTTGTTTATTATACAACTCCCTTCCATTATCTGTGATGGCATATCAAGGGATACCATGGTGAAATATATTGTGTGTACAAATAAAGTTCACACTAGTTTTTTTTCTTCATTTTCCTAGCTGCAAGCTTTAACCTTAGTACATTTTAAGAAATGATCAGTTGCGACTAGGATGTAGGTGTGACCATCAGATGGTATCAACATCAAAAGGACAATTGCATGAAGTCCCCAAGCATCAAAAGTCCATGAAGCTAGTGTAATGTGCAATGGTTTTGGTGGCTGATGAATAAGTTTGCATGAAACTGGTAGGTTTGACACTTCAGAGTCTATACAATCCTTGACCATAAGAATCCAATAGTAATCTGTTCTTTTTATTCGGAAGTGTAGTTAAGGACCCAATTGATGAGTGCCATAAAATCTAGAATGGGCTTCCTTAAGAGCTTTATGTACTTCTTCCTTTCCTATACATAAAAATCTGTAGAGTGCTTTTGAAGTATACGAAGTGAAAAGCTTGGCAATGAATTTCAGTCATATATGTCGAGGATCATATGGAAACTTTCCATATTCCAAGTAGTACATGATAGGCTCTATCTAATCTTCCTTTTCGACTTAAAAAATGGAGACAATACTAACTTCTTTAGTTACATCTTCCTCCTCATCACCAAAGGTTGGTGAAGTGACTCATCTTTGGCACACATGCACTTCAAGTTCATAGCTAAGTTTAGGGTCAAGCAACTTGTTTATTTTCTTTTCTAGGTACATTAGTGTTCTGCCTTTTCGCACAAGGGGTTAACAACTCTCTTGCTAGCTAGGGTTACAAGGTGCACCAAGGCTAGCTATCTCTACCGCTAGCTGACAATGTTTTCAAAAATAAATTCAATATAATTATTATTAGTTTTATTTATTTATTTTATTATTTTTAGATTTTAAAAATAAAGTATCATTTTACTCAGTATCTAGTGATAACTCATTGTGTTCACATAATTATAATCATTATATCCACAATGGATACTTTCTCTACAACTGCATATCAAATACAATAATTATTGGATTTAGTCATATCACTTTCATTCATTTTTCGACTTATATTTGTATTTATAAAATGTACATACATATATCCATGTGCTCACATAAATAAAGAAATTTTATTTTTAGTAGTTATATCTCATTTTTAATTTTCTCCAATCTTATAATCATATATCATTGCTCAATAATTCATTGTCCATTAGGGTTTCCAACATTAAATATTATTTGAGATTCCGTTATACATAAATATTCACATACTTATATGTGTTCATAGTATAAGTATCATACGTTACAGGATATCATGATATTAAACTTTTTGGTTAGAACATTTCACACCATTGGGATAAAAATAAATCCGATACATTTTATATATATAACCTATTCTAATAAAATCTCATACCATTATGGATCATCTTCACTAATATTTGAACTATCCTCAAATTCGCATATTTATATCCATAAGTCGATATTATCAGGAACCGTACACATAAAAGAATATATAGACATTCATATAGGATAACCAACTTTTCTCATTCCAAACTTCTATCAAGTCATCTTGATCACTTTACATTATTTTTGGACATGGTTATCAAAATATTCTCTATATTTCCAAATTAAGAGTTCAAAGATTAATTTGAATCCTACTTCCCATATTTTATTTCTCAAGAATTTCAACGCCACTAATTCACTTTATTACACTCCTCAAAGCACCATAAGGCCATCAACAGTCTCTTCCTTTCACCTAGAAATTTTTATACAGCTAGGTGTCCAAATTCACTATTTTAAATTATGAATAGTTTAATGTCTAACTTCCTCCATTAATCACTTCCAACAAATTGAAATCGCTAATTTCCTAATTTTATCTTACCTATCCTCAAGTAAACCCAATATGCTCAAATCTTTCTCTTATGACACTTTCCTATCACTCACTAATCCTTAAGAAATCCTAACATATTTTATTTTTACCATTCCTAACATATCTACTACCTACCCATCTCAATTCACTTCTCACACATTCATATATTTTAATGACATACTATCCAAATATCAACCATCACCCAAGTCACAATCTTGGCATACAAAAATAGTCAAAAATAAAATTGCGTGAGTCCTCAGTCCTACAGAATGTTCTTGAGCAACAATATTGTAGGTTATTAGTGATTTTCCTGGCACTGATGGCTTTGAGACTGAGGCCTTTGTTAGATAAGTTTTAATGCTTTCAAGTGCCTTTTGGCAAGACTTGGTCTATTCAAAGGGAATGTCTTTTTCCATCAGTCAACTAGAAGGTTGGGAATGGCTAGCATTGAAATGATTATCCGAATAGAGGCAAACTAATTTTCTTGGAAACTTTAAAGTTCATGGATGTTCTTTAGTTATGAAATTTTCATTATTTCATTTATCTTTAATTCATTGATTTCAATCTCATGGTGTCGTACAATAAAGCTAAAAAACTTCCTAGAGAAAATTCGAAATGCACACTTTAAAGGGTTCATCGTCAAATGGGATCAACGAAGCCACTCAAACACCATCTTGTGATCTCTTTCAAGTGCTTAGACATTTTCTTTAACCTCGCCACTAAGTCATCTACATAGTATTTCATATTCTTATTTAGCATATTCGCTTTGGTATACGAAATGTTGTTAACTCTTCATCTTTTAACGCTATGCATATCTGGTTGTATCCAGAAAATTAGTACAAAAATGAATGTGCCTTGTGGCTAGCTGTAGTGTCAACCATAATATCTGAAATAGGAAGAGGAAAGTCAACTTTAGAGCATACTTTATTTAAATATCAAAAAACAAAGTAGATGTAGATTTACTCCTTTTTCTTACATATAGTAGTGATGTTTGAAATTCAGGTATGATATTTTCGTACTTTACCACTATAAGACAATAGAATTTCGGTGGTGACTAAGCCTCCATGGAAAGTCCAAAAATTATCAATGAAAACTTTGAGTGACGACTTCTAGTCATCACCTATACTACATTTAGTAAAAAGTTTTAGTGGCGATTATACTAAGTTACCACTAAAACAAAACTTTCAGTGGTGAGATATGTCACCATTGAAGACTACAAAAGTCGACATTGAAATACAAGAGGTCGCCATTAAAAATGAACATTTAATGGTGACAAAATAAAGTCGCCACACGAAGGTTTGCATTCAATGACACTATTTCAATGTGTTATTGCATACTACCTTAAAATCATCTGAGCTAAAATAACTAATTAAGTGTCTCCAATAATCATCATTGACTACAGGAGATAGTATGCAAGTCTTTTTTCATTAGTATTGTATAAGGAGCAGTGCTCGTGCAAGTTTGTCCTCTAAGTTCTATAACCTTTTCGCATAATATCGTTAATGATGCATCAAATTGTCACTCTAGAGTTGTCCCAACTTTAAAGTTTTCTGACAACAATAAATCTAAAAGTGTTAAATCTATAAAAATGCATATTGACATAAGTATAATAAACAATTATGTTAGTTATTACTTTCACTCTCATGAAGATTTATTCTCTACCTTCTTCCTTAATTAGGACCTACTTTCTCACTTTCAAAGGACAAGTGAATCGTGTGGTATATCTAATGTAGTTAACAAAATCCCTTAATTCTTCTCCTATGGCTTGAAGGATACTGTTAAAGATCTTAATTACAAATTTCTTGTCTTTTATACCCATCACCATCTCATCCACTTGTTCTTCTTCCTGCCATCATCAAATCCACCTATTGCGAATAAATAAATTATGTTGTCAATTGAACACTTAAAAAAATGCTTTAATATCTAAGAAAATTACATGAATTAGCTATAAATCAATACTTGAGTGCATTGTTGCTTCATTCACACAAAAAAAAACATAACATCCATGATTACAAAAAATATAATAAGTACATGCAAAGAAGCCAAGACAACAAACAATTAAGCATTATGTATACAATTTACATTATATGGCATTTCATATGGAGCCTCTAGATAGAAATTCTCCTTCATCACTTTCTTCATCCATGGTCCCATATTCTTCATTGTCATTGATGAAATCAACTTTTTTGACACTTTTTCCTTCACTCTAATTATAGAAACTTTGAAGTTGAACATCGTCCCTACACATTACCATTGTAATATCATTTTGGTCCTCATTGTAAATAAACAAATTATACTCAATCTCTTCTTTCTGATAAGTATCTTTGGCAAACAATCATTCACCATCATCATCTTCATGGGGTATGCTAAAAAGGTCACGAAAATTTGTTTTCACGATAACAAACTAATTTTGATTGATGATGTCATCCAAATAGAATACTTGTTTTGTTTGAGATGCCATGACAAATAGCTCATTTGTATTCAATGAACAATGAGTATTCACACTTGTATATTATATCTGTCAACTTTATATCATCTTATTAAATGAGTAACATCCCATCGATGATAGTAAAAGAGGTATATTTTATTTTCCCCCACGAAAGATAGCTTATAAATATCCTAGATGACACTATGATATTGTTTTTTAGGATTTGAATAATTTCCTTTCACAATAACTTTGCTATTTTGAGTTTTTCTTTGATATTCACATTCTCATATATGAAACCTAAACCCATTGATAAGAAATGTCATATACCTATATACAACCCTTTAAGGACTCATGGCTAAGCTAATTAGCTCATAAACTCTTTGTGTATTGTGAACCTGGTTGTATAACCTATCGAAAATTATCAACATCGAAAAGTTATGACATAGTTTATAATATATTGCATTATAGACCTAATTGAAAGACACTTGCTTAGCAATTAAATCATTGAGGAAACTCTGCTATGTGTCTTGAATCAACATTTGATGTATGTGTTTGAAGCTCATTTCTTTGATCTTTACATGTGATTTCATCAACTAGAGTTAAATCTAGAAATAATTTAATTGATAGAAAAATATCATATAATTACTTTATGAATAGCTAAACATTTTCACTATTTTATATAGATGATCTTGATCAAATTCATTGTTAGATAAAGTAATCAATTTGCCAACAACTCTTGGTTGCCCACTCTCATCAAATATTAACATTCCACAAGCTATTATGTTTCCATCATCATTCCTTGAAGTTTTATTGAATTTTGTTGAGATATTGCTCAAATATTTTAAGAAAAATGTAAGACTTTCATCTGCTAAATATCTTTTAGCGATTGATCCTTCGGGACGTGTTTTTTTATAAATATATTATTTCAGTGTGTGTAGATACCTATAAACGTAAATTAAAATAAATATGTTATCTAGTAACAAACAAAACTTAAGTCTAAGTATAGGTAAGATAATATTACCTCTCAATTAGGTATATCCATTGGTACTCAACAACAATTTTTGCCTCTCTTGCCAAGTGGGCTGGAAGGTAAACCATGACATCAAAGAATGCTAGAGGAAATACAATTTCTAGTTTGCACAAGGTAATGACGATTCATTTTTCAATAGAATCCAAATATTCCATAGTTAAAAACTTTGATCAAAGAATCTTGAAAAATTGTGCCAACTCTATTATAGGATCACTCACTTCTTTAGGCAACAATGCATGTATTGCAATTGGAAATAATTCTTATAATATGTGATGGTCATGACACTTCAGTTCAAATATCTTATTTTCTTTAACATTGACACACCTTGAAGTATTTGATGAAAATGCGTCAAGAACTTTCAACTGGTCCAAAAATTTACAGATTTCCAAATTCTATTATGGTGATAACACATAACATACTACTGGTAGCAAAATATTATTTCCATCATTAATAGGGTGTAACATTCCTAAGTCCATCAAATCATATTGATTATTTATTGTGTCTTTCTTCTTTCTAGCCATATCCATCATCGTAGACAAAATATTGTTTGAGATGTTTATTTCAATGTGTATGATATCAAGATTATGCCACAGCAAATGTATTTTCCAATAAGGTAGTTGGAACAAATTAGTCTTCTTCAAATTGTAGGCAACATAGATTGGTCATGCATTCACTTTTGGCCCTTTCCAAGTGTCACTTTCAATAAGAATTCTAGTTGTTCAAGTTTTTTATCACTAGACAAATATGTAGGTGGAGTGTTATTGTCCACTTTACTATCAAATTTCCTTCTATTCTAATGCCATGGACGATTGGCTGGTAAGAAGTGACGATGACCTATGTAATATAATTTGTTTTTCAACAATACCGAGTGGGTATATATGTGGCAACAAGAACATGCCAATTTTTCTTTTGTTGACCATCTTGAAAGATTGCCATATGCAAACAAATTATTTATTGTCCACATGATACTAGTCCATATACTGAAATTTGATTGTGAATATCATATATCTCTGCCCCTACCTCCCATAGTTCTTTCAACTCCTTAATCATTGGTTTTAAATAGACACTTATATAATCTCCTAGACACTTAGGGCCTATAATAAGAAGTGTCATCATGAAAGTTATGGTATAAGAACAAACTACCAAATACTATGATTGAGGCTCATGTTTTCATGTGGTTGAAAATCGTTGCTTACTAAACCTATCCAAACAATTCTAGGATCAACTGAGAAATTAAGATGTTGCTTGTTAAAAGATTTCTAAGCAACGAAATCAGCTAAGTGTCTTATCTTAACACACCATCATCAACATGTTCCTCCTTATACCACTTGATATCTTTAGAAATTTGTTTTTCCATGTACCGTCTTTACAATCTAGGCTTTATTGGAAAATATTGCAACACTTAGTGTGCTTCATTCTTACTTTTCTGCTCATTTAATTTTCATCTAGACAACTTGCACTTAGGGTATGATTGTGCATTGGCATATTCTTTCCTATATAGAATGCAGTAATTCTTACATGCATATATTTTTGTATAGTTTACCCTCAAGTCTTAAATAATTCTCTTCTCTTCGTAGTAAAAATTGGGTGCTTAGGCCCCCTCTAGGAATAATTCTTTAAATAGGTCCAACAATATGTCTATAAACTTATTACTCCAATGATTAAGGCACTTCAGATTAAGTAACCTAATGATGAATGACAACTTTCACACCTTCT
This sequence comes from Gleditsia sinensis, assembly GCA_037074535.1. NCBI lineage: Eukaryota > Viridiplantae > Streptophyta > Magnoliopsida > Fabales > Fabaceae > Gleditsia > Gleditsia sinensis. The sequence continues at coordinate 62,595,515 of CM073463.1, read as the reverse complement.
CACAATTTGAATATAGGCTTGTTTTAATATCTTTTAGTACTTAGTCAAATTTCTTTGCATACAAATTTGGCTCTTCCTTATTTTCTACATAAGTATTCATCTTCTCTGTGTTAGGAACTCTATATGCATTGTGTGTCATTTTAGTTATGTCATCATCTTCAACACTGCCTTCATTAGGGAGATATGAAGTCATCCATAAAAATTATCCATGAAGATCCCAAACATTGTAAGATTTCCAAAAACCATTCTTCAATAGATCAAACCATACATCATGTCTCACTTTAAACACTGCATTTTTTTCGTTTTTTGTAAGGGCACCTAAGTCTACTGTCGACCCTTAACTCATTGTATGTCTACTTGAGAAAATTATCCATCCTTGTATATACCTTGGGTTAGCTCTATTCTCAACATTCGACCAACTTTTATCTATAACGTTTCTTACAAATTTGATTGGAATGAAAGTGAGCAATTGGAAAAGAGAAAGAGCAATGTTCATAAACAAGATAAGGTGTATATATGTTGCTAGAATGGAATGGGATCATATGAAAAAAGTAGTAAAATTGAGATCATGTCGAGGAAGGTACTAGAAATAGTATCATGATGACAAAGGTACTAAAAAAAGAGCAATTTAAAGAGGTCATGGGATGAAAACTTGTTATTGAGGCCCTTAAGAGCTAACCCAAAAATGATAGTTCATCTATGGTACGTGTCCACGAGTGGCTTTAGGTGATATGAAAAAGAAAGAGATGAAATATTGGAAAGCATTGAAATTGTTCATTCCTTATATCTTAGACTCATGTGTTGTTTGTTTATTTAACAAACAAGAAAGATGACATTTAACAAAAAATCTAATAAAGTTTTTCCATATATTGAAACTCTCCCTTGATGTGCAAACAAACAAATTTTGATATAAGATTTGTCTGATTGCCATAGTAGATTACATATATGTACCACAAGTGCAATTGAAATTCTTGATTTGTATTTGTGCAACGAAAGTACACAAGATTTGGCATACTCATGCATTAAATCTCTTCAGGATACTTACTCCTATGTGAATTGTAAATGAGGAAGATAATGCTGTAATTTAAATCAAGTAATCATCTTATTCTTCACCAGATAGCCAATTAAACATAAACAAAACAAAGCTAAAAGAAAAATAACAGGACACTACATTCAGTTACTCTAAAGGTCACTAGTATCATTGTAAATGAGGAAGATAAGGTCACAATTATCATTGTAAATGAAGAAGATAATCCTGTAAATTAGATCAAGTTATCTAAATATTAAGTTGAGGGTATTTTTGTGATCTTAAATTCATGGATGTGTAGAATTTTATTATGCTATTATATTTCTTTGGAAAAAATACATTTTTTTACCTTGATATTTTAGTGCAATTACAACTTCTCACTTTCCTTTTAATTGTTGCAATATCTCTCATTTTTTTATTTAATTACAATTTGCCCCCTCGTGTTAAATTCTACTATCAATTCTAACTTTAGAGAGTACAAAAATACTAAACTACCCTTTCTGTTAAAAAAAGCATTGGAATATATATATTTTTAGTTAAATGCAAAACATTTTTTTCCCTTCTCCGAAGATGGAGAAGAGGAGCGAAGCTTCTCCACCCCCAATCGGAATTTCCATCCCAGCTTGCCGTCAATGTGCAATGGGTTGGTGATAACTGTGGAGCCGCATGGTTAAAAATTGGCTAAAGGGTCTAAAGACGCTCTTATGTTTGGGATTACCTACAGAATGTGTTACGAATTGATGAAGGGGTCCCTTGACCCCAAATCGCGAAAATCCTATTTTAGAGGTGAACACTCAAAAAACCAAAGTTATTGTGCCTAAATCCAATAGTAGGAATTGAATCTAATGGATTTGCCCTGAAAAATCATATTCCTGGCGAGCAATGGTAGTTTTTGCAAGCTTTAGCTTCTGAAGAATGCGTAGAGCTGCAGTAATGCCTGTATCCAAGTTTCTAATGTTCTTATGCAGAAATAGAATGGCGTGTGTTATCATCAACTTCTTATATGTTTTGTAGAAGTGTGTCTGGACTGGATTGTAAAGCGTAATTTCTATGTTTTTTTTTGTTTTTTTTTTCTCACTAAAAATTTAGTAATGTTTTGTGGAACCCAAAAGATGGAGAGTTTTGTAGATCTCCTTCGTTGTAGAGGAGAAAAAAAAACAAAGTGTTTTTGCATTTAACTAAAAAAAATATTCCAATGCTTTTTTTTGCAGAAAGGGTAGTTTAGTAATTTTTTAGCCTCCAAAGTTAGAATTAACTGAATTGCAATCAAATGAAAGAATAGGAAAAATATTGCAATAATTAAAAGAAAATGGGAAAGTTGCAATTGCACTGAAACATAAGGCTGGAAAATTGTATTTTTTCCCATTTCTTATGACATGAAGTAAGTTTTACTATAATTTAATGTTTTCCATATTAGAATATAAATCCAAATAGGGGTATGAACAGAGAACTTAATGAACAGCTTGTAAGCCATGTATGCAAAGTGACTAGTTGTCATGATCATCTTTTTGCTATTATCGAATTGATTGAGTACTATTCAAACTCAAAATAAGAGAAAGGAGAGTGAGGACAAAAGATAAGTCGGGGTAGAAAATTTGGGGCACAGCCTATTCAACAACAGGGACAGTTCTATGCTATCATGGTAACTGAAAAGCTTATACTTTGGATATCTTTCTAACTTATAAAAAAGAATTGCATTAATAGCCTCTTATATTGTTTCAATTGCATGACGAAAAAACAAATCGAAAGCACATGGTAACTGCATTCTAAATTCAAACCAGCATGTTCTGTTTTTACAGCTTTAAAGCATAATGTATACAAGACTTTTTGACTTGGTAGAGCCAATGCCTTAGCTGAAGCCCCACACATTTCAAGAGAGATCCACTCTGGATGTCCTCATAAAGCATAATTTTCAGAATATATTGACTTCCTTGATTCTTTTTTTTTTAAGTGCGCCCCTCAACATATTATAGAACTCCATTTCAATTTTTAAAGAATTTAAATTTAAAATTTCACAAAATTTGAGTGCAAACTTGAACTCTAGTGTAGGGGGAATTATTAGTTGTTTACCTCAGCTCTACCACATAAGTTGAGGCTGCTCCACTACTTGTTTAAGCATATGTAAGGTTGCAAATCTTTGTCAAACTTTGAAAAATTGCAAGTGATTGAAGACTCTATGTGATGTGCTCTTCCATTTGTTTAATTCACTTCTTTTCCCTCCTTGTTAACTTTTACCTGTTATAAGAAACATTTCTTACCATATACTGTAAGACTGATTCTGACAAAGGATCTGAATCTCAACTAACTTTGTAGTAAAAAAAAAGGATTAAAAATAGTACTCCTCCAAAATCTTGTAGTTTTTGAGCCCACAGTCTAGCTAAATAGGCCAGTCTTGATTATTTGGAAGAGGAGAGATTGTGTCTACTGCCTCTGATAGCCCACAAATTGTTACTACTAGCAGATTAGGAGATTTGTGGCAGTTTAGTTGAAAAATGGCGGCTCAAAATGTTTTAGACAAAAAGAAAACGGGAAGCCTTTCTACTCTCTATATTGAGTTTCTAACCATGTGGGAGTTCCCATTTCTAAGATGGATTTTCATTTTCTAGATATTTCACTGATAAAATGAATCTGCAGTATTTAACCTAAAAGCTGCATATATCAACTCATTCAAACAAATAATCATCTAGTTTTAAGGCCATTTTGACTCATTCAAACAATGCTGGAGTTGGTCCTATTCATTTTGATGGCTGCTGAGGTTATAACAAATCTATATTAATGCCAATTACGTATATTATCTTCATTTTGATTTTGATGCACTAAAATCACGTGCTATTTTACAACAGATGCTATAGCCCAATTCTTAAGCTAAAACACCAAATCTAGTACGACAATTTTTTAAGTTCTTGCATCCCCATAATCTCATATGCATATTTCAAAGAAGAAGAAAAAATCAACTACAAATCAATTCAACTTTCCACCAAATCATGTCTTATAACAAAAATAAAGACAGAAAATTGTCTATGAAAATATTCCACCAAAATACATGTCTAGAAGCATGACATGTTAGCAAGTGCATACAATAGACATGACATGATTTGGACATGTAGAAGGAAAATTTTCATAGACAATTTTGGTGGAATGAATATATGCCTCTACCTCAGACTAGCATAATGAATATATGCAACAAAGCATGACATGTTAGCAAACTATGTAAAGAAACTATCTACCAATGCAACAAAAACACTGGAAAAATATTCACCGTTAAAAATCTAATTGAATAAAATTCCAATGCCACTTCCTTGATTCTGGGGCACAAAACTTTAGTTGGGCTTGATAGTGATTAGCAAACTACAGGTGGGAAAGTGTCAAATTGATTAGATAATAATATAACCAAAGTTCACATTCCTTCCAGTCTTGTGTTATCTAAAATACTAGGAAAACTTTAGGGCAATCAAGTATTATGATAAACAAATTTGCAGTAAGTACATAGAGTCTATGAAAATATTCCACCAAAATACATGTCCAAATCATGTCTTATCACGTTTGCAAACAAAGTGCATACAATAGCCTTCACTTTTTATGTTATAAGAGTTAACATAAAGGCATAAGTCATTCTAAAGAAGTTATAATCAAAGTGGCGAAGTTCATAAATCCTTCATTATATATAGTTTACAACTTAGATTGCTATCTTTAATCTCTCGTCAAATTTTCCAAATATGGTTTTCCATTATATCAGAATGGAGGTAGAAAGAAAATAGTAAGATTATGTAGCATAGCTAAAAAAAACATGCTGTCAGTGTTAATCGAGCAATGGCTTTGCATTTTCTGAGTTCTCACACAGCCTTTAAACTTTCGAACTTGGTCATCAAGTTTAGACCATTTCGAATAGAAGAATATGACCACGTAGCATACCATAATATAAAAGCCACCTTGCCTACCCTTGAAGTGTACTCTTGGCACACCATGACTGCCGCTGACAGTGTTGTACAAATTGAAAGATATTCTTAATATGCAATCAAAAACACCAACCGACCCCACACACAACCAAAAAACAAAGAATAAAAATGAGTAGAAAAAAGGAATGAATAAAAAATACCAATAGAGACCCTCACTTGTACACCTGCTACTCATGCGGTGGTCTATAGTTACATCCTTGAATATTATTATGCTTGAATTTCTATGCAACCTGATGTAGAAATTAAGAACTGACTTTTAGAAAGTAAGATTACAAAACAAAATAATTAAAAAAAGAAGAAGAAGAGATCACTTATCATCCAATAACCGAAAGATGACTCTACCTCCACAGTTCTCTCTCTCTCACTCATATTTTCAACAGAAAGTCGTCAACCAACATATACTTGTCCAAATCCACCCTTTCCTGTTTTTCTTCTACTTTATACTAAGGGGAACCACATACTTGAACCTGTCACCTTAAAAAAAAAAGGAAAAAGGAAAATAACAATCCATCACTATGCTCCAACACTCAGATGATTCAGGCAAACCAATTATGATACTTGTGTCATGAAAATAAATTTTTGAAATCCAACACTGAGGACAAAAAAAATGGAAATACAAACCTGAAAGTAATGTGTAGGTTTACTTAAAAAGAAAAGGACTGCTAAGAAAATTGCTTTCAGTGTCAGAACTTTTACAAATGATTTCCCATGATCGAACCTACAAATGTTTGGGAACCTGATAAAAAAATCCCAAAAGTAATTTTGGGGCCCCAAAAATAACTTGGGTTACACCTAAAACCTGTCATAATTACATATGAGAGGATTTGTAATTGTCCATCATATGCTTGAAAAATAAAATTCATATTCAAATGCAATGAAACAAAAGTTAAATAGTGTTAATTTTTAACTAGAACAAAATCAAATATGAAGAAAGTTAGCTTGGGCCATCACTGAGAATATGTACCACAAAGAACACAAGCGAGGACAGTAAGGATTCACTTTATGGTTTGAAGTAAAAGTGTCCAATATGGATGGATAAATAGGAAAGGTTTTATAGTTGTTAAGCATAAACTAATAAGTAAATGTAAGGAATACAAAGAACTTAAAATTATTAGAAAGATACTGAAAACTATGTGAACAAAACAGGCTTTACCATATAAAACTAAAAGTAACTTTAATTTTTCAACCGATAGGGCATATAGAAAGTAATATTGTTTAAAGACTACAAAAGTATATGAAATTGAATAATATCATATATCAGGAACTATAATTTATTACTAATGTATTATTCAATTTGGAGATGTATCAATATTCAAATATCGACTCATCAGGTATTATATATGACATGTCAAACACAGAGAGAAGGGAAAAAACTGCTTACGAGAAGATTCGACCACAAACATAATGGTTTCTTGTAACCCTAGAACAACAACATTGGAAAATTAATTCGAAGACGGGAATGTTCCAGATGTGATATATACAAATAAGGAATGTACATTATGTTCCAAAAGCTAATAACAGTCACCAGCGAAGTTGTTAATGAAGCGAAAACTCATGAATTAGAATCTCCTCACTAATGGATAGAAAGAGGTCACTTGTAGTCCATTTATGGTTTTCCATTATATCAGAATGGAGGCAGAAAGAAAACAGTAAGATTATGTAGAATAGTTAAAAAAGCATGCTGTCTGTTAATCAAGCAATGGCTTTGCATTTTCTGAGCTCTCACATAGCCTTCAGAACTTGGTCGTCAAGTTTAGACCATTTCGGATAGAAGAAAGTCATGTGAGGTGTAATATCTGTACATATACATGCTTGCCGTCATTTTTGAAATTTCCACCAATCACTCACATAACTATTTTAATTATGTCTATCTCTGAGTTCTATAGATGCTTACATTAGTATCTTTATCTTCATATTCAAAGTTAGGGTATGTGCAGCTATGGAAGGAATCACATTCCGTCAATTTCAAAATATTTGTGTCTTTTGTGGTTCTAGTAATGGAAAAGATGGAGAGTATGTGAAAGCTGCACAAAACCTAGGTATGGTGTTGGCTAAGAGAAAAAATTACTTAGTCTATGGTGGAGGTAACCGTGGGTTAATGTGGTGTGTGGCTATAGCTCAAATAACGTGAGCCTTGAAAACAATTTAGGCTCACCACAGAAGTACGACACCTAGTCAATCAAGAAGCCGCAGGACCAAACTCTGGGTCTTTATCTAAAAAACATATCCACAATGTGTAGTGATTTTTACAACTCAGTGAGCAGATAAGACCTTCTATAACCTCTTAGGTCAGCATATGGATGAACTTATACTTTAAAATTTATCATATAGAAAGTACAGTTTGGAAGTACATCCATATGGAATCCATATTTCAAATATCCTCATTTCACAATATAGCCCAATATTCAAAACCAAATACAGTACAATACAATTATAAAACAAATATTGTTATGCAATAAAAGATTTTACATGCTTTAGGAGGTTTCCATATTAGAACCAATAAATAATCCCAAGCACACAGCAAAGGAGGGTAAACCACATATCAATAATAGGAGGCACCCCGCTATCCCCGATAACAATAACTCCCGTGTGTTGGCCGTCACACGAGACTAGTACCACCCCTGCTAGCTTGTTTTCAAGGCTCACGTTATTTGAATTGTACTGTATTAGTAATCTAGAGTATGCTTTATATGCCACAGGCAAAATCTCTGCTTCTGCCGCTACTCTGATGTTTATAGATTTAATCTATATATTGTATATGTATGGGAACCTATATGTATCGATTTACATGATAAAGAATTGAATTATGCATATTTATAAAAAATACCTGTTCATATTATATGGTTTCACGTGCCTTAAAATTAGGGGCGTGACATGAGGAGTATAGAAATCAATAGCCTCAAAATCTAACCCAACATTTCTCTGTTTTCTCACCAAGACAAAAGCCCGTACAGCTAGAAACACAGCAAATTGTAGGACTTTAACACCATTATGCATTGTCAGTGAAACTCAGAGCAACATCAAATGAAATCGATCTCAAAAAATAAAACCTAACCTCACTTGAGCAACCGCAATTTGGCCTCGCGAAGTTGGATCTTCGAAAAGCTTTGGCTCTGTCGCAAATGTGGTGGTTAATAGGAAGTGAAGAGGAAGGAAAATTTACGATAAAGAGAGGGAAACGCGTAACAAAATTCCATTGCCCCTCTATTCAGCAAAGGTGAGGGAAGGGGGAAAAGGTGTAGCAGGTTTGGGGAAGGTGAGGGAAGGGAGAATCTTTACAGTAAATGGGAAAAATTTTGCTAGGGATTTGGGGAGGGAAAAAAACATGTGTTAGGGTCACAACTGAAAGGGGAAAACACCGGAGAAAACCTATTTTAGCGGCGACACCATTGAAAGAGTACGACTATCTACATATTCGTTAGTTTATACTTTTAGTGGCGAGTTCGCCCGTAGTTACTTTATAAAATTGTCATTTTTAGTAACGAATTTTCGAATCACCACTGAAAATTGCTACTGAATGGCATTTTTCTTATAATGCACGAATAACGCTGGTCTCAATTTTTTTTTTGGAACACGCCAGCCTCAATTAACTTGTCGTTAAAGTCCCACATTGACTAGATATCTAAATATTATGCTCTTTATAAGTCTAGATAATCTTTCTTCTCTTGATTTAAATTTTAAGAGTAGAGTTAAGTCCAATATTTATAATATAGTATCAGAGTTTGGTTCAGTTTATGATATGATCTACCCACAGATGTTCATGTCTGCAAATTTCACACTCCAAATATTCATTCCTGAACGTGAGGTTTAATTTTGGCATTTTTATGTTCCAACTTTGGGCAAAAAAAAAATTATTCAGTTAAGAAAAGTAAAGAAATGAATAATTTTATTTTTTATTTTTGTTATTCCTTTTTTATGTTTTCAGTATATTATTTCAAGATTGGTATCATGAATGTGAGCGTTGTTGGGCGTTATTCAAGTGACCCCACTTAGCCTAAGACTTGAAGAATTTCTCACTCTCAATATCTAATTCTCTAGGTGCTATTACTGTATCTCATTAGTAAAATAGCATTGAAAATTGAAATTTTTTTCTCTTACTCATATGTTGTATTTATCAATTAAATGCTTGAATTTTTTTTTCACAATCAAATGAGCGTTTAATTTTTCAATAACTGTTCAGTATGTTACATATAATTAAGAAAATATATTTGACGCTATTTTTATTTATTTTGTTTTACTGGTACACTTATGATTATAGTTTCATATATACATATACATATATATATATATATATATATATATATATATATAGATATATATGAAATAGTGTTCCTTCTTCGCTAAGAACAAGCAACACGGCCTCTCTCGACTCACTCAGGCTAATAGGGTGTCTCCTATTCATATATACATATACATATATATATATATATATATATATATATATATATATATATATATATATATATATATATATATATATAAATGCATATTCATCAATGCAATATAAAATTATCAAGCAATTCTCCATGAGTTTTACACTTGCCATTCAATCATAATCAGTAACTTTATAGTTTTACAAATCAATGCCACGTGCATAAATATTCACTTTATATTTATTTGTAGCAAAACATTATTATTTAAAAATAAAAATTATAGAATATTACAGTAAAAGCATATAGTTCTCTTAAAAAATATTAGAAATATTAGGCTTAACTCCTTTTTCAAAACTCGAGTCAAGAGAGTGAAAATTGCCTAAACTTATAAGGAGCACAATACTTAGACATCCGACTTTGGATTTGATTTCCAGGATAACCTGACTGAGATGGATTTGTCATCCTTATGGAAGTTCCGGTTGCCTAGAAGGTTCTTGATTTGTATTTTGAAAATTCTTCATAATTCACTCACTTTTGCAGCTAATCTTAAATTGCGGGGCTACAATACTGATGGAAAATGCATTTTTGGATGCTCTTCATTAGATAGTGCAAATCACTTATTTTTTTAATTTGTTGATCGAACCACTTGGTTTGGTTAAGAATACTCTCCATACAGAGTATATTACTCCCTGGGAGATTGGGTACTCGCTTAATACACTTCTGAGGTCCAAAAGAAGCATGGAATCAAACACTAAATTCTATTTCTTGGAGCATGCTATTTCGCTTTGTTGGTGTATTTACTCTCACAGGAATAGAGTATCGTTTGAACCTGTTAAAGCCTCAACATTAGCAGTGCAAAAAAAATTTCGAGAGTTAAGGTTTGCATACAATATCGCTATGGACAAGGTGGGCGATATCTGTATTGGTATGCGATGTAAAAGGAAAGGTTGGTTCTAGGACAGACAACTCACTTGCCATGAACCAAAAAATCTACTTTACTGGACTGAATGGAAACAAAGTTGTAGGCGTGATTTTGGGGTTTTCATGCTGGCCAATCAAGTTTTGATGCCTACCATTGCTTCTTGGGATAAACCAATCATGTTAGCGATATTAAGGGAATTCGAAGAACCTTAGAAATACTCTTTGATATGTAGGTTGTATCCTGTTAGCTCTGTCCCTACTCAACATTATCTCAGAGTAACCAGGCATGGAAAATCTATATCACGACAACTCTCTTCAATTTGGCATGATATTTCGTATCTTAGCTTCAGTTGATTATATTTTCAGTTCACAATTATGTTAATAGGGTAGGTTTTGTTAACATGGCGAATATGCTGCTAGGCAAGTATTTATTTCCTTTCAATATATAAATTAGGTGTCATTTTGAAGGGAAAAAATGTCATTTAAAAAAAACCGTGAGGAAAAGAATAAAAATACACTGCCATAGATAGCCCCAGTGCTAAAGCTTAATTCATGAAGACGTTATGACTTCTCTCGACAACGGGCTTCTCTAAATTTATAGGGCTTTAACTTGGACATATTGAATACTTGCTTGTTCAAAATCATATCTCTCAATATTTATTAATTTTCGAAGAGTATTTAGAGTGAACAAAGTCTGAACGTATCATTAATCGACTAATTACCATAAAAACAAATCTAACCACATATTAATTTGTTTTTAAAATTTTCTATCTATAATAAGTATACAAAAATTTATAGTTAGTTAATAAATTTAATATTACCATGTCTTAATTTATATGTTAAAAAAATTACTGTATTCCAACATTTTTCTCCATGTCTTATTATGTGTTGTATGATAGTTATTTGCATATTGCCAATCTATGTGGATGGTCTTTTTTTCTTTTTGATAGTAAACATCCATTCATTCAGCAAACTTGATCTGTAAGCCAAGCCAAAAAAAAAAAAAAAGACTGGCCAACACTCCCAAAACAAGAGCAGTCCTAGTTAAGAAAAAAAAAACACTCATATCAGCTCCACACAAAATCTGACCACTAGATTTTCTAGTACTTTTCAATTTTCTTACCTCTTTCTATATACACTTTCAAGCTTCATGCACCTACTGACTTCAAGCACCTACTGACTCAGCTATTTGATGAGGCACTGTATTAGCTTCCCTTTGTTGATATATTGTCACATTGACAATCTTTAAGCTTAGTGAGATTTATGATTTGGGATCAACTATAGTAATAGTGAATCCCTCACAAATTCAGGAGACATATTTTTTTTTCCTTTTTCAGCTTTCAATTCAGTTCGCATCCTAACAGGTTTAGCTGTTCTTGTGGTTTCATTGTCTCATATTACCTGTAAGAAAAGATTGAATTTCCTACACACTTTAAAAATAATGAACTAATGGCTCTTATAATCATATAATATAGCATGTGAAAGAGAAAATGAATTAATTTGACTGCAAACAATAAATAAATGAAAGCTAAAAGTCGAAGATAATTGGTTTGAGTTACCTATGGAAGAGAGAAAACATGCCAAGGAATAAGATTATGGAGCAGCCGAGTAGCCAAAGAAGAAGAAAATAACGGTAAACCACGTGTGAAGAGACTAAAATACACAAGCATAAATGCAACCGGTCACTTCTTTGGTCGGATCTTGTTCTTTCTTGGCCTTTATCTTTGGTGGTGCTCTGGTCATTTGAGTCAACTTTAGCATTCTTAAGAAAATAGCGGTAAACCACGTGTGAAGAGACTAAAATACACAAGCATAAATGCAATCGGTCACTTCTTTGGTCGGATCTTGTTCTTTCTTGGCCTTTATCTTTGGTGGTGCTCTGGTCATTTGAGTCAACTTTAGCATTCTGGCACGTCATTTGATTGTTCTTCCCTGTCTCCTGATAATCGATCCAAAGTTTTTCACAAGTTATATTTTCTATAGAAGAGGAAGGTTAAGGGTTGCAAATGGTTGGAATAGGTCCAAATTAATTGGGTCAATTATAGTTTATTTCATTATTTGTGACTCTCCAAAAATTTTAATGAGTTATTAAGTGACTATACTGTCCTTTCTGTTGACCCAATCTATCACGGCTCCAAATGATGGAACACATGACCGGCACGGCATAAGGGTTTCCCCCTAGCCGTAAGCCTAACACATAGCATGCACAACCATTCAGCACACAATCCAGTACATAATAATATAACTGGCCACATACGCCACATCCAATATCAGAAAATACTGTATATATTTATATATATTTCATGAATCCAACATCCTTGATTCAACTTGGCCCATGGCCTCACAGTAAAAACATTATTGTAAACGTAAAACCATTTTTCAAACAACACAAGAAGCGAGGATCCTGCCTATATGTTCATGGAGATATACTAGACATAACTAAACTAAACAACCACAAAGCCTTGCCCAAACTGGGGCTCACCAATGCTAACTCAGCCTCCTATGGAGCTGTAGCTGGATCAGTGTTTCTTTGACTATCTGTGGGGAGAAAACAAAAGAGGGGTGAGATTACCACATCTCAGTGAATGGATAAATCATACTATAACAGAAACAGGGCAAACTAAGCACGAGTGTTTCGCAATGAATTAAATAATTGAAATCAAAGTATAGAAAACATTAAACATTTAATCGTAACTTATTAAAAGAATGCTAAACAGTTCAAATGATAAAACATGATTAAATCAATAATTGTAAGCAAATCAATTATGCATGGTAAGAAATAAATGAAGATACTTATACAATAACAATGATGAATGAGGTATTTTAGAAATATTTAATCTTTAAGAAAAATGCACTAGTTTATTGGAGGTCTTTCCTAACAGATCTATCATCTTCCCCAAGCACACAGCAAGGGTAGGGTAATCACTGTAGGCGTAGACATAAGTCCACCCTAAATTTTTATGTCTTAGGCAGTCATATGCCCGTCACAATATCCTAGGCCGAAGCCGTAACATGATCAAGGTGCACCAGGACTAGCACTACCTGCGGCTAGCTAACAGTGATCTAAAAGGGTCCCTCCAATAGAAAACATTTGAAATATGCTATTCAGAGAGTTTAAAGTAAAACATTTCAATGACTTTACAATAAAGCTATAATTCTCCATCTAGCTCTTTTCATGCATAAAGCTCTATTCTAAAATATATCTCATCCATGAATTCCCATGGAGACCTTTACAATCATAAATTTTCCCTTTTAAACATAGATCATCCATAGACGTCACATAGATGCTCATCATGCATTAAATCATTTCATGGCTAACTTAGTTCATTTCTATGACTAAGTTCGCATTTCTATAAATCTAGCTCAAATGGAGAATTAATAGTCTAGATGCTTGCCCTGCATACCTAGGGTTCAACTAGGATTGAAATTTACAATTTCTAACATGGTTGGAACATATTGGTTTTCAAAGCGGTAAAACAATTTAACATACATTCCAACTAGTTAAAATCATACGAGAGAATTATAAATCAAATTCCTAAAACATTCGCTATAGTATGAAAAACCCACTCACCTTACTAGGAGTCCAACAACGAGAATTTCACCTCGTGATGGCTCAACAACCTAGAAAACATAGCCATAACATGAAAATTAGAAAACTCTAAAAGTCACTATTCACGCCGGAAAACACTATTCACTCGCCGGAACACTATTCATGCCGAAACCTAAAAATCATATATGTTGTATAGAAACTAATTTTAAGACTATCTATGGAAAGAAATTCGGTAAAACGAAGCCTAAAACGCGATTAAACGGAGTTTTACCTTTGGAGGTACTATTCACAAAATTTTCCAGCGACCTTCCGGCGACTTTCCGGCGAAATTGTTCGGTGGGATTTGTAGCTCTTCTTCCCACGAGTCCAACGATACCTTACTTGCTCAAATCGGACGTCCGGATCATGAGATATCTTAGAGAGAAGTTTGAGGAAAATTTTAGAGAGAGAGAGTTAGGGTTCAGATGAAAGAGAAGTGAAGAAAAAAGGGGGGGGTCCGCCAAAAATAACTACCAGACGAATCTCGCCGCCGGCGAGCCGCGATTTTCGCCGCCGGCGAACTTATTTTCGCCGCGGCAAGATTCGAAACCAGAAACTCAGCTCTCGGAAAAAATACCGCATCATTCTCGCCGCGGCGAACTCCATTTCGCCGAATTTGACAAAATGTCCAACATGAAAGTTGTAGCCCTTTCTCTTAGCTTTCCATAGCCACTTGAATCACCTAATTTGGAGTTCATATGAAGGAGTTATGCATAAAATAGTGAGCAAAGGTCCAGACCACACTACACTTCGGTTTTTGCCTCGTCTCACTATGATATTCACGGAATTTGCAAAAGTTCCCAACATTAAAGTTGTAGATATATGTCTTATCTTTCATTAGAAATTGGAATTACTTAATTTAGATTTACTATGAGAGAGTTATAATTATATGAGTGACGAAAGGTCAGAAGAAAAGGTCGAAAACGCTCTAAAATTTTACATTGTTCTCAACTTTCTTTGTTTCAAATTATTTATACATAACCTTCAAAGGTTTTATTAGTTGAGGGTTATTACACAATCCATCTATTAACTGCCATTTATATGTGTATAATATTTCTTTATTCAGCTTTATAATTATTCATTGCAATCTATCATTATTTTTTAAACATTTTATATTGATGCAATTTTTCTTTTTTGTTCATTCCAATCAAGTAAATAAAATTTATAACCTTTTTTTTAATAACTTACCTTCCCAAATATGATTCTTAAAATATTTTTGGATTTTATATTTTATGTCTTATGTTTATTTCATCAATAAATTTTAGAATTTTTTAAGTTATAACATTATAATTTATAGTTATAGCTAGAGATCATCTTAAGAAGAGAGTTAAGACATAGGAAAATAAAGAGTATTTTAATGATCAATTATGGATTCACTCACTAAGCTTATACTTAAAATGTTTATATAATGGCTCCGCTCATTTAACATTAATCTAAATGGTTGGATTTAATTGAGTTATAATAAAATTAAGTTAGAATGACTAACATATAGTGGAATGGTTATGAGTTATAATTGCTATAAGAAAAGGTGAGGGAGATGGTGACTGAAGTGGATTATCCTAATGCTTAGGTATACTAACAAATCAACATGGGAGCAAATATTGACCAATTGTGTTTCGTAGAACAATGCCTTCCTTAATAATAACAATACCTCTAATGCATTGCTTTGCTTTTCCTTATCAAACTTGTCTCTATACATTACTATATCCTTTCCTTTGGTGTTTCTAAAAGTTTCAAAACTTTCTGAAATTTGTCGTGTCATGTGTCGCTATTACAAATCTGACATTTAAAAATTAGTTAGTGTTGTAAATAAAATTTTACACAAAGAGAATATAGAATGTAAAGACAATTAGAGAGAAATAACACATAGAGAAGAGAAATAACACATAGAGAAGAGAATGTCCTCATCATATTGCTTCATACAAGCCTCTATTTATAGGCATACAATCATAAAGGAGAATAACCCAAAAGCCAAGGAGCATAAATAATATTCAATGGTTTTAGGAGTTGGGAAAATAAAAGGAAACTCATAATAATAATGGATTTAATAATATTCATATTTTGGGAGTTGAGAAATCAAATGGACATCCACATTAATAGATGATTTTATAACACTCCCCCTTGGATGTCCATTTTACAAGGAATATGCCTCATTAAAACCTTACTAGAGAAAAACCCAGTGGGAAAAAACCCTAGTGAAGGAAAAAGAGTACATTATTCCTTGTATACTCCCCCTGTTCTCAGTATCATTGAATATCTCTGAGTCGATATATCCCAATTTTATATACTAGTCTTTCAAATGCTGAAGTAGATAAGACTTTGGTAAATAAATCTGTCAAATTACAACTTGAATGAATTTTTTGTACGTCACCACATATAAATAAATATCATGTTTAAGTTCGGACTATATGTGGATCAGATAAACATCCAGCATCTGCATAACCAATGAGTTATGGTCTAGATCCATTTGCATATAGCAATCCCATATCAATAGTATCTCGGAGATATCGAAAGACATATTTAATTCTATTCCAATGTCTTTACATTGGATAAGAGCTAATTCTAGTTAACAGGCTGATAGCAAAAACTATATCAGGCAGTGTATTATTAGCAATATATATCAGTGCACCAATTGCACTAAGATATAGTACTTCAGGACCAAGAACTTCTTTATTATCATATTGAGATCGAAAAACATCATGTTTCACATTAAGTGAGCGAACAACCATTGTGATACTAAATGAATTTTTTTCATATAAAATTCTTTTAGGAATTTTTCTATATAAGTTGATTGATAAATAAAAATAAAATTGTAATCTAGGAAAATGTTGTAAATGAAATTTACACAAGGATGATAAATAAAAATTTTATTTCTCAAATAATAAAATTATAATATAAGAAAATTATTTTTCCAAGATATTTCATTTCAAATTCTTTTTTTAAACACTTTACTGCCTTTATAATCTCTTCAGGAGTTTCAATAATATTTAAATTATCAACATACACCATAACAATAGCAAATCCTGAATTTGCTTTCTTTATAAAAACATATGGACATATATGGTCATTCTTATAATTATCATTTAACAAATATTCACTGAGACGGTTATATCACATTCGTCCAACTATTTTAATTCATATAAAGATCTTTGTAATTTATCCCGGGATTTTGAATTATATGCTTCAGGCATCTTAAATTCTTCTGGAATTTTCATATATATGTCACTATCAAGTAAGCCATATAAATAAGCTATAACAATATCCATAAGATGCATATCAAATTTTTCATGTACTGCCAGACTAATGAGATACCAAAATATAATTGCATCTACCGCATGAGAATATGTCAAATTATAATCAATTCCAAGTCTTTGTAAAAACTTTTTGCAACAAGCCGTGCTTTGTACCTCACAATTTTATTTTTCTCATTTATTTTACATACAAATATTCATTTGTACCCAACGGGTATTACACCTTTAAGTGTTTCAAATATAGATTCAAATATCTCACAATTTTTAAGTGAATTCAATTCTGCTGGAATTGCGTCTTTCCATTTTGGCCAATCATATCTACGTTGACACTCATCGACATATTTCAATTTATAATCATCATTATCATTCAAAATATTAAGCGCTACTATTTACACAAAAATGTTGTCGACAACTGTTTCTTTTCGATTTAATCGTTTCCCCGTAGATACATAATCTATTGAGATCTCTTCATTTTCATCAATTTCAACAATTTCAGCAATTTCATCAATTTCAACAATTTTAGGTACCTGAACTTCTTCTAGAAGTACTTTGTTTATTATGTATCTAGTCTCTTCAAGAACTGAACTTCTTCTGAAAGTACTTTATTTGTTATGTCTCTAATCTCTTCAAGAGCTTCTATTTCTACTATTGAATAATTATTTCTTTCTTTTCATGGGGATTTTTATTTTTTTTAAATCAATTGGTCTATCACGCTTCTGACGTGCTTTAGACTTGCTAGTGATTTCACTAACAAATTGTCCTTCGGGGACATCAATCTGTACATGAGTATTTACAGCTGGTATATGTGACTTGGTCACTTTCTTTAGATCAGTAAATACATTTGGCAATTGATTTTCTATTCTATGTAAGTAAATTATCTTTAGAACTTCAAGTTCATATTGTTTTATGTGAGGTTCAAAACATTCCATGTAATTTCTTTGACCAGCTATTTTTTTTTATTTTCTCCCCCTAATGTTGGGAAGACTAGTTCATCAAAATGACAATTGACAAAATATGCCGTAAATATATCTCCTATCATTGGCTCAAGATATCTTATAATAGAAGGAGAATCATATCCAACATATATTTCTAATCTCCTTTGAAGACCCATCTTAATGTGTTGTGGTGGAATTATTAAAATATATACCACACACCCAAAAAGTTCTTATATGAGAAATATTTAACTCATGACCATAAGCCAATTATAAAGGAAAATATTTATGATAACTTGTTGTTCTGATGCGTACTATTGCTACTACATATAAAATTGCACGTCCTCAAATAGAGACATAGAGCTTTGTTCGCATAAGCAAGGGTCTAGCTATTAATTAAAATTGCTTAATAAATAATTTAGCTAACCCATTTTGTGTATGAACATGAGCTACAGGATGTTCTACATTTATGCCAATTGACATACAATAGTCATTGAAAGCTTGTGAAGAAAATTCACCAGCATTATCAAGGCGAATGGATTTAATTGTATAATTTGTAAATTGTGCTCTTAACGGAATTATTTGAGTAAGTAATCTTGCA
The DNA here is from genome assembly GCA_037074535.1 of Gleditsia sinensis. NCBI lineage: Eukaryota > Viridiplantae > Streptophyta > Magnoliopsida > Fabales > Fabaceae > Gleditsia > Gleditsia sinensis. Next base: position 62,576,865 of record CM073463.1, on the reverse strand, counting down.
AACACTAGATTACAAATTGATAGCAAGCACACATGAGACCATCTACTGGATGCGTCTATTAATACCATATCTAAATGGCCCACATTTAGGATAAATAGGTCCACATATATCACCATGTATACTTTTCAAAAATGTTGGAGATTCAGTTCCAATTTTAGCTAGTAATAGCTAAATAACCAATTAGCCTTGAGAACAAACAACACATGGCAATTCCTTAGATTGAAAAATCTTCAGGTTTTTCAATTGGTGCCCATGTGAATTTTCAATCATTATTGATCTAGGATATCACAACCGATCATGTCAAATAGTGAATATTTTTGAATCAATAAACTTCTGATTTATTGTAGCATATTCGCAAATACTTCTTTTATGTATACGAAGCTTAACACAAGCAATTTGTAAATTGTGAACAGTACATTAAAAGAATCATTTTTCAAGTAACTAGGCACATTATAAAATGGGTGGTATAAGATAGCACTATATTAATGCAAGTGATAAATAACCGTAACATAAAATTTAGCTAATTTAGAAAGAGATAAAGTGAATGTCAATAAGAGTTTCACATTTCACAAATTATTTAGTAAAGTAGGCAATTGTCCATCAAATCTCATGAATAAATATAAAGCCAATTAATAGATCATCCAACCTATTTAAAATGCAAATAAGAGCATAGTTAGAAATATCTTCTTAATACTCTAAGGCCAATGTTAGCCCTCAAGTTACCAACTTAAAGGATACATCACTTTTACTTTAAAATATAATAAATGGACAATATCAGAATAAACTAAAAGATGGCAATGACCTCAAAGTTAATAAATATAAATTCTAACATTATAAGGTTTCTAAGGTCTAAACAATGCCTCAAGAAATGCTAAGAATATCAAGAATTGTAAATCATTATATGACCATCTTTAAACTCATCAGTCAAAGTTGTTAATTAAACAATTAACATAAGGGTTATAAATATATCCAAATCCATGAATAAGGATTCTAGCTATCAAGACACATATTTTAATCACAATTTTTTAGATGGCCTTGACTCATACAAAATGTACATGTCTCAATTTAGAATTTACAAAAAAAAATTTCAAGGAACAATTAAAAGATCTGCATGTGAAAATATTCATTATTTCTTCCTCGGCCACGTCCACGACCTCAACCACGTCCTCGTCCATTATTAATTATAGTCGCATTCACTTCAGGGAATGGAGCAGAACCAGTTGGACGAACTTCATGGTTTTTCATTAACAGCTCATTATTTTGTTCAGCCACAAGAAAGCATGAAATCAATTGTGAGTATTTTTCAAATCCTTTTTCTCGATACTGCTGCTGCAGGAGCACATTCGAGGCATGAAAAGTAGAGAAAGTTTTCTCTAACATATCCTTATCAGAAATTTCTTCTCCGCATAATTTTAATTGGGAGTTAATACGAAACATTGCAGAATTATACTCACTAACTGTTTTTAAAATTTTGCAAATGTAAATGCATCCAATCATAACGAGCTTTTGAAAAATAACAGTTTTTAGTGGTCATACCTTTTAAATTTTTCCAAAGAACAAGTGGATCTTTCACAGTAAAGTATTCAGATTTTAGTCCTTCGTGAACGTGATGACGAAGAAATATCATCGCCTTAGCGCGATTTTGCATTGATTCACCATTTCCTTCTTTAATGGTGTCTCCAAGACCCATTGCATCAAGATGAATTTCAGCATCTAGTATCCAAGATAAATAGTTCAACACAATCTCTTCCTTGTGATTTGAAAACTAATAATCAAGAGCAAAATTTGTGCTAATAACGTGTTGTAAATAAAATTTTACACAAAGAGAATATAGAATGTAAAGACAATTAGAGAGAAATAACACATAGAGAAGAGAATGTCTTCATCATATTGCTTCATACAAGCCTCTATTTATAGGCATACAATCATAAATGAGGATAACCCAAAAGCCAAGGAGCATAAATAATATTCAATGGCTTTAGGAGTTGGGAAAATAAAAGGACACTCATAATAATAATGGATTTAATAATATTCATATTTTGGGAGTTGAGAAATCAAATGGACATCCACATTAATAGATGATTTTATAACAGTTAGTAATTTATTACTAGACTATCAACAATTTATATTGCTTTTGTAACATCAACTACATAAAAAAGAAAAACCTTAACCAATGTAATATTTTGCTTCACTATCAATAAATTAAAACCTAAGAAAACCACACCTATATAATGATGACATACAGCATGAATAAAGAGGAATGCCAGGATTACCATAGTATCATCACTGTAGATACCTTCCGAATTAACATCATAGCATGAGCTCTCGGAGGCTTCAATCAATTGAAAGTACTTGTATCCATGTCACACATAGGATAACACATGGAAAATTAACAAGAATGTTCGTAGAAAGGGCATAATCAATTCATGACCTATATTCCATTTCGCAGTTGTTACATTATTTAAATGACTCCACTTAAACATTTTTTTAAATGAAATTAATTGTGCAATTGACATTATCTTTTGATATATATATATATATAGGTACTTCTCAAAGTCATTTGTGACTTTTAAAAACATAGGATGAAACATTCATCTCGCATACCAAATTTGTTGCTTTTATAGTTACCTTTTAGCTCACATACGTATTACTAGGTCAGAGCTTTCTTTTACCTCTCCATCAATTTGCAGTTGTTATATTATTTAAGTGGCTCCACTTAAATATTTTTTTTTAAACGAAACTAATTGTGCAATTGACATTATCTTTTGATATATATATAGGTACTTCTTAAAGTCATCTGTGACTTTTAAAAAACATGGGATGAAACATTCATCTCGCATACAAATTTGTTGTTTTTATAGTTACCTTTTAGCTCACGTACTTATTACTAGGTCAGAGCTTCTCTTTTACCTTTTCATCAAAAAAGCTATTTTTTCTAAAAAATAAATACTTCTCAATTAAAAAAATTTAATATTAAACGAAAAAAAAAGAGCAAATGAAATGTGGTATAATATTTTGTAGTTATTGTCAAACCTGAAATGAGCTGGATGAAAAATATTCTAGGAAAGGAGTAAAGTATAATGCGACCAAAAACAGCCGTAGCATTAAGAAAGAGAAAACCATTATTATATAGTCATTTTTCATTGGTGAAATGCTCTTCGGCAAAGGTTCTCTGAAGTGTCAAAGGTTGGTTGGGGAGACTACTATATAACACTCCAATGCTTAAGTCAAGAGATTAAAAAGTCAAAGTTCCTTACCTAAATCTATGTAGTTTCTATTTATAGGTGATCTCGAGGGTATTTTAGTTATTTTTTATTAGCACATGTGAGGCCTCTTATTGGCTCCGTATAGGACATACGGTTTGTATAAAGGATCATATTGTTATTCCTTATAGCAAATGCAACGGAATTTTTATAGTAGTCTTTTCCCTATTTGGGTCATAGTTCATTGTGGTCGAGTCTCTAATGAGCTAACTTTGGGTTGTTCAGGACTTGATAGGGCCTATTGAGAGTTAAGGGATAGTTAGTCTTCACAAATCAAGGGCTTTGATTATCTGACTCGGTTAGTTCCCATGGGTTTAGGGGTCCCCCAAAATATATATTATCACTAGTCCCCTAAACCATAGAGATTGTTTATGATCACCATAAGTTTTATCTCTATATACTGATTGATCAATCACTAACCCTTTGGGCTTTTCTTTTTACACACATATGGCTATTGCATATGTTTTCAGTTGTCTAATTGAAGGATTTATGAATGGTTTGCAGTGGTCATGTGCATGTCACTTGTTTTGCTTAAAATTTAAAAAATCCCACTATTTCATGGTTTTTCTGTCTTTATGATTGTGACTCTTTGTATTCTGAGTTTCAGAGTTTCCATGAAAACGTCACTCTTGTCACATCATGTCTATATAAACATGCTTATTTCTCTTTCTTTCCCTCGCATTTTTAGAAACTCTTTAAGTTCTTCATTGCTTGGCTTGTTCTTGCTTTCTTCCTCCTTTTTTGGCATTCATGTTCTATCTTGGTCTTTATCTTCTAGTGATTGGTTGTTGTTGAGTTGTTTATATTCATATACCTTTTCTGATTTTTCATTTATTGGTAAGTATTCTTCTTCTTTTTTGTTTATTTTGGGACAAGGTCTAGTTTTATGAATCTAATTGTTCACTGTTGGATTAAGATGGTGGATAGTCATGGCCATCGTTTCTTTAATAATTTTCTTTCTTAGGGTTGGTAATGTTGAGGGAAATTTCTATTCCACATGCCTATCTAATCTTTTTTTACTTGTGCTTTACTATGTTAAGTATGTTGCTGTCTTTTCCTTACCTCTATTGAGTTTGTTGAACAAGTGTTTTAGAAGTACAAGCTCTGTTAGTTTAGGTTATTCGGAGGGGTAAGATTACACTAACCAATTGGTTTCAATCAGACACATCTTCACTTACTCTCTCCCTCCCCTTCGTTTGAATACGCAGGGAAAGTGCTTGCACCACATGCTTAGAGTACGTGATGAATTGTTTAGAAAAGTCCTCATTGTCCAGTTGCTCAAGTGGAGGGAATGGAAGGGGCTTGTGCTCCTTCAAGGACAATAGTAATGTTAAGGAAGTAGGGCTAAGCAATTTTCCTAAGCCGACTGGTGCTCCTGTTGATAAAAAGTTAGATTTCTCCTAGGTTAGCAAGGATGTGATGCAAAAACAAAAATGCATCAAGAAACAAACTAGAAAGGGAGAAGAAGAGGGATACAAATCGATTACCCTAGTTCATGAACCAATGACAATTCCCCACATATAGCATTCAAATACTTAGTCAATTTATTGATTAATAATCAATACTATTATTTTAAATGTATTCCTTACAAGATCAATCTTTCAACCTCTCTTACAAAATCATTTTTACATATATAGATCTTTTATCAATTTCTCTCAATCACATTCTGCCCCTCAATACAAAATTGACCATTATATACCTTAAAGCTTAACTACCTAGGTGACTCACCTTTCCTCTCTAACATTTAGGTAAATCACAAGGATTATGCCATGTGCATTTAACTAACACAAAACATCCTAACTGTTACTAGCTGAAACAGTATATGCATCCTTAGTTCACAACACAACATTGCAACTTATTGTCTTGACCAAGCTTCTACTAATGTTGCTGCTGATCCTTGCTTTTTTTATTATCCAATATTAAGACACTTACAGCCATAAGCACTGCAGAGGTAGTGATTTAGGATATATCAATTTATATTAATTTTAACCTTGTCCATGAGTTATGGCATATGTATTTTGTTATGTACCAATTGCATCACTTATACACAATCACCAACCTCAATGAAAGGTGGTATGTTCTTTCTTTTTACCCTAAATGGTTTATGATAAGTGAATATATAGTTTCTTGACCAATTGACTCCATTGATTATGACTAATTTTCAAGTTCTTTGTGGTAATCTCTAGATTTTAATGCATTCTATTGTTTCTTTGCCTTACAATGCTCCAGGAGTGGCCAATGAGTCCATGTTCAAACAAGGAACAAATGACCTAGGTTATTTGACTGTCTCACATCTTTTGTAAAGGATTAGAAAGGTCAGCACTTCAAAGTGATATTACAAGATAATGGGAGATTTTTTAGGGAGGAAGATGACGAGTCTTGGTTATTTTCCTTCCACTGCACCAATCAATCACAAAAATAAAGGATAACAAGGTGAATAAGATGTCAAACATCAGTATAGAAATAATCAAAAAATTGGAGTGTTGTTTGGAGTAGTGCCTACCATGTTCAAGCTTTACTAAGTAGGGAATTACCTCTTATAAGAGGTCCTTGTTTTTGTATTTGGTCTAACCTGGCTATTCTAATTGCTCTTTTTTTCTTGTATGTGATAAAATGAACTTGTCAAGATTCACATTAGTCAAATAAAAGTAAGTACCAAGAGGGCAGTTGAGCTTAAGAAGCTGAAAATCGATGTTTTCCTATTAATGGCCATTTGATAATGGCTTATCTTAAAAATATTTTTGTTAGAAGAATGACACAAGGAATAGGGTCAAGGTTGTAAGGGGCAGACTCAGGGTCATGACTATATTTATAATGATTGATCTAGTTGTCAAGATAGTTCCAATCATAACTGTTATGGCTCCTTGAAAAGTAAGATCATCAAGACCATTATAGTCATTCAAATTATTAGGTGGAGGCTATGAGTGTGAAGTCTCTTCCACCAATGAAGAACAAAGGGAAGAAGGTTACCTAGACTAAGGATCCTAGGCAGCATTTTTGGGTGAACCTAGGGCATTATGATTGAAAATTCTAAGAAGAAGACCAAAAAAGGAAGGAGGAGTGTTAGGAGAGTCCAAGTAAAAGAACAGGTGAGAACTTCATGCTTTTGCTGGGCATCCCATTCTTGGCTTTTTCTTGCTTGGTGTAGATGGCCAAAGGATAAGCTTAATTTACCACAATGATTATAAACCTTTTATCACCATTAAGCAAAGCTTCTTATATGATTATGATTGGAATACTATAGACTGGTAAATGATGTACATTTATTTATAGGAAGGAATGGAAACGGGTACTTGTGAGACAATGAGGTCACCTTTCATGCTCACCGTGGCACTAAATAAGATCATATGCTTTAAAAGGAAGTAGGTAAAGCCATTATGGGTGTAAGGAAGAGGGAGAAGCAAGATTCAAGCATACATTGTGCCAATCATCACATTGTCTACAATAAATCAATATTGTTTCAAGCATTTATTATGCCAAAAATTATTTACAATATATCAAGATTCACACTTTACAAGATTAAAGTATGCAAAAAAATTGAGAAAGATAGAAAACTAATTAACTTAAATAAAATAAAATAGGTGGCAAAGCCAACAATAATAATAACACAAATTAGGCGACAAAGTCATCTCCTAAAAAAGAAAATAACAAGTGATAGGTGGCAAAGCCAACCATTAAGAAATAACATAAAGAAAAAGAAATAAGAAGGTAAATACAACATTAAATATAAATATTAAAATTAAGAGTTAGATAAATTATTATTCTAATACCAATAGTTCACCATTTACCTTAGCATAAGAAAATTAGTTCTTCATATTTAAAGTAAGAAAGCAAAATTAAAAATGAACAAGCATAATGATATTATGAAAAGATAACAAAATATCTAGAGAAATAAGAACATTACAACAACTAAGAACCCAAAATCATGCTCTCAAAATTTAGCTTTTTCAAGCCTTCCTCCAGCCTCCCCTCTAGCTCACAAGATCTCTCTTTTTGTAGATACAACTAGGGGTAGGTGACATAGCAAGTTATACTAAAGTTGATAGGTTGTATTGTATTATGTTCACCGAAATTAATCATGATATTCCTCCTTAATAACCACCGAATTTGTTACCTATTTTTTAAAAAAAGTTGTAGCAAATTGTGTCAGTTATTTACCTACCAAATTTCGTACATATTAACTACGTATTTTATGATATACGACCCAAATACTACAGAAAGGTTGGGCTGGACTACAACAACAAATAGATTTTCTTCTAGCCCATTTTTGGCTTTTTTATTTTTAGAATTAGGAGATCACGTGAACATGAAAGTTGTAGAACATTGTGTCCAATATTCACCTTCCAAATTTCAAACATATTTAATATGTAATTTATGATTTATGGCCAAAATAGTTGACTAAGGTCGGGCTGAAAAGCAAATAACAAACAGATTTTTAACATTGGATGTTCCTTGAATCTTTATGTTTAAGTTCTTTTTAAAATATGATCATAAATCAAGATTAAATTGATACATATATCTATTAGGATGCGTTTCAGGAGTCAAAAAGATAATGCTCCTTACTAAGCCATCCTCAATGAATTTATTTCATCTGCTTGATTTATAGACATAATTCCCAAAGAACCATAATTTAACTTTGATTCCTCCAATTTACAAGTAGATTGAATAGATAGATGATGAGACCAGCAACACTAATTGAGGTACGTAAAGCTGCTTTCTCCATTGATTCTAGTAGTACTCCAGGTGAGAATGGATTCACTGGTTTACTTTTTAAACATTATTGAGATATTGTGGAAGAAGACATTTTTCCTGCAATCTATAATTTCTTTTGTAGCAAAAAAATGTTGCAAAATATTAATCATATAGCCATAGTTCTTATCCCCAAATGTCCTAACCCGAATAATATGACATAGTTGAGACCCATTAGCTTATGCACAATTGTTTATAAAATCCTTTCCAAAGTTTTGGTGAATAGGATGAGGGGCTTGATAGAAAAAATAATTAGTGGCAACCAATGTGCATTTATTAAAGGCCGGCTGATCTAGATAATATATTAATAGCACATGAAATGATGTATTATTTGAAGAATAAGAAAAATGGGAGGAAGTATGAAATGACAATTAAGCTAGACATAAATCATATGACATAGTAGAATGGCCTTTCTTGTTTTCAATAACAAAGAAAAAGAGATTCAAAGCAAATGGATAGAATTAATTTATCAATGTGTTAGAACTATCTTATATTCTATTAATGTAGAAGGTGAGTCATTTGGTCTGATAAAGCCGTCAAAGGGATTGCGTCATGACCCCCTTTCACCATGTCTATTTTTATTATATGCCGAAGGACTTTCTTTTTTATTACAGAAAGCAAATATAAATATGTTTCTAGAGTAAAAATTTCTATAAAAAGCACGCCTAGCAGTTTCACATCTATTTTTTTTGTTGATGACACAATTCATTCTCCCAAACCAACCTAGAAGTGTGCATTGAAATTGGCATAATTCTACACATATATAAAAGTATTAGTGACCAGAAAATCAATTTAATAAAGTCTGCAGTATTCTTCTCCAAGAACACACTACACGGATTTAGACAAAAAATTGCTATCTCTTTGGGAGTAGAGTATTGGATCCTAGGATAAATATGTTGGGTTACTATCTTTTATTAATAGATCTACGTCTGAGACATTCAATTACATCAAGCAAAGAGTGGAGAAAAGAATTGCAAGCTAGAAAGGAAAATAATATTTGTCACATGCAGGGAAGCTAACCTTAATTAAATATGTATTTAGTGCACTTCTCACATATGCCATGTCATGCTTTATTCTATCCACTAAACTATGTAATGAACTCTCTAGCATGATGAGACAATTCTTTTGGTGTGATAATAATTCAAGAACTAGATTATGCTAGACAAGATGAGAAAAACTATGTAGAAGCAAGAAGAGAGAAGGGCTGGATTGGGAGACCTAATAGCCACCAAGTTAACCTTAATAGCTAAAATGGCTTGGCGTTTATCCTCAGACTCCACATCTTTTTTTCTTTGCAAGTTTTACAAAGTCAAATATTATCCATCATGTCACTTTATGGAAGCTAAATCCTTCTTGGCGATAGAGGAGCATAATGGCAGGAAAAAAAGTAATGCAACAGGGAGTAGGTGGTGAGTAGGGCGTAACACCACAATGCAAATAACCGGAGCTCCATGATCCCTAGGAGTATCCCACATAGTGTTTACAGACCAACAAATAATGTGGGAGGAGCCAAAATGCTGAGAAACGTCTTAGATCAAAACATGGGGCAATGAATTGTAAGCCACCTGCAAGAGCACTTTGACACAAGTACAATGGAAGATATCCTACATGAACAACCAATGAAAATTTTCAACTAGCGAAGATCAAGTTTAAAGAGATATTAAAGAGATGGAACCTATCAAAGTTGAGGTTGTTAAAATGGATAACAATATTTAGTTAAAGATATTAACAATACCTATTTTATTAATCCTAAAGTTGAAGAAATTGAAGAGATAAACAATATTGAAGTTGTGAATAAGCTTAATAATATTGAATTAATTGAGTTTATCATCCCTGAAGATTATATTAATCCAAAATTGTTGCTGCTAATGTGTCTTCCACCACTGCTGCATTCATCGCCTACTGCTACTTGCGTTTTTCTTTTGCTTATATATTACAAAACTTGAGACAAGTTTTTTCAATAAGCGGATAATAATGTAAGCTAAAAGGGATAATTTGTTATTTATCTTATTATTTTATGATGTCATTATCTTTTGAGGATTCCGATCTTGAAATTAATTATATATTCGGGAAATTATAGGATTACTTAAAATTATCATTAGTTTGATTCAACCCTTTGTTTTATTTTATTAGATTTAGGATTTACATTTCAATATTTTACTCGTATTTTTTTTTTACTTTAGTTGCCTATATATAGAGATTAAGAGATAAAGTTGTTACACCTTTATCATTGATAAATTATTTACAAATTATTGAGTTATTTATACACACTGCAAGAAAAGAGCCAATTTGTGCTTAATTGGTCACAAAAGCAGTCACAATGGCTGTTTTGTCTGCCTTTGTGACCGTTTCGAGCGGTCACAAATGGGCAGTCACAAACTTTCATTTCATTTCTTTTTAAATTTGGACAATCAGAATTAGAGATTGTCACGGCCCCAAATGATGAAAGACATGATCGGCACAGCATAAAGGTTTTCCCCTAGCCGCAAGCCTAACGCATAGTACATACAAACATCCAGCACACAATCCAGACTACATAATAAATATAACTGGCCACATATGCCACATTCAATATAAGGAAATACTGTATGTATATATATATATATATCATGAATCCAACATTTGTGATTCAACTTGGCCCATGGCCTCATAATACAACATCGTTGTAAAACATAAAACCATTTTCCAAACAACACATCAAAATATGCAAGAAGCAAGGATCCTGCCTGTAAGTTCATAGAGTTACTCTAGACATAAACTAAACTAGACAATCATTACAAAATAGCCTTGCCCAAACTGGGGCTCACCAACGCTATATTCAGCCTTCTTTGAAGCAGTAACTGGATCAAAGTCTCTTTGACCATCTGTGGGGAGAAAACAGAAGAGGGGTGAGACCACATCTCAGTGAATGGGTAAATCATGCTATAACTGAAACAGGACAAACCAAGCACGAGTGTTTCGCAATAGGTTTAATAATTGAAATCCAAGTGTAAAGATAATAATAGAAACATTAAGCATTTAACCATAATTTATTGAAAGAAAAGTTAAACAGTTCAAATGTATATTCAAAAGATAAATCAGGATTTAAATTAGTAACCGTAAAGCAAATCAATTATGCATGGTAAGTAATAAATGAAGTTATTTATGCAATAACAATGATGAATGAGCTTGTTTAGAAATATTTAATCTTTAAGAAAAATGCATTAGTTTATTGGAGGTCTTTCCTAACAGATTTATCATCTCCCCCAAGCACATAGCAAGGGTATGGCAATCACTGTAGGCGTAGACATAAGTCCACCCTAAATCCCCCAAGCACATAGCAAGGGTATGGCAATCACTGTAGGCGTAGACATAAGTCCACCCTAAATCCCTGTGTCTTAGGCAGTCATATGCTCGTCACAGTATCCTAAGCCGAAGACTTAACATGATCATGGTGCACCAGGGCTAGCACTCCCTGCGGCTAGCTAACAGTGATATAAAAGGGTCCCTCCAATAGAAAACATTTGAAATATGCTATTCAAAAAGTTTAAAGTAAAACATTTCAATAACATTATAATAAAGCGATAATTCTCCATCTAGCTCTTTTCATGCATAAAATTTCGTTCTAAAAATATGTTTCATCCATGTATTCTCATTGAGACCTTTATCATCATAAACTTTCCCTTTAAACATATCGTCCGTAGACGTCGCATAGATGTTCGCATGCATTAAATCATTTCATGGCTAACTTAGTTCATTTCTATGACTAAGTTCACATTTCTATAAATCTAGCTCAAATGGAGAATTATCAGTCTAGATGCTTGCCCTGCATACCTAGGGTTCAACAAGGATTGAAATTTATAATTTCTAACATTGTTGGAACATATTGGTTTTCAAAGCGGTAAAACAATTTAACATACATTCCAACTAGTTAAAATCATACGAGAGAGTTATAAATCAAATTCCTAAAACATGCGCTATAGTATGAAAAACCCACTCACCGTACTAGGAGTCAAACAACGAGAATTACACCTCGTAGTGGCTCAACAACCTAGAAAACATAGACATAACATGAAAATTAGATAAATCCTAAACATCACTATTCATGCCAGAAAATACTATTCACTCACCGAAAATACTATTCACGCCGAAACCTAAAAACCCTATATTCTAGCATAGAAACTAATTCTAAGACTATCTATGGAAAGAATTTCGGTAAAAACGAAGCCTAAAACGCGATTGGACGGAATTTACCTTGGAGGTTACTATTCATGCAATTTTCCGGCGACAATCCGGTGATTTTCTGGCGCAACTGATCGGTGGGGTTTGTAGCTCTCCTTCCCACGAGTCCAACGGTACCTTGCTTGCTCAAATCGGACGTCCGGATGATGAGATATCTTAGAGAGAAGGTGGAGAAAATTTTAGAGAGAGAGAGAGAGGAAGGTCCAACTATGGAGGAAATGAAGAAAAAAGGGAGGGGGACCATAAAAAAAATGCCTCTCTAACGAATCTCGCCGCCGACGAGCATATTTTCGCCGCGGCGAATTTGGAAACCAGAAATCTCATGCTCTCAGGAAAATGCTGCAGCATTCTCGCCGCCGGCGAAATATCGCGGCGAACTCATTTAGCCGAATTTGATAAAACTTCCAACATGAAAGTTGTAGCCCTTTTTCTTAGCGTTCTGTAGTCACTTGAATCACCTAATTTGGAGTTCATATGAATGAGTTATACATAAAATAGTGAGCAAAGGTCCAGACCACACTATGCTGCGATTTTTTCCTCTTATCACTATAATATTAACGGAATTAGCGAAAGTTCCCAAAATCAAAGTTGTAGATATATGTCTTATCGTTCCACAGAAATTGGAATCACTTAATTTAGATTTCATATGAGAGAGTTATACTTATATGAGTGAAGCAAGGTCAGAAGAAAAGGTCAGAAACGCTCTAAAATTTTACATTGTTCTCAACTTCCTTGTTTCAAATGATTTGTACTTAATCTTCAAAGGTTTGGGTTATTACATTCTCCCCTCCTTATAAAAATTTGGTCCCCGAATTTTACAAAAACCAACAACATGAAAACATAAGACTACTCTTGGAACAGCTGTGGATACTTCTCTCTCATGACGTCCTCTACTTCCCACGTAGCTTTCTCTTTGGAATGATTCTGCCAGCTCACCTTCACTGTAGGGATATCCTTAGACCTCAACTTTTTCACTTGTCTATCAAAAATGGCCATGGGTTTCTCTTCGTATACAACTTGTCATCCAAAAGCATTTCTTGCGGTTGAATCACATGAGATGGGTCGGGTAGATACTTCCTCAACATCGAGACATGGAAGACTGGATGCACTTCACTCAATCCAGGTGGTAGGGCTAGGCGGTATGCCACCGCTCCTACCCTATCCAGAACTTCAAAGGGTCCAATATACCTCGGGCTTAACTTCTCTTTCTTACCAAACCGCATGATTCCCTTCATGGTTGAAACTCTAAGGAACATGTGATCGCCTAGAGAAAACTCCAACTCCTGACGCCTATGGTCCACATAAGCCTTCTGACGACTTTGTGTAGTTAAAAGCCGTTCCCTTATCAGCTTGACCTTCTCTATGGCATCTTGCACCAAGTCTGGCTCAGCAGCTTGGCTTCTCCAACTTCAAACCATCCAACGAGAGATCGGCATCTTCTCCCATAAAGAGCTTCAAAAGGTGCCATCTGAATACTGGCTTGATAACTGTTGTTGTATGCAAACTCAGCTAATGGCAAGTATCCTTCCGGACTGCCACCAAAGTCCAAAATACATGCTCTAAGCATATCCTCCAGAATTTGAATAGTGCGTTCTGACTGGCCATCTGTTTGGGGATGAAAAGCGGTGCTTAGATCCAACCTCATTCCCAAAGCTTCTTGAAAAGCTTTCCAAAACCTTGCCGTAAACTGTGGACCTCAGTCAGATATGATGGATACAGGGACTCCATGCAATCTGATGATCTGACGCAGATACAGGCTTGCCTACTAAGCCGCACTAAAGGTAGTCTTCACTGGTAAGAAGTGGGATGACTTGGTCATTCGATCCACTATCACCCATACTGAGTCATAACCCTTAGGGGTCCTTGGTAACCCTGTAACGAAGTCCATAGTGATCCTTTCCCACTTCCACTCCGGTATCTCAATCTGTTGGTGCAAACTGGCAGGCTTCTGGTGTTCAGCTTTCACTTGCTGACAAACCAAGTACTGAGCCATAAAATCTGCTACATCCTTCTTCATCCCACTCCACCAATACAAGTCCTTGAGGTCACTGTACATCTTATTTGTTCCTGGGTGGATAGTATAAGCTGATTGATGTGCCTCCTCCAAAATCTGCTTCCTCAAAAGAGTGATTTTTCCATATCACCTTTACTGTAAATATTTCTTTTGACCGTAACGTCTTTACTTGTCTGTCCATACTGGTTGTTCCTCTTAGGTTAAATCTTTCTGTAACTGAATCTATGGACACTGTATAACATGTGTAGAATCCGGTAAATATTTCCGTAGTATAGACACATTATTTAAATTTAGTATCAGTCATACTATTATCTAATAAAGATCTTTAGACTTCCTGAATAACTCTCTTGAGATAATATATTCAATTCGTACTTACTAACATACCTGCTAATGAAAAATTTTACTTGTATCTTCTTTTTACCATTATACTAGTACAATTTTTTTTATCTCAGTATATCCTTATTACCTCGGGTAATCCATATTCACAATCTATGGCTTCTTCTGAAATCTCTTTTCTCAACAATTATTCATACGTGAATTTCCAATCTCAACATAATTTACATCTTAAATACTAAATTCGATTTAGCATAGTATAAACCTTTAACACAAATATCTTGATTACTTACATTATTTTCGGACATGATTCTCAGAATATTCTCCATATTTCCAAATTAAAGATCAATTTAAATCCTACTTTCTATATTTTATCCCTCAAGAACTTCAGTACCACTAATTCACTTTATTACATTCCTCAAAGCACCATAAGCCCATCATTTATTTTTCTATTCCTTTCATCTAAAAATCGTTATATAGTTCGTTGTCCAAACTCACTATTTTAAGTTATATTCTTCCAAGATTTCATTCATTAGTCACTTCTAACCAATTGAAATCACAAATTTCCTACTTTTGTCTTATCTATCTTCCAGTAAACGCAATATGTTCACATCCTCCTCTTATAACATTTTTCCACCACTATCCAATCCTTAAGCAATCCTAACATATATTACTTTCACTATTCATATCATGTCTGCCACTTATCCATTTCAATTTACTTTTCACACATTCATATATTTTCATGACATACTATCCAAATATCAAACACCACCCAAGTCACAATCTTGACAAACGAAATAGTCATTTACTCACTCATCTATTAGAAAACTTATGGTATTTTATGTAAAACTTCTGCCCAAAACTTCTTAAAATGCTCTCTAAAAACAATCTGTGAACTATAATTCTCGATCAGATATAATCTATATCAATACCTTATGAAGTCTTACTATCTTATTCAAAGACAAATTTGAACCTATCAATAATCACCCATTTTTATTCAGGTATCTCTATCTGATATTGTAATCTTGCAAGTCTTTGATGTTCTACTTTTACCTGTTGACAAGTTAATCATCGAGATACAAAATCAACTATATCTTTCCTCATACTGTCCCACCAATGAATTTCTTTTAGATCTTTATACATTTTAGTTACCTCAGGATGAATTGTATATATGGATCTATGGGCTTCCTCTAAAATTTCTTCCTTAAGTTCTTCTTTATTAAATACACACAATCACTTGCCCAATCTCAGAATTTCTTCAGAGTCTACATTAAATTCAATATCACTGCCATTCTTAAATTTTCTTACATAAATAGGCATCATTGTCCTGTGCCTTTTTCACCTACTCAACTAAAGATGATTGAAACTGTATGAATTTTACATGTATCACCATATAGATAATGCCTCCAAGCTTTGAGAGTAAAACTACTACTGTTATTTCCAATTAAAAAAAATATTTATCGAATCTACAGTAATATCTTGATAAACAAATAAAATTATGAATCTTTGTAATTGTGATAAGGTGTGGCCATTGTTGCACTGCTTCTACCTTTGTAAGATTAATTTGAATATCATCCTTGGTAATCACATACCCTAGGAAAATAACATTACTAAGCCAAAATTCACATTTTGCAAACTTAGCATATAACTAGGGTTCTCTTAGGATTTACGAAGCATTCTTTAAATGTCCTCATGCTCCTCAGAATTCCTTGAATATATTCTAGTATATTATCAATAATTATAATAACAAATTAATCCAGGGATGGCTTCAATACTTTTTTTTTAAGTTCATGAATGCAACTGGACATTTGTCAGACTAAATAACATCACCAAGAACTCATAATGCCATAACGAGTCCTAAAAGAAATTTTTCGAATATCCTCTTCCCTTATCCTCAATTGATGAGATCCAGATATCAAATCAATTCAATTTTTTTTTAAATGTTGAGCACCTTGTAGCTAGTCAAACGTATTATCTATATGAGGTCATGAGTATTTATTCCACATTGTCACTTTATTCAATTGTCTATAATCTATGTATAGTCATAGTGATCCATCTTTCTTTTTCACAAATAGAACTAGAGCACTCCAAGTAAAAGTTCTAGGGCTTTTAAATCCTTTGTCTAACATGTCTTGTAACTACTTCTTTTTCAGTTCTTTAAGTTCAGTGGGTGCCATTCTATATGGAAATATAGATGTTGGCCAGGACATAAATCAATCCTAAATTCTATTTATTAATTCGGGGTAATTCTGACAATTCCTCAGGAATTATATCAGAAAATTCTCTAATCACTGGAACTCGATTTACAGTGGTATACTTTATATCAGCATCTCTCACCACTGCCAACTATCCTTGGCACTTTTTTGTAATCACTTATGGACTGCTAAAGCAGAAATTAGGTTACTGGGTATCTCACTAAGATTTCTTTGTATAAAGAGAGAAAATTCTCCAAGAATATTGAATTTAATCACCTTCTAGTGACATTTTCAAATGACATGACATAATGTCAACAAATTCATTCTCAATATCACATCACAATCTACCATATCTAGACAACCGGATACAACGGATGTCACATTCAGAAACCATCATGATGTCTCATTCAGAAACCATCATATTTGGTATCTGTCTCAATTTCTTAAATTCTTTAAGATGCATCTCGCTATAAAATAGAGATAGCCCAACCGTCACTTAACCATGCCAACATATAAACTGACTTACTTGAACAAAAAGACAACATCCTATCGAACCCCTTTAGCAGCACCGTGAGTATAAGCATGTCCGGATTCATACCCATACTCAAAGTCCCACCTAAAGGTTCGTTACTCCATGAACACAGAAAAAACCTAAAGCTCTGATATCACTATATCACGGCCCCAAATGATGGAACACATGATCGACACGGCATAAGGGTTTCCCCCTAGCTGCAAGCCTAACGCATAGCACATACAAACATCCAGCACACAATCCAGAGTACATAATAAATATAACTGAACATATATGCCACATTCAATATAAGGAAATACTGTATATATATATATATCATGAATCCAACATTTGTGATTCAACTTGGCCCATGGCCTCATAATACAACATCGTTGTAAAACATAAAACCATTTTCCAAACAACACATCGAAATATGCAAGAAGCGAGGATCCTGTCTGTAAGTTCATGGAGTTACTCTAGACATAAACTAAACTAGACAATCATTACAAAATAGCCTTGCCCAAACTGGGGCTCACCAACGCTATATTCAGCCTTCTACGAAGCAGTAACTGGATCAAAGTCTCTTTGACCATCTGTGGGGAGAAAACAGAAGAGGGGTGAGACCACATCTCAGTGAATGGGTAAATCATGCTATAACTGAAACATGGCAAACCAAGCACGAGTGTTTCGCAATAGGTTTAATAATTGAAATCCAAGTGCAAAGATAATAATAGAAACATTAAGCATTTAACCATAATTTATTGAAAGAAAAGCTAAACAGTTCCAATGTATATTCAAAAGATAAATCAGGATTTAAATTAGTAACCGTAAAGCAAATCAATTATGCATGGTATGTAATAAATGAAGTTATTTATGCAATAACAATGATGAATGAGCTTGTTTAGAAATATTTAATTTTTAAGAAAAATGAATTAGTTTATTAGAGGTCTTTCCTAACAGATCTATCATCTCCCCCAAGCACATAGCAAGGGTATGTCAATCATTGTAGGCGTAGACATAAGTCCACCCTAAATCCCCCAAGCACATAGCAAGGGTATGGCAATCACTGTAGGCGTAGACATAAGTCCACCCTAAATCCTGTAGGCGTAGACATAAGTCCACCCTAAATCCCCCAAGCACATAGCAAGGGTATGGCAATCACTGTAGGCGTAGACATAAGTCTACCCTAAATCCCTGTGTCTTAAGCAGTCATATGCCCGTCACAGTATCCTAGGCCGAAGCCTTAACATGATCATGGTGCACCAGGGCTAGCACTCCCTGCGGCTAGCTAACAGTGATCTAAAAGGGTCCCTCCAATAGAAAACATTTGAAATATGCTATTCAAAAAGTTTAAAGTAAAACATTTCAATAACATTATAATAAAGCGATAATTCTCCATCTAGCTCTTTTCATGCATAAAATTTCGTTCTAAAAATATGTTTTATCTATGTATTCCCATGGAGACCTTTATCATCATAAACTTTCCCTTTAAACATATCGTCCGTAGACGTCGCATAGATGTTCGCATGCATCAAATCATTTCATGGCTAACTTAGTTCATTTCTATGACTAAGTTCACATTTCTATAAATCTAGCTCAAATAGAGAATTATCAGTCTAGATGCTTGCCCTGCATACCTAGGGTTCAATTAGGATTGAAATTTATAATTTCTAACATGGTTGGAACATATTGGTTTTCAAAGCGGTAAAACAATTTAACATACATTCGAACTAGTTAAAATCATACGAGAGAGTTATAAATCAAATTCCTAAAACATGCGCTATAGTATAAAAAACCCACTCACCGTACTAGGAGTCAAACAACGAGAATTACACCTCGTAGTGGCTCAACAACCTAGAAAACATAGATATAACATAAAAATTAGATAAATCCTAAACGTCACTATTCATGCCGAAAAACACTATTCACTCGCTGGAAACACTATTCACGCCGAAACCTAAAAACCCTATATTCTAGCATAGAAACTAATTCTAAGACTATCTATGGAAAGAATTTCAGTAAAAACGAAGTCTAAAACGCAATTGGACGGAATTTACCTTGGAGGTTACTATTCATGCAATTTTCCGGCGAAACTGATCGGTGGGGTTTGTAGCTCTCCTTCCCACGAGTCCAACGGTACCTTGGTTGCTCAAATCGGACGTCCGGATGATGAGATATCTTAGAGAGAAGGTGGAGAAAATTTTAGAGAGAGAGAGAGGAAGGTCCAGCTATGGAGGAAATGAAGGAAAAAGGGAGGGGGGACCGCAAAAAAAATGCCTCTCTGATGAATCTCGTGGCGGCGAGATTGCTGGTCCGCGATTTTCGCCTCGGCGAATTTGGAAACCAGAAATCTCATGCTCTCGGGAAAATGCTGCAGCATTCTCGCCGCCGGCGAAATATCGCGGCGAACTCATTTAGCCGAATTTGACAAAACGTCCAACATGAAAGTTGTAGCCCATTTTTCTTAGCTTTCTGTAGCCACTTGAATCACCTAATTTGGAGTTCATATGAAGGAGTTATACATAAAATAGTGAGCAAAGGTCCAGACCACACTATGCTGTGGTTTTTGCCTCTTATCACTATAATATTAATGGAATTAGCAAAAGTTCCCAACATCAAAGTTGTAGATATATGTCTTATCTTTCCACAGAAATCGGAATCACTTAATTTAGATTTCATATGAGAGAGTTATGCTTATATGAGTGAATCAAGGTCAGAAGAAAAGGTCAGAAACGCTCTAAAATTTTACATTGTTCTCAACTTCCTTATTTCAAATGATTTGTACTTAATCTTCAAAGGTTTGGGTTATTACAGAGATGTCCAGAAATTGAATTTCTGGGCAACAAGAAATCAATTTCTAACCCAAAAATCCGTAAAACCTGAAACAAGGAAAAAAAAACAAGAATTGGGCCATTTGAGATATTAGAATTCAAAGAAAATGGAAGAATTGAATTCGAGATTATACCTTAAATTGTTAGATTGAGGATTTTCCTTCGGCAAACAAACAAAAACCACCAAACCACCTTATACAAACAAACAAAAAAGACCAAACAATCAACAAATTTTTAGGGGTGTAAATATGTGCCATTTGGTTCAGTTTTGGGGTTAAATCCAATCGAATCAATTACACAAGAAAGTATAAAAAAATTTGGTCCTATTGGTTTGGTTTAAATCAGAGGAACCAAACCAATTGATAATGATTTAGTTTGGTTCGGCTCATCAGGTTTTTTAACATCTAACGATACAAATTTTAAAATTATTCACACAAAAAATAAAAATAAAATTTAGTAATTAAATATACTTAAAAATACCAAAAAATTAACTAAATTCTTATATTTTTGAAGGAAAAATAAATGGACATAGAAAGCAAGCACAAAAGCCAGCAGCAGGAGAAAAGAAATGGATGAAGAATAGGGGAGGAAGGAAGAATGAATTGGAAATGAAGGAAGAAGAAATTGGTGTTTTTGGAAAAGGAAGAAGCAAATCAAATGGACGAAGAGAAAAGCAGGAGAAAAATGCCATCATGCCATGCTTTGGATTCTTTCTTTTGGGAACATGCCATCTTCTATTTTTGGTTAGTACAATACATGCCATCATATTATTTAATAAATAATATTAAATATATAATATATATTATATATAATCAGTTGGTTCGGTTGAGATTTTTTTTTCAATCAACAATCAAACTAAATCAATTGGTTGTCACTAACAAAAAACCAATATAAACCTTACATTTTCAAGTTTTTTCAATTTTGGATTGGTTCAATCAGTTTTGTTTAGTTCGGATCGATTTTGTATATCTCTACAAATATTCTAAGTGAAGATAAATGAAATGAAAATGAAAGAGGGAGGAAGAAATTTATAAAGGAAAGAGAAGAGAAAAAAAACGAGAGCGAAAAATATTGCTGAGTCTCTTCTGCCCTACAATTTTTTTTAATGTATGTAAGAGTCGTTTATTTTCAAATGAAAAACATATATAGATAGACAGCATAGGAAGATTCTCGAACTATATTTTTTCCTTTAAAAAATATTTTGATATTTTGATTAAAAATAAAAAATTATTTAAAAATAAATTTTATATATATATATATATATATTCTGTATATATGCGTAAGTGCATGTTCGTGTGCATGCACAAATGTGTCTTTAGATTGCTTTGACATCTTGTGGTCTGATATATTATTTTTTGTTAGGTTAATCAATATATTATAAAGATACTAATATTATAGTCCACTTTCTTTTAAAATAGAATAACACCCATCACTAATTCTCCATAAAAGGTTGGAGTGTATATTAATGTAAAATGATAAAATAACCAATCATAAGGCCAACTTCTATATTGGTTGATCAAACAACTACCTATTTTAAGTTGATATTCAGTATAAAACCATAATTGGTTCTTCCATACCAAAATGTATGCTGGAAATATTGGATGAAGTGTTGAAGTGCTTGAAAGAAATTGAAGACAAAGCATAACGTAATAGATTAAAAATTTTAATTTTAAACTCTGAACCCTAATCTTTGCCCTAAACATTTATGTATGATTTAAATTGCATAACTATTTTATGTCGATATGTTAATTAATAAATAAAATTTTATCATTAATTCTTTAGTAAACCTTTACATAATAGATTAAAATCTCTAATCCCTGACCCTAAAGTGTGATTTTGGTTATGTCGATATGTTAATTAAGCACTATTTTGATTGTGTGGGCCCACACATACACATACAAATTTCACCTTAAAATTGAAGCTTTCTTGAAAAAAATTTAAAAGGGAACTAAAGAGCAGGTGAACAAATATAAGAAGTTAAAAGAGATAAGAAAGGAGAAGAAATGACACAAGCATTATATCCTAGTTCAGTCTAAAATCCAGACCTACGTCCAGACCCCTTGACTCCCAAAGAAGTTTCTTCACTCTGCAAATGCCTATTTTCAAACTTCACCCACAAGCAACAAATTACAAGCAGCTTTTTGATGCTCATCAACAACATTAAGGTTTTATCCACGCTCACCTAGAACGTATTACAGTGATTTTATAACTTACCTCATACAACTCACACCTAAATACTTTCTTTCTCAAGGTGCTAGGTATTTACAAGATAAAGTGAAAGAAAGCGTAAGCTAACGGAAAACACAGTATAGGCTCTCTTAAGCACCAAACCAAGCTCCTAAAATGAGCAGATATACTAGGTCACTAGACAAAAGTTGGCTTAATCAAAAAATGAACAAGTATGCAAGAGATAGCTTAAACTTGATCAAAAGCTTCATAGATGGTTCTTGTCCTTCTTCCACACGGGCAAGGGCCTTTTTATAGAGTCTTCAGGTTAATTTGACTGTTGGGAAGAAGGGTCCGAAAAAGTGACGTTTTGTCACCTTCAATGGATTTGAGAATGTCGCTTCCATGAACCTTCTGAGAAGGTGCATATATTTAATAGTTATTTATTAAAGAGTGTATGAGTGACTCTTTATCTAAAATATTTATTTTGATCATTTTTATTAACATTTTACATTTATCTTGTCCTAATTGTACAAAAACAGGCCCACATTTTTTTCCCTATAATGGCTGAGTGAAAAGTTCAAAGAGCAACGAGAAAAGGCCAGCAGTTACTGTGTTAACATCGGCACTTCTTTGACTCTAAGACAAATATTAAAGGAAAAAAAATCACCCGATTGTTGGTGAAAATTTAACAAGAAATGAATCATTGCCCCATGTCCCTATAAGAAAAGAATGTTATATTATATTAATTAAAATATATGTAGCCCATTTTTATTTGGTAGTTATCTCCATATGTGAATATGTGATCCTAGATGAAAAGATGACCCTACAAAAAGATGTGTTCCTATATGAAAAGATTTTCCTATATCAAAAAGTGTCCTTATATGAAAAGGTGTTCCGATGTCAAAAGGTGCCTTATATGAAAATGTATCTCTATGTAAAAATGTGTCCCTATGTGAAAAGATACAGGGTAGTTATAGCAACCATTCATCAATTATAAATACCCCTTCTTTGATGGAAAGAAGAATATAGTGAAACACTTAGAAAATATTTTTATAATATAAGAGTCTCTATTCTACGAGAAAGCCTGTGATTCTCCATCAAGTACACAGATTAAGATCTTGGATAGACTAGACAAATTTTCTTTATTCTAACTTATATCTAGTGATCATGTTTTTAAAGAATCTAATTACTATGGCTGGAGGTACGTTCCTTAAATTTTTATTTTTAATTTATTGTACTTATATAATTTTATTGTTTACATTTGGTATCAGAACCATATTTCTAATCTAGTTTTTTATTTCATAGAAATTTTAATTTGAAGATTTCATTGAATGCATCATACATGAAGATGATGTATATGGTTTTCTTGAGAAAAATAATAAAATAATATTATTAAAATTGTTTGAAAATTGAGAAGTGAATATATATATATTCTCTAGTTTGGTTCTCAATGGGATGCAGGGTCAAGGGTAAAAAAAAAAAAATAATGCATCAACCATTTTCAAAATGGGGATTTGAACCCGCGTATGGGCGAAAGATTGAAACACCCTTTCACTTAGAAAACTGTCAACTCACATTGTTTTATGAATGCTATAATTTTATTTATAGTAATTGTTAACATTATGAGAGATTTTATTTGTAAATTTATTTTTGATTTTGCAATTTAGTTAATCCTTCATATTTATTTAGAATTTTATGCATACTTAATTTTATATGCATATTTGATTTTCCTAAATATAAATTATTATTGACATAACGTTTAGTAAATAATTTTGATGTCATATTTAAATTGGCATTTGTGTAGTTAAGTAATAGCCACAACATTCTTAATTACATAAAATGTCAAGTAACATTAAGTTTAGTCACATAAAGTTAATAATATCAATAATTGTAATTAATTATGGCTATATAATAATTTAACCCCACAGGATAATTATTATAATTATGTAACTAATTAGGATGGAATAATAACATTGATATATTTAAATTTTAGTTATCCACAGGTCTAGATAATTATTTATAGATTCCGTTCTAGTCCCATCATAAAGAAATTAAATCGCTTGCGTGTTATAGTCTAAGCCCACAAGAAATATTATAATGATGTATTAATTTATTTGTTTTGATTTATTTACATGGGTAAATATTTCATATTGGGTTTTATTACATGAGTAGTAAGCTTGTTATTTATTTTGCAGTAGTTTAAAATTTATCTATCCCAACATTTGATTTGTCAAATATTATTTTTCTGAATGGTGATAATTATTTTGATTATAAGGAGAAAATTCTCCTTGCATTGGGGTGCATGGACCTTGATTTAGCCCTTCGAATAGATAAACCACCAAAAGCCACAGAATAAAGCACCCAAGATGAGAAAACATCATATGATCTTTGGAACCGATATAATTGCTTGAGTTTGATGTTTATTAAGTCTCATATTAGAAAAAGTACCATGAATCTATCCCTGAATGTGCTAAAACTAAGGAATATCTCAAAACTATTTAGAATCAGTTTGAGACTTCTAACAATACATTAACAAACACCCTAATGACAAAATTGTGTTCCGTGAGGTTTAATGGCACCAGTGGTGTGCATGAGCACATAATGAAGATGCGAGACATAATGTCTCAACTGAAATATTTAAAAATTGAGATTTCTGAGTCATTTTTTGTTCACTTCCTCCTCATTTTGGACCTTTTAAGATATCTTATAACATACATAAGGAAAAATGGTCAATTAACGAACTTTTGACCATGCGTATATAAGAGGAAGGGAGACTGAATCAAAAAAGGATTGAAAGTGCATATTTGGCAACTTATTATAAGAAATCATCTAAGAAAGGAAAGGATAAAGCCCTTCTTAATCAAGTTAATAAGGGCGATGTCAAATGTTTCTTTTGTAAGAAGAAATGACATATAAAGAAGACCTGTCCCAAATTTAAGCATTGGTTTGAAAAGAAAGGTAATATCTTCTCTTTAGTGTGTTTAAAATCTAATATGGTTCATGCTTCATATAACACTTGGTGGATTGATTCTGGTTCTACAATCCATATTGCCAATACCATGCAGGGCTTTGTAAACCACAGGAAACCAACCAAAAGTGAATGTTCCTCGAGAAACAAGATACATTCACATGTAGAGGCGATTAGAACCTATAGACTTGTATTTGATTCTGACGTTGTATTAGACCTTGAAAGAACCTTTTATGTTCCTTCCTTGTCAAGAAACCTTATTTCAGTTTCAAAACTTGTACCTTGTGGTTTTAGTTTCAATTTCATTGATAATACTTTACATTTGTACAAAGACAATGTTCTAGTTGATAATGGTATTATGGATGATGGGTTGTTTAAACTTCATTTAAATTCCACATTTGATTGTAGCCTTACAACTGTGCATGGTAATAATATTGACATTAAGCATAGTATTATAAATGAGAAATCCTCTATGTTATGGCATAGAAGATTAGGTCATATCTCCATTGATAGAATTAAGAGATTAGTAAATAATGGAGTCCTTGAGGCTCTTGACTTTACTAATTTTGGTACTTGTTTATATTACATTAAAGAAAAGCAAAGTAACAAATTCAAGAAAGACGCTAGGGGGAGTTTTGATATATTAGAGATCATACACATTGATATTTCAAGACCTTATGATATGTATGATCAGAAATATTTCATTACCTTTATTGATGACTATTCACGATATATGTATCTCTACTTGCTTTATGATAAAAGTGAAGTATTAGATGCTTTTAAGGACTATAAAGCAAAAGTAGAGAAACATTCAGGTAAAAAAATTAAAATCGTGAGGTCAGATAGAGGCGGTGAATTTTATGGAAGGTATACTGAACAGGAACAATTACCATGTCCATTTGCAAGGTTCCTTAAGAAAGAAGGAATTGTGGCACAATACACAATGCCTGATTCACCGTCACAAAATGGTGTGGTAGAAAGGAAGAATCGGACATTAATGGACATGGTGAGAAGTATGATTAGTAACTTCAATCTCCTATTGTCTTTGTGGAGTGAAGCCTTAAAAACTGTGACATATGTACTAAATAAGGTTCTAACCAAGGCGGTTCAGAAAATATCTTTTGAGTTATAAAAAAGTTAAAAACTTAGTTTAAGACATGTACGTGTTTGGATATGCCTAGCTGAAGTTAGGGTTTATGATCCACATGAGACAAGATTAGACTCAAGAACAATCAGTTGATATTTTATTAACTATGCAGAAAAGTCTAAAAGATATAGATTTTACTATCCATATCATACAATAAAAATTGTGAAATTTAATAATGTACGGTTCCTTGAGAATGATGAGATTAGTGGGAGTAGTCATCCCCAAAACTTAGTCTTTGAGGAACATAATAGAGAAGAATCTATTTCTACATCTTCAAATCGATTGGTTGTTTTTCATGATAATCATAAGAATACGATTACTCATGAATAATTAATGTTTGGAGAACCATTTCATCAAGAGGACACCCTTATAGATTCGATTACTCAAGATTCTTAAACTGGGAATGTTGATGTAACATTAAGAAGATCTTCAAGAGTCAAGAAACCTGCAGTTTCTTCAGATTATATTGTGTACCTACAAAAATCTGATATAGATATTGGTGTTGAAAATGACCTTGTCACATTTTCACAAACTATCAGTGACATATGTTAGGAAAAGTTTTTTTATTCTTTTTTCTTAGCTTCCCCATTTTAAGTAATAATATTGAGATTCAATAGCACCTTCTTAGCTTCGTATTCTCTTCTATGAAGTTATTTGAAGGACGATGAATACCAAGAAGACTGCCATGTGGCTGCACTCAGGCAATTACGGTATGGTAGTAGATATGCTTTAGAGAAGGAGCTGGGGCGCACATCCTTAATTAATTAATTGCATCAAAATTCATTTTATTATATATGACGTCTCATCTTTATCTTCTTTAATATTATTGTATATTAATTTTTGGTCTTTTCTCAGAGTCTCTGTAACTTATTAAAACAGTATGACTAAATTTTTTCATGTTCTCTTGTTATAAAAAGCTCTATTCACAAGATTTTATTTCAAAAATCAAATATATATTCTTACATTAAAAATGTAATTCGTTTATTATTATATCTAATTTTTATTATTTTAAAAAAGAAAAACAGTAGCGTATATAGTAGAAGCCAGCATATTTCGTACAAGGCACAACATTTCTAAACCTGTTCAACATGATTTCGATCAATTTTTTAGAATTTTCGAAAAATCTCATGTTAAAAATCTTCAAAAAATCGAATTTGATCGGTCAATTCGAATCCGCATGATAAAGTTCGACCAAATCCAGATTTGACAGAATGCAATTCAATATACTACTTATTTTCTTCGTGCATTCATTAGTCTTTTATTTCATTTGTTATTCTTTTATACATTTACCTTTTTACTTTCTATTCTTTCCATGCATTTACCTTTACTTTCTCTTCTTTCATAAGCTTTCTCATTTCCAATTGACAGCACACTCAAATCACTCCCCAAATATCATCTCCAATGCATTTTAAAAAAAAATATATACAAACTCCTTTCTTATTTTTTAAAAATATTTTCATTTAACTTTTTTAATAGCATAAAAAAATATGGCTGTTCTTATATTTTATTTTAAATATAATTATCCCTCTATTTTGAAATACTACTATGTGTTTTACACTAAATACATTTATTTACTCTCTATTTCAAATAATATAGGTAGACCTTCATTTTTTTTATTGAATACACTCACTTTATTCTAATTTTTAAAAAAATATATATATACCTATTTTATATTTTAAAAATATTATTATTTAATATATTTAAACTTCAAATTTCATGATGGAATTAAATTGAAACTATCTGACCCTAAAAGATTTTATAAAACAGAAAATATTAATTTTTTGAATTGAAACTAAATTTTTTATACTATTTTTTAAATTAAATATAAAAAGTTGAAAAGATAGAAAAAAAATAAGTTTAAAAAGTAAATTGCAGACGCACACACACACAGATATATATATATATATATATATATATATATATATATATATATATATATATATATAATGTTAAGTTATTCAGATTAGACAAAA
The DNA here is from genome assembly GCA_037074535.1 of Gleditsia sinensis. Classification (NCBI taxonomy): domain Eukaryota; kingdom Viridiplantae; phylum Streptophyta; class Magnoliopsida; order Fabales; family Fabaceae; genus Gleditsia; species Gleditsia sinensis. The sequence continues at coordinate 62,548,491 of CM073463.1, read as the reverse complement.
TATTTAGTCCTTGGTCAAATCTATCTGTAATGTTTTAAATAAATATGTTAAGTGTCATATTGAAAAACACTAAATAATATTTTTTTAAATGGAAAGCCTATATATATTAATCTTAAAAATAGAGGGAGATAAAGGGTATTTAATATAAAATATGAGAAAAATTTGCATATAATACAAAATGTATGAGAGTTCTGTGTGTGTGTGTGTGTGTGTGTGTGTGTGTGTGTGTGTGTGTGTGTGTGTGTGTGTGTGTGTGTGTATATATATATATTAAAAAGTAAGTGTATGTAATGTAAAATACAAAGAGTATTTTATTTTAATATTTTTCTCCTTTTTATAAAATTTTTCAAAATCCAAGTCAAAATGTTCAAATTTAAATTCTGAATATATTCTTTTGTCAAGCTACTAAGTGTAACATCTGTAAATTTAATTAAGTTCAAATTAAAGAAAATTTTAAATTAAAGAGAGGATTTTGAAAATGGAGATAAGAACCGGTAAAAATAAGTTTATTATTTACATGGATTAAAAAATTACAAAAGAAATATGAGAATTTACGTTTTGGGGCGTAATTTTTATTTTTAAACGATAGTATTTTGTTATAAACAAATATATGTTTATTTATTTAAAAATGATTATGTCTTGCTAAAATTAAGTAGACTTTTAATTAAAATAATTATTGTTTTGCTTAAAATAATTATTTTGGCCTTTAATACATTTTTGTCTTATTTTTAGAAATATTATTTCTTTTAATATGTATAAAGATATTTATTTTGAGATTTGTTTTATTACGATTTTTATCAAGAAAAATCATGATTTAAGATTTTAACTAAAAGTTTATGAGAATATAAATTTTTAGAAATTTTTTGAATATTTTAGGATGAAAAACGGAATTTATATGAATTTATATAAAAGAAAATCATATTATTCAATTATTAAATAATTATTATTATTATTATAAAAAAAAAAAGATAAAAGGAAAATGAGAACATAGAAGGAAGACTGAGGAGCCGAGAGATTTTGATGAATAGTGAATAGTGAGTAAATAGTAATCTTCAACTTTTTCTCAAGATTTGGAGTGTCTAGTGACTTCCGATCTCAAAATTGAAGGTGCTACTGAATTCAGGACGAAGAATACTACGGTTCTGACTGATCAATTTTTCAAATCAATCGTTGTATCACCGTAGATCTGAAGTAGAAAATATCATAAAAAAGTAAATTCTGAAACTCTTATTTAGAGACCTCTCATTGAAATTCTGACATCGTAAATGAATTCAAGAGCTAGATAAACTTTAGGATATGAATATTTTCAACCATCTGACAGCTTTTTGTTCGTCATGAATAGTGATTTTCAGCGGGTAAATAATGTTTTCTGGCGAGTGAATAGTATTTTTCAGCAATGAATAGTGATCAAATTCTTGAAGTTGTTTTCTTGATTTTTGAACCCTCCAGATATGTTTTCGAGGTCTATTTGATCAAATTGAGATTGAAAAAGTATATTTTAGAGCTATCCAATTTGGGGCTCTTACCTATGAGTAGATGTTTTTTTTTTATGATTTGACTTTATTCTTCTTGAACTTTAAATTGATAAATGAGTATGATTACAAGTTATTTATACTTTTATATGTTCCTAAAATGGTTTAGAAAATCTGAAACGATTGCAATATGATATATGGTTCAAGAAGAGTGACTTTTGAAATAAATTTTGAAACACATTGAACATATGATTTCGAAATGTATTTCTCATTATATGGCAAAGAAAATATGTTATGCATATGATATTGATTTATACAATGATATGTTTGCCTCGGATATAGGCATGTATACATGATTCCCCTGATTGGGAAGTTTTGACAGATGAATATACTGAGACTAAAAGTCTGTATTATATTGAGAATTTTATACTGGATTATATGACATATGTACATATGATATTTTCTGTAGAGGAATCCTATTGAAAACACTGTCTGCTAACAGTAGGTGATGTTAGCCCTAGTGCAACTTGATTGCCTCAACTAGCAGGGGGTAGTGCTAGCCTCGTGTGAGGGCCAACACACGGGATATGACATGTGAATGAGAGTGAAATGCCTCCTATATAGACGAGATGCCAACTATATTAGATGTGATTTTCCTTCCCTTGCTGTGTGCTTGGGAAATACCCATATAGAGTCTCTTCGCGTGTCCTCTTGAATGGTAATAGGGAAAACTTCAGCGAGATGCTGAGTTTAAGTAAATCCTATACCACTAAATTACGGAATAGGTTAAACTCTGATATGGTGGTTCTGATATGAGATCCTTCAAATATTTTCATAAGAATTATGTTGATACATATTATGATTTTATTATCGTTCTTACAGCATTACTTATGAACTGAACATGAATATGAATTTGAATAGAGATTATTTGAAATGCAGGTCTCATATAAATGTACCTCTGAATTGTGATTTTCAACGTAAAAATTTTAAAATAAATAGTATATCTATATGTTGACCTAAGAGGTTATAGAAGGTATTATCTGCTCACTGAGTTGTAAAACTCACTATACATGGTTGACATATTTTTCAGATAAAAACCTAGAGTTTAGTCCTACGGCTTCTTGATCGACTAGGTGTCGTACTTCCGTGGTGAGCCTAAATTTTTTCTGAACTCTCAGTGTTTAAATTGTAATATAAATGTACTTTAAAGTTGCTTTGAACGTTACAGACAGGATCTTTGTTTTCGCTGTAAAATTGAAAAGTGTAGACCTAACATGTATAATTAGTTATGTTGAGATTTGCCAACGTATGATATTACCCTATTATGATATAATATAAAGTTGATTGTAAATAAATAAAGATAAAATTATTAGACAGTAGTGTTATTCGTGTTCTTAATATAGGGGCGTGACAAGTTTAAGATTAAATTTCTTTGTAATATTTAAAATAATAAGTATATTAAATATTATATAAAAATTACATAATGATATTTTTAAAATATAAAAAATTTATATATATTTTTTTAAAAAAAAGTATATTTAATATGAAAAAAAATTGTATATATATATATTTTTTTTAAAAAAAATATTTAATAAAAAGATAAAAGTATTTATTTTATTTTATTATTTCTTTAATTCGAAGATTCTCCAAAAATAAGATATTAAATATCTGATGTATAAGTAGTAATTTAATGGATTCTCACTTACAATGATCCCAATAAAAAGAAAGTTTATCTGGCAACTTTACATCACTTCCAAGAAATTTCTAAAAATTGAAGAAGCGCGAGACCAACTGTTCCGCAAATTGACGAAGACAATCACAACGAGTAAGGTTTCGTGGTATTACAGATATAGAAGTCTACTATTGCCTTGAAGAACTTAAGTCAATCATTACGTTGAAAAAGAAATATAAAATACTGAGATTTAAGCAATGGTTTGCGTGGAGGAAAAATGGATCCAAGAAAGCCACGTTCCATGACTTTTGCTCGAATTGTGCATTATCACTTCCACTGTAAGGTGCAAAGATTTAATATAAATTTATTAAACAGGGTATGTGAGGGATTTATTTTGGCAAATTTTTATGAACTCTTGTTTTTTTTAATCTTATCTATAAAAAAATTTCTATAATGGCTGAGTCAAAAGTTGCAGAAGGCAACGAGAGAAGCCTGGCAATGCTTTGACTCGTCAATTATCAAAGGAGGGAAAACACTCACGAGAATAAAAATAATGCACCTAAATTGGATATCGTGAAATATGAAACTTTGGCTCCCTCATATCATGCCAAATTTATTGCTGTATAAACGAGAGGATTTATATTACTGTATAATTGTTTTTTTTTTTTTTTGCAAAATAGTAAAAAATCTACAGTTTGTTGAGCCCGACCTTAAATGTCAAATTGAGTGTTTGTCAAATCCAAAACCGAGGCATGAGGGCAAAGGGAGATATTAGCTCAGAATAAATATTATAACATTAACAATTTCTGATCAATTCTCAGCATTTCAAATGACAATCTACCTCACAGGAAATTACTTGAGACAAATTTTAAGAAAGTCTTCACCATAGTTTTATTGCCCCGTCCCTATAAAAAAAACCAATGGTTTTCCCATACACATTAGAAATATGTAGACAAAGAAAATGCAAACCTATTGTAATAACTATACACAATGCAAATAGCAACATAGTATTATTAGTATTAACTAACTAATATATGCATAAAAAAGCTAACTAGTTTGATAAGAGAGAACAACATCCTTTTTTTTTAAATCAATTTCAATAATTTGATTTCTTTAAACAGTACTTTGAAAATATAATTCTTCATGTATTATTATCTATGTATAGAAATGCGTTTTTAAGACTGTCTAAGAAGAATATCTAACTTAAACAAAATTTGAAAATACCACTAGTCATAATTAAAAAAAAAAAAAAACTATTTAGGTAGGGCAGTTAATTTTTTTTTTTTAAACAGATCAAATATCATAATATTTAAGTAGGACAGTTAATTAGTTATATGAAGGGTCTTTGTATTGTGGGCACACAACCTAATACACCAGCCCACTAAGCAACTGGGCTATCTACTTCCGCTCTCAAGGACAAGATAGCTATATTGAGTCCAGAGTGACTCTTAACAAAGTCCTCTGTGATCACGAAAGTTTTCATAGTGTCCCTATTTTATGTAACAGCATTGAGATCTAATAGCACCTTCTCAGCTTCACATTCTCTTTGTGATCTTATTTGAAGGACAATGTGAGTGGCAAAAAGAATGACATGCTGTTGCACTAATGCAATGACGGGAAATTCATGAGCTGAACCAGACAATTTTGTAATTTTCTTTGTAAGTTTTGTCTAGTTCCATTCTTCATCCTTGTACTTTGTCTTCCTTTGTTCCCTTCCACTTTGTTAACTTTGTTGTGCGGTGTGTTTTGTAATTTTTTGAGATCTATCTACTATGTAAGTGTGGGATTGAAACGGAGTTTGTGTTTTTTTTTTTTTTTTGGGGTGTGAGGAGGGTGTAAATTAGTCGGGATTGGTGGCTTTGTGGTAGAACATGGGAGAGAGAGAGTGAGTGCGAGGAGAAGGAAAAAAACAAGAAGAAAGTGGGAAGGTGAAAAAGAATAGGTGGAAGGACATAGATTTCATGAATCCTGTATAAAAGATGCCATGTAATCCACTTAATTGACACAAAGAATGGGAACAAATAAGTTAGTGTAGATGATACAAGTGACTACATTTTCAAAGATAAGGAAATTCCATGAAAAGTTTTAAAGTAAAAGGACCCGATCGAAACTAAAAAATAAGGTAACGAACCAAGAATGTATTTTTTGACCTTCCATTTTTAATATTAGCTTAGCTCCCATATTCCTCGAGAAGACACAGATTTTTGAGGAATTAATTTTCTGCACCATGTAATGCGAAAGAGAGAAAGGCAATCCAAGATTTAGTTTACCTGCTCCACGTTTCTTGAACAAAAAGCAAGAAATCATCAGCAAATAATAAATGAAAAAGATTAGAGGGCTCCTTCCACCTACTTTCCTAGGGTGTCAATTTTTTGCATCAACTACATCACTATTGATATGGGAGAATTTGTCCATACAAAAAAAAAAAGAATGGCAAAAATGAATAACCCTATCTTAAATCACTAATCGAAATAAAGGAATGAGTATTCTCACCATTTCCCATAATCATAGTAAGTGGAGTTGAAATGCATGGCATCACCGGATTAGTGACTTGTTCACTGCAACCAATTTCTTGCATAGTACTAGCAAAATGAGCCAAGTTAGCCCAGTCATGACGAGCTTTCAAGTTGTAGACCTGTCTGATTTGCAAATGGGCCCCTCAGATTTTTTTTCCTATACACCTTAAAAATGTTGCTAACTTTCATTGATGAAAATCAGAGTGGTACTTATGATTTTCTTTGTCTGATTTTAAAGTATATCTTAGGGTTTTTTGAATAGCCATTTATTTGGCTACTACAGTTGCTTTTTGGTCTCCAATTTCTATTATTCTAGTAAAACTGATTTGTCGTTATCAATATGTTTTTCCAATGCATGGGGCTTTTAAGAATTTTATGGTTTTCTTTTTTGTATGTTTCAATTTTTCCTTGGTCCAAATGAAATTGTCTTGTTTAGGTAAATTATAATTGGGCTATTGATTATACCTCTTTCCTTGCTAATTCATGCTCCCAAGTGCCAAGCTTTACTATTAATGATAATTCGTGCTTCATGACAATAAAATAAAATTAGGACAGTATGCTTCCACAGAAAAGGAAGGCAGGAAAATTTTAGATAGCTCAATACAAAATACATATAATATAACAATAAACATCCTTAATAAACAATTGATTTTTTTTGCAGTTGAATATTTTTTTTTTGGACTGGCAATATTTTTTTAAATTAATGGCTGATTGGATGGGCTAGCTCATGTTGGGATATCTACACGCATGATCAATTGAAATTCCAAATTTCCATTGTGGAAAGGGATCTGTTAATGACATGAATAGTCTGATAATGAACAGATATCTGGGCAAGACAAATCTACTCCAAATGATCCTACAGCAATTACACCCACATCAAATTCTTCTCATCGATCAAGTCCTTACCCAGTACCAAGAAATAAAACAGAAACTACTCAGCACTCTGCTGGGCTATCCATACCTGGTCGATTTTTAGATTACCCAATGCATTATTCCCAAGGTAAGTTGACATTTTAGTCACTAAAGAGTTGCTTTATTGGCGCTAAAATTTTATCATTTTACGCTTTTTAACAACTTTTTGAATCCATTAATTTCAATGCCAGTGTCCTCTTGTGGTCGTGACCAATTTAGTGTGCATGGATCACTCTATAATGGCAACAGTTATGAATCTAGGCGAAGAGCTTTCGGAGCAACGTTAGATAGCATCAGCCGTTTAAAGTCACGCCTCTATGATACAAGTAATCCAATTTATTATCCTTCATACTAATATTATTGAAAAGAGCTATGAAAACTCAAATTTACCTTTAATAGTAGCCGTATCTAACCATATGAGTAGCACTTGTTACGTCTCTGTAGAATGTATATGGGAGATTTCAATATTCACTTACTGCACTTGCCATAAGCAAAGCTATGTAGGATTTTTATCAACTGTGTATATTATGCACCACCTTACGCAGATAGGATAGGATAGGATATGTATTTATCAACTCAATTGTTATAGTTTCCTTCATTAATACTGAAGAATAGTCTTTCTTTACTTCGGTAACTTAAATTCTGAAATCAAGTGGCGATTTTTACTGTTTTCCTCTGGTTTTGCCATGGAATTTGTTTGAATTTATTATTGCTCTCGAAACTATCAATGATTATTACTCTAATCTTATTAATGAGTTTATTTGAATATATGTGTGGTATTCTTTCCTTGACCAATGTTAAAGGAATGTAATTGAAAAAGTTGTTTATTATGAGGCAACAAAATTATGAGTCGGGGAGGAGTATTTTTTTTAATGAGTAAAAGGGTGCTAAGTTGGAAAAAAATGTTAAAATATTATATATTTATTGAAGAATTTGATAATAAATACTTAAAAAATTGTACTCAAATTTTATATTTCATTGCACTTTTAACATTGAAAATGTGTTTGTTTACTGTTTTTATTTTTAAAAAATATTTTTTGAATTTTTAAAAATTTTGAAAATGTCAAAAAAATATTCCTTAATTTTTAATACTGTAACACACTATAACAGTGATATTTTTATAATTATTTTGAAATGTATAAATAATGTTTTACTATTTATATAATTTAAAAGTAATACAAATACAAATACAAATTAAACATATTTTTAGAAATATAAAAAATAGAAAATAAAAACTGTTTTTAAAAAATAAAAACAAAAAATAAAAGCTAAAAATATTTTTACAATGCACCTTAATATACTATGTTATCAATATGTGAATTCCAAAGTATGAAAGATGAAAGAATGACTTAAATATCAAGTATGTAGATAGATTTTTTTTTTCAAATAAACATGATAAATGTTATTTACTGTAACAGATCAACATTAAAAAGTCTACACTTAAGAGAAAATAACATAAGAAAATGAGAACCTCAAAAATAACTGTAACTCAACAAAACATTTAAAAGACACTTTGACAGAGGCAATACACTCTCGTCCCTGGTCTTTGGAATGTCTTCTTAGAGCAAGTCTTCTAGATCAAGATTTAAAAGTTGTTGTTGCAGATATGGTGTCGTAAGTCTTGAATCTTCGTAAGTCAACTGATAAAACTAAAACTCTTTTATAAAAAAAAATTTCTTTTGTTTGGAGGAAAAAATAAAATAGTTAAGTAGTATTTGAAGAACTTGCGAAGCTTACAGTTGCTAGTTTTCTAATGCGGTTGTGGAGAAGATTTCTTTTCTTTTTGTTCATTTAGCACTAATTGAGATTTGAGTTCGGATCCTCAATCTTAAAGATGATTCTAGTCCTATCAAGTCAATTAACTAATTGATAGTGGAGAAAAATACTGAGGTGAGTGAGAATTCAATTTTCATATATGACAATGATTTTAGAAGTTTATGAAATTGTTCAAAGTATAAGTGACACATACTTCAGATAATAAAATTATTCATCGATTTTACAGTCATATGATTATAGTGTTAATATTTAGATGAAAAACATTATAGGGTGTCTTAAGTAGTTACATAACAAATCATCAAGGAATTAAATGATACACTTTCAATCACAAGAAGACAAACTGATTTCGGACCAAATCATATAGGATAATTTATAATTTACCCTTCAAATGCATTAAGATCTCAAAAAAAAATGCAAAATAAAGATAATAAATTATGCTAATTTAAATTTATGTTATAATTTTGCGTAATTATAAAAAAAATCTAAATGAGATCATTTATATCTAAAATTTAAAAAAAGGCTCAATCATTTAATTTTTTAATATATATGAATTATATAAATGCCATTATTTAAATATATCCATGCAGTAAATTTTGTTAAAATGACAATTCAAGAGTCATGTTCCTTCCCTCTTCAAATTCGGCAATGCATAAGCTGCAAGTTTGAATCGGCATCCGCCATTCAGCACCAGCTCAGTGAGGTTCATCCCATAGCACAGCAGACCATTCCTCAGCAGCCTATTGAACAGCCCAACCCAATGCTAGCTGAAGAAAAAAGTGGCAACTGGCAAGCAAAAACAAGTGAGGGGCATGCCTTCATGGGCACGAGATTACTATGTTTGGCAAAGGGTGTTTGGAGGATTGTGTATTCTGTTTGGCTAGAAAGTTGTTAGCAGTATGTTTCCTTTATATTCTATTAGTATTATTGTGAAAGGCAGTCCGCAACATTGAAAGAATAGTAATCTAGGAGTCTCTTCGTTGACCCGAAGAAGGAACGTCTTTGTTAGCTATTATCAAGAGCTAACATTCCCTCACTCCAAGGCACAAGTAAGAAGTAATGTCCAATGCATGATTGAAAATATTCAAAAAAAAAAAAGCCACTTAACATCTTCCAGTATCAAAGGTTAGACTGTTACCTAGATTTAAAAATCCATCCATCCCCTCATTTAATATTCTTATTTATATATTTAGTTGGGATCTTGGGCCACCTCTATAGTAAGAGCACGCATCATGTTTTTTACATGCATAAAGGAGAGATTCTTGGATAGGGCAAGGATTTCAATCATTTTTATTTTTAAAATACAAAAATATATAGCAATCTCATAACAACATATACATACTAATTAAATAAATATGCATTTATTAGAAAATAATAATAAAATAGAAAAAAAGGATCCATCAATGATTTGAGCCTACTATCTACAAGCTTTATAATCTTAACCATCAAGCTTCTCTCAACTTCTTAAATTATTGTATGTTAATCTTATCTTAATATGTCCGGCTCATTCTACATAGCTACATATTAATTTTTCTTTTAAAATTTCCTATCTATAATAATTATGCAAACATTTATAATTAGTTAACAAATTATATGGTATCAATGTCTTAATTTGCATTTGATGAAAACTACGTAATGCCAATATTCTTGTCCATAGTTGACTGCGTCTTGTGTGATAAATATTCTTGTCCATGTGTATTAGGTCTTGTATAATATTCACCTATTTGCATATTTCTAATATGTGCTGGTAATCTTTTTTTCTTTTTTGAGAACATTCATTCAATTAGTGAATCAGTTGAGTTAATAGTATGAGTCATCTTCAAAATTAAATACTCTAGCTCAAATTTCAATTAGAGTCAAATAAAAATAAAAATAAAAAAGCATTCATTCATTCAACAATAAAGCAAAACTAATATCAACACCACTCAAAATCTAACCATTAGATTTTCTAATACTGTCCTTATCTCTTTCCATATACACTTTCAGGCTCCTTGGAACTCTAGAGATCCAGTTCCATAGCAGGCACTGTATTGACTTCCTTTGGTTGATATTATCACATTGATTATGTCTTATAGGATTTATGACTCGGGATAAAATGTATAGTAGTAGTGCAACTCTCACAAATCTTTTTTTTTCCTTTTTTTAGCTTTCAATTCAATTCACACAAGAGTGAATTTCATATACACATAAAAAATAATGAACTAATTAATAGCTTTCATAATCATATAGTATGGCATGTGAAAAAGAAAATGAATTAATTTGGATGCAACCTATAAATAAATGAAAGCCAAAAGTAGAAGATAATTAGATTGGGTTACATATAGTAAGGGAGAAAACATGCCAAAGAATCATGGAGCAGCCGACAAAAAAGAAGAAAGCAGCGGTAAATCACAAGCGGAAAGATTAAAATACTACCAAATATAAAGTTGGCAAGCATTCAAACTATTTGACCGTAAAATACTAATTAGTACAATAGTACAAACGGTAAAATGACTTCAAAATAATACTACATATTCATTTGTTTTATAAATTTTCTATCTGTAATAAGTATGCAAACATGTAGAATTAGTTAATATTTAGATGTTACTATGTCTTAATTTATATTTTAAGAAAATTACTATACCAAGAAAAGTCCTACTCAAAAGAGAAAAAGCAATATACCTTTACGAAAAAAAACTCATATCAGCACCACAAAAAATCTAACCATTAGATTTTCTAATACTTTCTTATCTATTTCCAGATACATTTTCAAGCATCCAGTCCCAAGGTGGGCTTCTTGCAGCTGCTAACTTGGCTATTTGATGAGGCACTATATTGGCTTCCCTTGGTTGCTTTTGTCACATTGACAATCTTAAAACTCATGAGATTTATGACTTGGGATCAATTATAGTAATAGTGAAACCCTCATAAATTCAGGAGACAGATTGTTTTTTCCTTTCTGGGATTTCAATTCCGTTCCCATCCTAATAGGTTTAGTTGTTCTTGTGGTTTCATTGCCCCATATTACCTGTGAGAAAAGATTGGGTTTCATATACAATTTAGAAATAATGAACTAATGGCTCTTATAATCATATAAAATAGCACGCGAAAAAGAAAATGAATTAATTTGGCAGCAAGTAACAAATAAAAGAAAGCTAAAAGTTGAAAATAATTGGTTTGAGTTACCTATATATGGAAGAGAGCAAACATGCCAAGAAAGCCGAGCAGCCAAGGAAGTAGAAGAAAATAGCGGTAAAGCACAAGGGAAGAGATTAAAATACATAAGCATAAATGCAACCGGTCTCTTCTTTGGTCGGATCTTGTTCCTCCTTGGCCTCTATCCCTGATGGTGCTTTGGTCATTTGAGTCAACTTGAACCTCCTGCCATGTCATTTGATCGTTCTTGCATGTCTCCTGATAATTCAAAGTTTTATCACAAGTCCTATTTTCTATAATTTATTTAATTATTTATGATTGAAAAGTTAAAGGCTGCAAATGATTGGATTAGGTAAAAATTAGTTGGGTCAATTATAATTTATTTAATTATTTGACTCTGTTCAAAAGTTTTAATGAGTTATTAAGTGACTATAATGACCTTTCTATTAGGGTCAGACCCAATCCCTCTATTAACCTATTCAAATGTGTCTAATATTTTTATTTTCAAATTTTTAATTACTTATTTCAATCTGTAATTATTTTTTAATAATTTTATATTGATATATTTTTTATTCATTCCAATCAATTAAATTAAATTAGTAACTTTTTTAACTCATCTCACCAAATATATATAGTTTGTAGATTTTATATTTTGTGTCTTATTTTTATTTCATCAATTCAGTTTAGAATTTGTTAAGTTACAACATTATAACTTATAGTTATAGCTAGAGATCATGTCAAGAGTAGAGTTGAAGATTTAGGTGGATAAAAAGTATCTCAATGGTTAATCATGGGTTGACTCATTAAGTTTATGATTAAAAAGTTTATATAATGGCTCAACCTATTCAAGCATTAATCTAAATGGTTGACTTCGGTTGAATTATAATCAAATTAAGTTAAGATGATTAACTGATAATTAAATAAGAAAAAGTGAGATGATGACTGAAGTGGAGCACCATATTGCGTAGAATAACCTTCCTTGATAATAACAATACCTCTGATGCATTTTTGTCCTCTTCCTCATTAGCCTTGTCTCTGTCGACTACTATTTCCTTCCCTTTGGTATTTCTGACATTTTCAGAACTTTCTGAAATTTTTTCTGTGATATGTTGCTGCCGTAAATCTGACATTCAAGAACTAGTTAATAACTTATTATACTAGTCTCTCAACAGTGTATAGTACTTTTGTGACGCCAATTGTAAAGGAAAAAAAAAACTTAAGCAATGAAATCTTGTGCTCAACTATCAATAAATTAAAACTTGAAAAACCATACCTATATATATGGTCATAATGGAATCTTGTTAACCATGAGAACAAAAAAAGAAGCCAGAAACATGATGATAGCAAGAAGAAAGAGGCATGGCAGGACTACACCTTTATTGTCACTACAGCGATCTTCCAAATTTGCATCATCGCATGAGCTCTCAGAGGCATCACTTATTTCAAAATCTACATGCCACACATAGGAGAAAACATGGGAAATTAATAAGAATGTACGTAGAAAGGACATAATCAATTCATGATCTTTATTCCATTTGGCCCATCTACAAACTAAAAACTTCTATAACCCTCACAATTATTACACTAACAAATTAAATGGTCCATCTACCTCATGCACAATTATTACATCATGAATTGTGCAATTGACATTGTCTTTTGAAAAATATATATCAAGGTATCTCAAAGTCATTTGTGACTTTAAAAACATGAGAACGAATGAGTCAATTGATAAAGTGATATTCAAATTTGAAAATTTGAATTTAAATTCCAATTAAAACCGAATTAAAAAAAATTAATGAAACATTTATAACAAGAACAAGTTTGTATAATACAACTAAAATCAGTCATTGCATTAAGAATACGACCATTATTATACCATCATTCCTTATGCCATCTGATTCCACATCACCGTAATAGCTCTCCTGGACTTCGTAAAGGTATCCGTAAGAGAAATTATCTGCAAGCCAAACTATTAATAAGAATATGGAACGAAATTTTCTAATTTGTAATATTTTTAATTTTATATATTATGGATGGATAAAATGATTCAGTTATCATCAGATTTTTAATCAAATGGAGAACAATAAACAAATAATTTAATCATTGAACTTGTAAATTCACTTAGCTTTAACTCTCAACTTTTTATAAGTAACATTTAAAAATATCAAATTCTTTACGCATTAGCTCATACACGTATTAGCTTCTCTTTGATGTCTCTATTAAAAGGGGTATTCTCTTAATAAATACTTGTTCATTAAAAATTTTAACAGTTAAAAAAAAAATTTAACTAAAAGAGATCGAATTGTGATCCAATATTTTAATGTAATTATAGTCAAACCCAAAATGAGCTAAATGCGAAAAATTCCAGGAAAGGAGTAAAATATAATGCAATTGATATCAGTCATTGCATTAATAAGAAGACTATTATTATACCGCCATTTCTTATGCTATCTGATTCCACATCACCGTCAGAGCTCTTTGCGACTTCATTAAAGTATCTGTAATATAAACTATCTGCAGGCCAAATTATCAACAAGAATAAATGACGAAATTTGCAAATTAGTACTTTTTTATTTTATATATTATGAATGGATAGAATGATTTTGTTGTAATCCGATTTTCAATCAAATGGAGAAGAAAAAACAAATATTTTAACCATTAAATTTGTAGATTCACTTAGCTTTAACTCTCAAATTTTCTTAAGTACATGACTTAATTCTTAAATATTCAAACTCTTTACACATTAGCTCATACACATATTACTATGTCAGAGCTTCTCTTTTATATCTCCATGAAAAGAGATATTCTTTTAATAAATACTTGTCCAATAAAAAATTTTAATATTTAGAAATAGAAAGAAAAAAAGAAACGGAATCAAATATGGTTCAATATTTTAATGTAACTATAGTCAAATGCGAAATGAACTGAAAGCAAAATTTTTCAAGAAAGGTGTAAAACATACAACCGAAGTCAGTAATTGTATTAAAATTAGGCCAGTATTATACCTTCATTTTTTGTGCAATCCAACTCCACATCACCGCAGGAGTTCTCTAAGACTTCATAAAAGTATCTGTAACACAAACTGTCTGCAAGCCAAATTATTAATAAGAATACGAGACAAAATTTGCTAATTAGTAATCTTTTTGTTTTATATATTATGGATGGATAGAGTGATTTAGTTGTCACCCGATTTCCAATCAAATGGAAAAGAATAAACTAATAATTCAATCATTAAATTTGTAGTTTCATTTAATCTAAACTCTTAACTTTTTTTCATTATATAACTTAGTTCTTCAAAATATCAAATTTATTATATATTAACTCAGACACATTATTATGTCAGAGCTCTTCTTTTATCTCTCTATTAAAAGAGGTATTTTTGAAATAAATACTTTCCCCCTAAAAAATTTTAATAAGTAGAAATTAAAAAGAAAAGAGATCGAATCAAATGTGGCCAATATTTTAACGTAACCATAGTCAAATCCGAAATAAGCTGAAAGCGAAAAATTTCAAGAAAGACGTAAATTATAATGCAACTGAAGTCAGTCATTGCATTAAGAATAAGACCATTATTATACCGTCATTTCTTGTGCCATCTGATTCCACATCACCATAATAGCTCTCTGGGACTTCATTAAGGTATCTGTAATACAAACTATCTGCAAATCAAACTATTAATAAGAGTATGGGATGAAATTCGATAATTAGTAAGATTTTTTATTTTATATATTAAGGATGGATAGAATGATTTAGTTGTTATTGAATTTCCTATCAAATAGAGATGAACACGCTAATAATTTAATCATTAAATTTGTAAGACTTACTCAGCTTTATCTTTTAAATTGTTTTCAAATATATAAGTTATTTCTTGAAAATATCAAATTTATTATATATTAATTTTTTTATCGAATACTTTGAGACTAACAAAATTAATATTTTTTAAAAAGTATAAAATGATTAATGCACAATACATTTAATCAGTAACTTAAAAAAAATTCAAAGACTAAAACAAGATAAGCCTATAATCCAAAGACCAAATTCTATTTTTCCGAGTACCAAGGAAACCAAACTAACATATTCCTTTTTTAATGAAAACTGGTCCGTTGAGATCAATGGGTATTAGATAAATTTTTATCAATTTATTTATTTATTTGTTTTTAGAAAAATAGCACTTGTTCATCTTAATATATACTCTTGATTGTAAAATCTCCATAATTTTAAAATTATTACAATGCTTCTCACAATCTATGAATTTATATAAACACAATCTAAAATGAAAGAAATGTCCCTCTCCCTTCTTCAGGGGTTGAATATTTCATGCAATGGTGTTGTGCAAAGATTGTCAGCAATAAAGAAAAAGAAAGAGGTATTTTTGTCAATTTAAGTATTGTTTGTAATAAATTCATAAATTAGGAGAGACATTACAATGATTCTTAAGTTAGAAAAATATTACAATTACAAGTACATATTAAGGTGAGTAAATGTTACTTATTTATTTATTTATTTGAGTGTTGTTCACAATAAATTCTATAATTCTACTTTGTATTTTAATCACTTCCTAGCTAACTGTAATTAAAGTAGTGTTATTGGTGCAAATCAGAAGTCTAAGAATTTCTATCATTGTAAGTGCATTATAATTTATATAATGAGAAATGGAAGAGCTATGATCATTATGTTGAACTTGAGAAATTGTATGTCATCTAAATTGCCGAAAAAGGACAGGAGACAGAAATGGAGAAGAATGGGACAAGCGCCTTACCTTCGTAACTTAAGCAGGATGATGAAATCTTAGAACTTGAGTGATCATCCAAATTCAAAGTATTGATCAAAAAATCATCTTAAGTTTCTCTGTCTATTATAAGGATCAGCAAATCGGATATCCTTTATGTCATATCGCTGTTGCTTGACGACATGGATTCCAATCTCTTTTCCAAAATTTGCACATATTTCCACATAATTCCACGTACCTCTTGTAATAAATAGGTCCATTCCAGGTCCATATGGTGATAAACCTTTTAAAAGCAAATGATCTGATAACCCGGATAATCTCGAAGGGATCTGATCGCATATTTTTTGGCCATTGACTGTCATATTGACCCTTAAATGATCTGAAGTAACATGCTCATCATCTGGCATAAGAAGACAGAGAGATATCGCTGGCAATACGTTACAAAACCAAAAAGAAATGGATGGTCCACTTCTACACTGGTCAAACCATTTTGGGATCCTCCTTGCTGGCACATAAAATTGTTTGTTTCCAGACTTATGTAATTCCTGTCAATCATAATAGGTAGAACAACATAGCATAGCAGAGTGACAAACTTGATGGATTATGGATTTACGCAGAGTAAATAGTTACCTTTTTTTTTTCAAAAAGTACACCTATTCTCAATTTTATTTTTTAATTTAATCTTTCAAAGATTTTTTTATTTTCAAAAATGTCTTTATGTTAATTTTATTAATAGATATTTAACATATTTGCTTATCTGAGTTTACCAAAAACTTGCACAGTTTAAGAAAGCTGTTGTTTTGACTTGCAAAGCAAAAATGTTAAATGTCTGTTCAGTTGAGAAAATTACACGAGATGGTGTTTAGAAAACTAAATGAAAAAAATTAAATTCTAATCAAATAAATTAAAATTTTTTCTTTCAAATATGAAAAGAAAAAGAAAAATACAAACCTGACTTAGTAATACACTTGTCGATTCCGAACTCAACAAATAGCAGTTAGTTGCCCATAATTCTTGTATTCCTGGTGGAATTGCTGCTATTTCTCTGAGATGCTTGCAATTATTTAATGAAAGAGACAACAGAAAGCAACATTCTTTTATGCTTGCTGGCAGAATTGTGAAATTGCTATCAGACAAGTCTAAATACCGCATATTGGTAAAAAAGGGAAGACACATTGGAAGAAATTCATCTGAAATATTGCAGTTAATGATACGAAGACATGTCACCTTTGACAATACCATGGAGCTACTTTCTTCTTTTCCTTCTCCCTGCTTAGAATATAGCAACCCTCCACATTGTCCAATATATACCACTTCTAGTTTTGGCAACATAACAATGTTACTTGGTAGCTGAATCCTTCGGCACTTTTCCATCCACAAAGATTGAAGCTGAGAAAGATTTCGAATTGAAAATGGCAATTCTATGTTTGTCTCCCCCAAATCAAGTTGTCTTATCCCTTCAACTTTTTCTAGTATTTCTGGGAAATTCCCAAGACTAGAGCAACCTCGGAGTCTCAAATGTTGAAGAGAGGGCAGCTTGATGGTATGTGGAAAAGTACAAAGCTTGCCACACCATCTAACACTTAAGATTTCCAGTTTTCTCAAATATCCAACTGAATCATGAATTTCACTTAAATTCTTACAAAAGTCAAGCACTAATTCCCTTAGATTTGGTATGCCAGATACATTAGGTATTAGAGTTATAAATTGATTGTTCACGAGATTCAAAACACTCAAATTCTCCAATCTCTGCATAATACGACAACCATATGAATAATTTTAATTAAGGAATTAGAAAGAAAAAAACTAACTGCAATTTTTATAATTATGAGGCCACTTAATCATTAAAAAAGAAGCATGAAATGCATACTTGCCTTGAATGACTTTTCCAATGTAAGATAACTATGAGGCAAGTTGAGTATGACAAGATTGATGGGATGAAAATTAGATGGTAAACTTGATGATGGATAGTCTGTCCACTCCAACACTCTTAAACTATTTGGGAGACAATTGGGGGCTTTGGTAAAAACTGCACCTCTGATAATGAGCACTCTCAAGTTTTTTATCTTCTCAAAGGCCTCTCCGCTCCAATCCACTTTTTTAGTGTGAAACAAGTTCAATTTGATTCCTTGAATGCTTTCAGTACCCTGTGAAGACCAAAGCAAAAGTGAACCAAAATGAATTTTTGTATATACCATGTCCTCTATATATATATATATATATATATATATATATATATATATATATATATATATATATATATATATCAAGTGATTGTTGGTATACATACTGTATTTTCCTTTAAAACATGAAGAATGTCTTGGTATGACCATAGCCTACTGCGTTTGCCAGGCTCTAATTTTGATTCTTGCCTTACAATTTCTTGACCCATATCTTGAATTAGGTTGTGCATTCCCAAACAGCCGTCTTCATCAACTTTAATAAGAGATTTATCAATCAACACTCTAATGCAATATTTTGGGCCAATACCATGACTGATCTGCAACATATGTGTGGCATATCCCAGCTGGTACCCTTTGTAGAAACATGCAATGTCAAGAAAAATTTCCTTATGTGTTTCCTCCAAACTACGGTAGCTAACTTCAAGAACCTTTTGAATAGTTTCGTGAGGGATTCTTTCATATATATCTAAAGCAGATTTCCATTCCTCAAAAGTTAAACCACGCAAGTGAGATCCTATTATTTCCAAAGCCAATGGAAGCCCACAAGCATATTTTATTGCTCGTTCTATAACATTTTCATACTCCCCATCCACTTCTTTTTTCTTGAAGGCATTCAAAATCAGCAATCTATGAGCATCAAGATAATTTAATTCTTTTACCTCATGTATTTTTGTAATGTCATGTTTTGCTAGCAGACCCTTATTCCTTGTTGTTATAATGATTTTACTACCAAAACCAAACCAATTGGATTCTCCGACCAGCATTTCTAACTGCTCTAGTTCATTTACATCATCAATTATAAGAAGAATCTTTTTTCTTTGGAGCCTATCTTTTATCATATGAGTTGCACTTCTGTCATATTCCAACCCAATATCCTTCTCCTTCGTTATTTTAGAAAGCATTGTCTTTAAGATCTCATTGATGGATTTTCCTCGAATATTAGATAGAAAGTAGGAATATTGTTTAAATTGACATTCAATCTCATTATATACAGCTCGTGCAAGTGTTGTTTTACCTATTCCCCCTATTCCACAAATTCCTACCATTGTGGCTCCATCACAATGGGGTTGTTGGTATAGAAGTGAGCATACTTCTTTCACTTGAGATTCCAAAGCAACTGGATATCGGGCTACATGTAATGGGCCGTCATTAATCTTTGTAGACACTGCTTCTACAATCTCTTCTATAATGACATATTCATATATTTCAGATCTGCCCATTTACAAAAGTTGGTACAAAATCAAATCATCTTATTCAAGTCTAGTTTCATGCATGGCATACAATTACGCTTATTCCTCACAGATGGATCAATGCTAAAGTCCAATGAACTTTTAAATATCTAACATAAATTCAATTTAACTTAAACATGTTGGTGGAGATTGAGGTTTGAACCATATTTATTTATTTTTGTATAAAATAAAATTTTAATCAAATTGAAGACAAAATTAGTTGAGTAAATTTAATATATTTTATAAATAAATAGCATATTTCATTGAAAAATGTCTAAAAAAAATAAGTTCTAGTCAATGTAGCATCACTTACATAATTGGAAAAGCAATTTTGCCCTAGTAGTTACATTTTTATCATATTACATCTATCGGGAAAAAAATATTTATCGAAGGAAAACTAAAAATTGAGACATAATAAATGATAATACAAAGAATGAAAATATATCATATAATGCAAAATATATTTTTTTTCTTTTGGACAAGTATATAATGCAAAATTTTAAAGAATCATAAATTGATAAATTTAATTGTTGGGCCAACTTCAACCAAAACCTGGCCTTAAATTTGCCCTTTAATCCAAAGTAGCATATTTCCAATGGATGAACCTGAATTCTGAATTTAAGACCATCGATCCAAATATTAGCTCAAACATAATGCAGTCCCAAAAAAAATGAAAACTAAGTATACACTACCGCAAATATCTTTACCTACTATACCTTCAAAACCCAATTAAAATTATAGACTGACACAACTAAAAGAAAAATGATCATGAAATACAAAAAGGTATAAAACTAGGAGCAATTAGAGGTACCGTGGTTTCAAATGCCAGCCACACGAACCAGCTGCTTCCTTGAGAGCCGACCTCCAATCATCCACCAAATTTTTATATTCTATGACTCCGTCATACTTATTAAAGGCATCTTTATAGGAGTTTCTCTGATGTCGCACATCGGATGGATCCACATGATAAAAGACACACCAAATGGACCGACCCTGAATTCCCTTCATGCACTTGAGGATGTGAACCAGTTCCTTCAGACAAAATGTTGAGGATGCATAGTCTTGGGAGAAGATAACAATGGCCATCTTAGATTCTTCGATTACTTTGAAAAGAGTATCTGTAATATTTTCTCCTTTCATGATTCCCTTATCATCAATGAATGTGCGGATTCCTCTTTGTTGGAGATTATGATAAAGATGGCCTGTGAAACTGTGTCGGGTATTTTCACCTCTAAAACTCAGAAAGACATGGTATGGCCATCCATAGGGAGAAGAAGAGGAGGATGCCGCAACTTCTGTCATCATTGATTGCAACTGTAATGAAGCAATCTTGCTAGTTTCTGTGATACCTTACATTTCGAAGACGACCTCCAAATTTATGGATGAATTAAAAACGCGTGCGAAGGGGTAGCTGTAGGGACACTTAGGAGAACAGCTGGCGCGCACTTAATTAATTAATTGCATGAAAAATATTTTTAGTATATATGGCTCGCTCCATAAACCATTATTACTATTATCTTTTTACATCACTCACAAGAATTTTGGAGAACAGCTGTTATGCTCGTTGATCAAGACTCGTTAAGTAATAATAAAATAAGTCGTCCGCAGTTCCAGAAAAAGAAGTCTGCAATTGCCTTGAAGAACTCGAGTCACTTGTTACGTGTGAAAAGAAAAAGAAATTGCAGATATTAAAGTAGTGGTTTGAGCAAAGGAAAGAAATGTCCAAGAAAATGACTCTCACTCTCGCTGGAAATGTGCACGTCACTTCCATGAAGTTAGTTTCCCAGAGGGTGCAAAGATTTAATATAAATTAATTAAAAAGGGTGTATGAGTGATCCTTAATCTAAAATACGCTACATTTTTATTAACTTTTTACATTTATCTTGTCTTAATTGTAAAACATATACCTAATTTTTTTTTTTGTAATAGCTAATTCCAAATCTACAGAGAGCAATGAGAAGAAACATGGACTTGTAAATAATAATTTTTTTTTAAGAATTATTTTTATTGGTAAACATAATTGATGAGAATTATAATTTTTAAGAATGTATAAAATGTATTTGATTTACCTTTAAGTAACGTTTTTTGAGAATTTTATATTTTTTTATTTAGTTATATTTAATTTTTTTAAAATACCTCTTATTCTTATTAAAGAGAAAGTAAAGGTGAAAAGAAGGAATAAGAAAGTGAGAGAGAGGATGAGAGAGAAAGTGAGAGACTAAGAGTGAAGAAAGAGAGTAAGATTTTTTTATTATTATTACAATTATACCATTAATAAAGAGTATAATTATCTTTTAACATTATAAGAAAATTTTCACCTCTCTTCTTGGGAATCTTTCTATCGAAACAATACAAGAAAAGCACGGCTTGGGGATGGAAATTTAACGATGATCATTAAAAACTGTCGCCAAACCCGAATTTAGCGACAGTTATCTAACTGTCATTAAATAGAGACGGTTAAGAATAAACTGTCATAATATGTATCGGGTTTAGAATTATAAAAAAAAATGGTGAAATTTTAGGACGGTTTTGACGAAACCATCGTAAAGTATTGCTAGTTTGAACATAACCGTCGTTACTTAATGATGGTTTCACAACGACCGTCGTTAAGTAACGACGGTCTTATCAAAACCGTCATGGATTTTTAATGTTTGAAATTCAAACCGTTATTCAGGATGTGTGTGATTTAACGACGGTTTTGAGAAAACCGTTGTCACGCCCCTAATTTTAGGGCACGTGAAATCCATATACCATACACATATATTTTCCATAAATGTACATAATTCCATTCTTTATCATATAAATCAATACATATAGGTTCCTTTCCATATACAATATACAAATTAATTCCATAAACATCAGAGTAACGGCAGAAGCAGGGATCCTGCCTGTAGTATATAGAGTATACTCTAGAATACAAATACAATACAGTACAAATAATGTGAGCTTTCAAAGCAATGTAGGCTCACCCAGAGGGTAAACAGTCTACTTAATCACCTATCCGCAGGACCAGACTCTATCTCCTTATTTGAAAAATATTTCCACAACGTGTAGTGAGTTTTACAACTCAGTGAGTAGACAAGACCTTCTATAACCTCTTAGGTTAGCATATGGATAACTTATACTTTAAAATTTATCATATAGAAAGTACAATTCAGAAGTACATCCATATGAAACCCGTATTTCAAATATCCTCATTTTACAATATAACCCAATATTCAAAACCAAATACCGTACAATACAGTTATAAACAAATACTTTGATGCAATAAAAGATTTCACATGCTTTAGGAGGTTTCCATATTAGAACCAATACAATCAATAATCTCAAGCACATAGCAAGGGAGGATAAATCACATATCAATAATAGGAGGCATTATGCTCTCCCCGATAACAATAACTCCCGTGTGTTGGCCGACACACGAGGCTAGCACCACCCCTGCTAGCTGAGGTATCAAGGTGCACCAGGGCTAACATTTCCTGCTGTTAGCAGACAGTGATTCCAATAGGATTCCTCCACAAATACTATATGCACATATACCATAGAATTTAGTGTAAATTTCTCAATATAATACAAACTTTCAGTTTCAGTATATTCCTCTGTCAAAACTTTCCAATCAGGGAATCACATATATATATGCTCATATCTGAGGCAAACATATCACTATAAAGATCAATATCATGTGCATAACATATTTTATTTGCCATATAATGAAAAATACATGTAAAAATCACATGTTCAATGCATTTCAAAATTCAACTATTAAAAATTACCAATTCAGGATTTATCATATATATATGCCATCTTTCCAAGGCAATCATATAACTTTATAAACCAATGCGTCGTAGACAATATATTTCATTTACCATGCGGTAAGAAATGCATTTAAAATCACGTATTCAATGAGTTCAAAAATCTCATTTTCAGAACCATACTCTTTTTGAACTACATTTCTGATAAAAATCATTTCTAGATACTTTAATCCATTTCAGATACATATAAAAGTATAAATCACTTGTAATCATAAACAATAATTCATCTTAAATTCAAGAAGAGCATGTAATAAGCTATAGAAAGAAATATCTACTCACAGGTAAGGGCTCCAGATTGGACAGCCCTAAAATCTTCGTTTCTGGTCTGAATTCAATAAAACAAACTCCAAAATCGAGTCCGAAAGGTGCAAAAACTTGAAAAAGGATTTCGGGAGTTTAGTCACTATTCACGCCGAAAATACTATTCATGCCGAAAATACTATTTATCGCACTATTTATCGTCGAAAAACACTATTCACCATCACAAAATTTTTTACCGGATCAACAAAACGAATTCATATCCTAATGTTTATCTAGTTTCTGAATCCATTTACGGAGTCAGATTTCTAATTAAAAGTCTCTAAGTAAGATTTTTCAGAACTTACCTTTTACCGAGATTTTCTACTTCAGATCTACGGCGATTCAACGGTTGATTTGAAAAACTGATCGGTTAAAACTGAAATACTCTTCGTCTTGAATCCAATAACACTTTCAGTTTTGCTATCGGAAGCCCTTAAATACTCCAAATCGAAAGATAAAATTTGATATCACTATTCACTCACTATGCATGCACTATTCTTCTCCGTTTTTTTTTTCAATTTGCAACATACCGCCCCCCTCGGTTTCTCCTTCATTTTATTTCTTCATTTTTTTATATAATTATTATTATTATTAAATAATTAATAATAGGATTTTCTTTTATAAAAATTCATATAAATTCCGTTTTTTACCATAAAATATCCCAAAAATTTCTAAAAGTTTCCATTCTCATAAATTTTTAGTTAAACTCTTAAATCATGATTTTTCTTGACAAAAATAAAAATAAAAAAATTTCGAAACAAATATCTTTATTCATATTTAAAGAAATAATATTTCTAAAAATACCATAAAAATTCATTAGAAGCCGGTATAATTATTTTAAGCAACACAATACTTCTTTTACTTAAAAGTCCACTTACTTTTAACAAATTATAATCATTTCTACATAAGTAAAAATATATTTGCCTATAGCGCGCCAAAACATAAATTCTCTCTTTTATTCTAAATTTCCTTTAATTGAATTTTTTGTTAAATTTTACGGTTGTTACATTCTTCCCCCCTTAAAGAAATTCGGTCCCCGAATTTCATAACCATAGTTGCAGATAAATACTAATCTCATTGTTCAAATAAACGCAGATATCTAGCGCATATATCATCCTCTCTTTCCCCAGTAGTTTCCTCAGAAGAATGATTTTTCCATATCACTTTTACTATAGATATTTCTTTTGTCCGTAACTTCTTTATTTATCTGACCACTATTGCTACTGGTTGTTCCTCATGGGTTAAATCTTCCTGTAACTGAATCTGTGGATAATGTATAACATATACAGAATCTGATAAATATTTCTGTAACATAAACACATGAAAAACAGGATGGTCAGTACCCAATTCATGTGGTAAATCCAAAAGATAAGCCACTGAACTGATCCTATCAAGAATTTCAAATTATCCTTTATACCGAGGGTGTAACTTCCCTTTCTTTTCAAATCTCATTACCTCTTTCATTGGTGAGTCCTTCAAGAATATGTGGTCACCAACTAATAATTTCGAGTGCTCAACATTCATAGTCCTTATAAACTTTTGACTTGTATTGAGTTTTTAGTATTCTTTTTCTAATCAATTTCACTTTATCAATGACATCTTATAATAAATTTAACTCAACTGAGTCATTTAACGGAACATTTGTAACACCTCTTACATAAGGCTTAAATCTTCTAATATCATTTTATTATAAACAAATTCTGTTAAGAAATCTCCTACCTATCTCAAAAACATATGCTTGAAGCATGCTTTCCAAACTAGCATCATCAATTTAGATAATTTATATTCTATCTATTGCATGTTATTCCAAATTAGATTTTCAAAGTTTAACTTTTCTCAATTCACTCACATATTAAGAAACCTATGATGTTCATGTAAAACTTCAAATGATGCCATTTTATATTGGCATGATAATTACTGCTATGAGCAAATTCAACTAAGGACAATTAATTTCTCCAAACTTCCACCACAATAATATAAAGATACTTAAAGCATAACTTCTAATGTATAAACACATCATTTAATTTTAGTATCAGTCATACTATAATCTAATAAATATCCTTAGAATTCCTGAATAACTCTCTTGAGATAATATATTCAATTCGTACTTGCCAACATACCCGCCAATGAAAAATTTTACTTGTATCTTCTTTTTACCATTATACTAGTACCATTTTTTTATATCTCAGTATATCTTTATTACCTCGGGTTATCCATATTTATAATCTATGGCTTCTTCTGAAATCTCTTTTCTCAACAATTATTCATACGTGAATTTTCAATCTCAACATGATTTACATTCTAGATACTAGTCTCAATTTAATAAGGTATAAATCCTTAACACAAATATCTTAATCACTTACATTATTCTCGGAGATGATTCTCAAAATATTCTCCATGTTTTCAAATTAAAAAAATTTCGAGATTAACTCAAATCTTACTTTCCATACTTTACTTCTCAAAAACTTCAACACCGTTAATTCCTTGGATTATATTCGTCAAAGCACCATTAGATCATCATCTATCTATTCTTTTCAAAATCTCTATTACTTTAATCTACTAATCAGTTGAACACCATAATAACTAAATTTCAAAGATTAGAAATTAACCCTCCTTATAATAAGGAAAAAGAATCTTGCATTTAATGCCAAATATAATGTAAGACAAAGCAGTAAAAAATGCGAAACACGTAATAGAGCATGGTGCCAAAATAGGAAGTCGAAGTTTGGACAAAACATTAACAGGAAATTAAAATCGGTGGTCGTAATTCTTGAAATCTGTAAACAAAATCTAGCTGCTATTTCGGAGAAAATCGGTGGCCGCAAATTTTGAATATATGTGCCAAAATTCAATTCAGAGATCCTGTTATTCGGCGGAAGCATGTCATATGGAAAAGAAATATTTCTGAGCCTACAAAGTCTGTAAATAACAAGAGCACATAGTTAACTGGTAGGATGCAGTTGGTTGCTTCAAAATATATATAATCAATCAACTGTAAATAATCAGTCCAAATTAAAATTTCTCAAAATAGTTAGTCGACTTATAAACCAATAGTCGACTGGTAATAACATTGGAAAAAATAAGATAAATCTTTTGATTGTCCCTCTTCAACAACTAACTGGTTTGCATTTTTCAATCTTTTCTCTTTTTGTTTTTACATTTACGCCTATCACTTACAACTTCTCTATAAAAATCAAGACATCAATGCTTCATCAAAAATAATAAGGAAAAGGCTAATTTCTGGTGATATCTTAACCTTATTCTCTTTACGTGCTTAATATGGGTCACAGTCATGACTACTGTATATATATATATGCTTGCCGTCATTTTTGAAATTTTTACCTTCAATTTAGCTGATTTTCGCCAATCACTCACATAGTTGTTCTCATTATGTCTAGCCTATTTGCATAGCTATTATAAATATGCCCTTCTCTGAGTTCTACATTAGTATCTTTATTTTCATACTCAAAGTTAAGGTGATAGAAATTATGCAAGGAACCGCATTCCGTCAGTTTCGAAATATCTGTGTCTTTTGTGATTCCAGTTCTGAAAAAGATGGGGAGCATGTTAAAGCAGCACAAAATCTGGGTATGGTGCTGGCTAGGAGAAGAATTCATTTAGTGTATAAAATTCCAATTTAAAGACAATATGAGAATTTACGTTTTAGCGCGTTTTGTAGAATTTTAATTAAACGAAGTATTGTGTTGCTTAAAATAATTATACCGGCCTCTGATGAATTTTTATGGTATTTTTAGAAATATTTGTTCTTTTAATATGAATAAAGATATTTGTTTTAAAATTTTTTTTATTACGATTTTTATTAAGAAAAATTATGATTTAAGAGTTTAATTAAAGATTTATGAGAAAGGAAATTTTTAGAAATTTTTGAGATATTTTATGATGAAAAACGGAATTTATATGAATTTTTATAAAAGAAAATCCTATTATTAATTATTTAATAATTATTATTATATTTTAAAAAAAGAGAGGAAGGAATGATAAACGGAAGCCGGGGGGAGTATCAGTCGAAAAAAGAAAAAAATAGAATATTTTGCATAGTGAGTGAATAGTACTTTCAAACTTTATCTTTCGATCTGAAGTGCCTATGGACTTCCAATCTCAAAACTGAGGGTATTACTGGATTCAGGACGAGGAATACTACGGTTTTGACTGATCAGTTTTTTAAATCAGCCATTAAATCGCCGTAGATCTGAAGTAGAAAATCTCGGTAAAAGGTAAGTTCTGAAACACCTTATTTAGAGACTTCTAATTAGAAATCTGACTCCGTAGATGGATTCAAAAACTAGATAAACATTAGGATATGAATTTGTTTTGTTGATTCGGTAAAATTTTTGTGACGGTGAATAGTATTTTTCACGTGATGAATATTAGCGGTGAATGGTATTTTTCGGCGGTGAATAGTGGCTAAACTCTCAAAGTCATTTTTCAAGTCTTTGGACCCTCCGAACACGTTTTTAAGGTTCATTTGATCAAATTTGGCTCAGAAAAGTACATATTAGGGTTGTCCAACTCGGAGCCCTTACACTGTGATTAGATATTTCTTTCTATAGCTTATTACATGCTCTTCTTGAATTATTGATTATGATTACAAGTGATTTATACTTTTATATGTATCTGAAATGGATTAAAGTATCTGAAATTGATTTCTATCGGAAATATAATTCAAGAAGAGTATGGTTCTGAAAATGAGATTTTTGAACTCATTGAATACGTGATTTTAAATGCATTTCTTATCGCATGGTAAATGAAATATATTGTCTACGACGCATTGGTTTATAAAGTTATACGATTGCCTTGGAAAGAGGGCATATATATATGATAAACCCTGAATGGGTCATTTTTAATAGATGAATTTTGAAATGCATTGAACATGTGATTTTTACGTATATTTTTCATTATATGGCAAATAATCTTTACAGTGATATGTTTGTCTCGGATATGGGCATATATATATATATATATGTGATTCCCTGATTGGGAAGTTTTGATAGAGGAATATATTGAGACTGAAAGTCTGTATTATATTGAAAAATTTATATTAAATTCTATGGTATATGTGCATATGGTATTTGTGGAGGAATCCTATTGGAATCACTATCTGCAAACAGCAGGGAATGTTAGCCCTGGTGCACCTTGATACCTCAGCTAGCAAGGGTGGTGCTAGCCTTGTGTGTCGGCCAACACATGGGAGTTATTGTTATCGAGGAGAGCGGGATGCCTCCTATTATTGTTATCGGGGAGAGCATGATGCCTCCTATTATTTATATGTGATTTACCCTCCCTTGCTGTGTGCTTGGGATTATTTATTGTATTGGTTCTAATATGGAAACCTCCTCAATCATGTGAAATCTTTTATTGCATCACAATATTTGTTTATAATCGTATTGTACTGTATTTGGTTTTGAATATTGGGCTATATTGTGAAATGAGGATATTTGAAATACGGGTTTCATATGGATGTACTTCTGAATTGTACTTTCTATATGATAAATTTTAAAGTATAAGTCATCCATATGCTAACCTAAGAGGTTATAGATGGTTTTATCTGCTCACTGAGTTTTAAAACTCACTACACGTTGTGGATATATTTTTCAAAAAATGAGACAGAGTCTGGTCCTGCGGATAGGTGATCAACTAGACTGTCTACTCTCTAGGTGAGCCTATATTGCTTCCAAGGCTCACGTTATTTGTATTGTATTTGTATTTGTATTCTAGAGTATGCTCTATATGCCACAGGCAGGATCCTTGTTTCTACTGTTACTCTGGTGTTTATAGACTTAAACTGTTTATTATATATGTGTATGGGAACCTATATGTATTGGTTTATATGATAAAGAATGGCATTATGTACATTTATGGAAAATATATGTGTATGGTATATGAATTTCACGTGCCCTAAAATTAGGGTCGTGACTAGTTGGTTTTCTTTAAATATGAATCAAGATATTTGTTTCGAAATTGTTTTATTATGATTTTTATCAAGAAAAATCATGATTTAAGAGTTTAACTAAAGATTTATGAGAATGGAAATTTTTAGAAAATTTTGGGATATTTTATGGTAAAAAACAGAATTTATATGAATTTTTATAAAAGAAAATCCTATTATTAATTATTTAATAATTATTATTATATAAAAAAAACGAAGAAATAAAATGAAGGAGAGGGGGGCGGTGTGCTGCAAATCACAAAAAAAAAGGAGAGGAATAGTGCATGCATAGTGAGTGAATAGTGATATCAAATTTTATCTTTCGATTTGGAGTGTTGAAGGGCTTCTGATAGCAAAACTGAAAGTGTTATTGGATTTCAAACGAAAAGTACTTCAGTTTTAACTGATCAATTTTTCAAATCAATCGTTCAATCGCCGTAGATCTGAAGTAGAAAATCTCGGTAAAAGGTAAGTTCTAAAAAACCTTACTTAAAGACTTTTAATTAGAAATCTGACTCCGTAGATGGATTCAGAAACTAGATAAACATTAGGATACAAATTCGTTTTGTTGATTCGGTAAAAAAATTTATGACGGTGAATAGTATTTTCCGGCGATGAATAGTGGCGGTGAATAGTATTTTCGGCGTGAATAGTGACTGAACTCCCGAAGTCCTTTTTCAAGTTTTTGCACCTTCCGGACTCGATTTTGGAGTTTGTTTTACCGAATTCAGACCAAAAACGAGGATTGTAGGGCTGTCGAATTTGGAGCCCTTACCTGTGAGTAGATATTTCTTTCTATAGCTTATTACATGCTCTTCTTGAATTTAAGATGAATTATTGTTTATGATTACAAGTGATTTATACTTTTATATGTATCTGAAATGGATTAACATATCTGGATATGATTTTTATCGGAAATGTAGTTCAAGAAGAGTATGGTTCTGAAAATGAGATTTTTGAATTCATTGAATACGTGATATTAAATGTATTTCTTACCGCATGGTAAATGAAATATATTGTCTACGACGCATTGGTTTATAAAGTTATATGATTGCCTTGGAAAGATGGCATATATATATGATAAACCCTGAATGGGTAATTTTTAATAGATGAATTTTGAAATGCATTGAACATGTGATTTTTACATGTATCTTTCATTATATGGCAAATAAAATGTGTTATGCACATGATATTGATCTTTATAGTGATATGTTTGCCTCGGATATAGGCATATATATATGTGATTCCCTGATTGGGAAGTTTTGACAGAGGAATATACTGAGACTGAAAGTCTGTATTATATTGAGAAATTTACACTAAATTCTATGGTATATGTGCATATAGTATTTGTGGAGGAATCCTATTGGAATCACTATCTGCTAACAGCAGGGAATGTTAGCACTGGTGCACCGTGATACCTCAACTAGCAAGGGTGGTGCTAGCCTCGTGTGTCGGCCAACACACGGGAGTTATTGTTATCGGAGAGAGCGGGATGTCTCCTATTATTGTTATTGGGGAGAGCATGATGCCTCCTATTATTGATATGTGATTTACCCTCCCTTGCTGTGTGCTTGGGATTATTTATTGTATTGGTTCTAATATGGAAACCTCCTAAAGCATGTGAAATCTTTTATTGCATCAAAGTATTTGTTTATAACTGTATTGTACGGTATTTGGTTTTGAATATTGGGTTATATTGTGAAATGAGGATATTTGAAATACGGGTTTCATATGGATGTACTTCTGAATTGTACTTTCTATATGATAAATTTTAAAGTATAAGTCATCCATATGCTAACCTAAGAGGTTATAGAAGGTCTTGTCTACTTACTGAATTGTAAAACTCACTACACATTGTGGAAATATTTTTCAAATAAGGAGATAGAGTCTGGTCCTGCGGATAGGTGATCAAGTAGACTGTTTACCCTCTGGGTGAGCCTACATTGCTTTCAAGGCTCACATTATTTGTACTGTATTGTATTTGTATTCTAGAGTATGCTCTTTATGCCACAGGCAGGATCCCTACTTTATGGAATTAATTTGTATATTGTATATGGAAAGGAACCTATATGTATTGGTTTATATGATAAAGAATGACATTGTGTACATTTATGGAAAATATATGTGTATGGTATATGGATTTCACGTACCCTAAAATTAGGGGCGTGACAAGTTGGTATCAGAGCATTAGGTTTCCCTGTGGTTATCAGAGCAAAGGATTCTTTAGTAGGACCTTTAGTATCGATATGAGCCTGACATATTTATACTTCTGGTGCTGCTAAGAGATTCTATAGGGTTTCAAATTCCTTTCTATTCCAAGTTGCTAAGGTTTATAGTATAAGATGGATTGAATATTGTGACATCTTAAGAGATATCTATAAATCAATTACAGCTTGAAGTGAAAGGGAGAGGCATCCCAGAGAATTTAAAGAATTGATACAGATACTAATTATAATGGTTTCTGAATATGACATCCGTTGTACTAGTTGTCTAGATATGGTAGACTGTAATGTGATATTAAGAATAGATTAGTTGGTATTATGTCATGTCATTTTAAGGTGATTAAATTCAATATTCTTGGAGAATTTTCTTTCTTGATACAAGGGGATCGTAGTGAGATACCCAGTAATCTAATCTCTGCTTTAACATCTCATAAGTGATTATAGAAAGGTGTCAAGAATATTTGACAATGATGAGAGATGTTGATATAAAGTATATCAGTGTAAATCAAGTTCCAGTGGTTAAAAAAAAATTTCTGATGTAATTCTTGAAGAATTGCTAGGATTACCTCGAAACATAAAATATAATTTGGTATTGATTTACTTCCTGGAAACCAACCAGTGTCTATACCTTTATATAGAATGGCACCAATTGAACTCAAGGAATTGAAGGATCAGTTGAGACACTTGGTAGACTAAGGATTTATATACCTTAGTACTATTACTTGGAGTGCTTCCATTCTATCTGTGAAAAAGAAAGATGGATCACTATGACTATGCATAAATTATAGACAATTGAAATGTGGAATAAATACGCGCCATGCATGAACGCATGGCTAGAATGATGAGCAATACTGACGCCTTCATTGCCTTATCACGTGGTTTTGGTACTTTAGAGGTGATTTTCCAAATAGTCTCTTGGGCATAACTGAATATGCATCACAAACCGATATGTTTGTTAAATGTTAATCATTTCTTTGCTGGTTTGTTGTCTTTTCTTGATCATGCTGTGGAACAAAGGTTTATCCCACACTCAGCACGACGAATTCTCATTTCGGCTTCAAATGCTGAGGAGTTAATCGATTCTTTACAAGCATATGTTCATGTACCTGATCCAACTATAGCTTGAATAGAATGGACAACAGACAACCGTGGAAAGCGCAAATTGGACTTAGATCTCAATTTGTAACTAATAGTACATGGCTATTGTTGTACCGCTTTTACTTTCTTAAGATCTACTTGGATACCATCTTTGTCAAACATACTCCCTAAGAGTTTGTGAAACTATCTTTAAATGTTGCTTATGATCCTCTGTACTCTTAAAATATTCTAATATATTATCAATAATTATAATAACAAATGAATCCAGGGATGGATTCAATACTTTTTTTTATCAAGTCCATGAATGCAACTGGGCATTTGTTAGATTAAATGACATCACCAAGAACTCATAATGCCATAACGAGTCTTAAAAGAGATTTTTCGAATATCCTCTTCCCTTATCCTCAATTCATGAGATCCAGATATCAAATCAATTCAAATTTTTTTTTTAAAATGTTGAGCACCTTGTAACTGGTCAAACGTATCATCTCTATGAGGTATCAGAGCAACTTGTCACGCCCCTAATTTTAGGGCACGTGAAACACTTATATCATGAACATATATTTTTCATAAACATAAATATTTCAATCCTTTATCAAGGAAACAGATACATATAGGTTTTCCCATACAGATACCATATACAAATCAAGTACATATACATCAGAGTATAGCAGAAGCAAGGATCCTGCCTGTGACGTTCAGAGCAACTCTAGAGTACAAATATTTTACAAATATAAAACATTGAGAGCCTAGAAACAATGTAGGCTCACCACTGGAGTACGATCCCTAGTCGATCACGTGGCTGTTGGACCAAACTCTATGTCTTTATTTGAAAAATAGATACACATCGTGTAGTGAGTTTTACAACTCAGTGAGCAGATAATACCTCCTATGACCTCTTAGGTCAACATATGGATGTACTTATATAATAAAATTTATGTTATCAAAAATTACATTTCAGAAGTGCATCCACATGGGACCCGCATTTTCAAATATTCTCTGTTCAAAAATCATAATCAGGTCTTTCAAACTGTATGCGGTACTGTATACACAATGCTCATGTCAAGTTCAAAATCATATTCAATACTGTAAAATCATTAATCAAATTATGCTATGCATCAAAACATTTCTCATAAAATATTCGGAGGATTCCATATCAAAATCACCATACCAGAGTTTGACCCCTTTTGTACTTTGGTGGTATAGGATTTGCCTAAACTCAGCATCCCGCTAAGGTTTGCCCTACTACCATTCAAGAGGACACGCGAAGGGACTATGTATGGGTCTTTCCTAAGCACACAGCAAGGGATGACAAATAACATCTCATATAACTAACATCTCGCCATCATATAACTGACATCTCGCCCATATATAGGAGGCATTCTGCTCTCCTTCACATATAATCTCCCGTGTGTTGGCCTTCACACGAGGTTAGCACCACCTCCCCTGCTAGCTGAGGCAATCAAGGTGCGCACCAGGGCTAACATCACCTGCTGTTAGCAGACAGTGTTTCCAATAGGATTCCTCCATGAAACCATAATTTCATATGCATATATGCCATATAATCCAGTATAAAATTCTCAAAATAATACAGACTTTCAGTCTCAGAATATTCATCTATCAAAACTTCTCATTCCGGGGAATCATGTATACATGCCCATATCCGAGGCAAACATATCACTATATAAATCAATGTCACATGCATAAAATATTTACTTTGCCATGTAATGCGAAATACATTTAAAAATCATATGTTCAATGTGCTTCAACATTTATTTCAAAAGCCATACTTTTCTTGAACTAAATATCATATCTCAACCATTTCAGATATTTCAAACCATTTCATAAACATATGAAAATATAAATAACATGTAATCATGATCATTTATCAATGTAAAGTTCAAGAAGAGTAAAAACAAGCCATAAGAAGAATTATCTACTCACAGTGTCAGGGCTCCAAATTGGACAGCCCTAAAATCCTCGTTTCTGGTCCGAATTCGGTAAAATAAACTCCAAAATCGAGTCTGGAAAGTCCAAAAATCTTGAAAATGACTCCGAATTTACTAAATTTAGCCTCTAGGAGCTCAGTCAACGAAGGTCAACTCTAAGGTACTGTTCACCGCCGAGAATTACTATTCACCGTCGGAAAATACTATTCACTGCCGAAACTACTATTCACAGTCACTATTTACCGCCATATAAAAAGTTATCAAATCATCAAAACGAATTCATATCCTAATGTTTATCTAACTTCTGAATTCATCTACAGTGTCAGATTTCTAATTTGAGGTCTCTAAGTAAGAGTTTTGAAACTTACCTTTTACCGATATTTTCTACTTCAGATCTACGGCGATTCAACAGTTGATTTGAAAAATTGATCAGTCAAAACTAATATCATAAAAATTCATTAGAGGCCGGTATAATTATTTTAAGCAACACAATACTTCTTTTACTTAAAAATCCACTTACTTTTAACAAATCATAATTATTTCTACATAAATAAAAATATATTTGCTTATAGCGCGCCAAAATATAAATTCTCTCTTTTATTCTAAATTTCCTTTAATTGAAATTTTCGTTAAATTTTACGGTTATTACAACCGTCGTTAAACCTTCCCATAACGACGGTTATTTAACCATCGTTAATGGGTTTAACCACGGTTATTAACCGTCGTTAAACCAGGCGATAATCTATAAATTCACTATCCCTGTTCATTTTTATTACGAACACTTTTAGTTACAGGTTTTTCGTATAAAATACATCAGTTGAGGTACTTAACTGTGTTTTACGAGTAGGGGTATTGTGGTGTACTTTGTGAGTTGTTTTTATTTTACTCAAGGTATGTAATTTAATGTTATAATTATATTAAACTATTTTTTTAAAATTTGTATGTTCAAAATATTTTGATATATTATTTTTTGTTTGCTTTTGTGAAGATCTTGTTGCAACACTCTGATTTTTGTGGGTTATTTATTTGGAATCACTTTGAAGGTATGCAATCTAATTATTTTTATTTTAAATAAATTTATTTCAAAATATTGTATGTTAAAATTTGATAATAATAGATATTTTATGTACTTCATATTTATTTTAAAAAATATATAATTTACATTGTGATGTACATATATGAATAAATTTTAAAAATTTTGTTACTTTTTCAATGTTTATGATGTTTAATATTATAATATATTATATCCGTTGAAAATATGTAGGAGGTAATTTTATTTTTTAATAATGCTAAAATATTGGACTTAATTATTTTTGAAGTACAATATTTGTAATTAATATTAGAAAGAATTTATAAAAATAAAAAATAGAGATGTTGAGGCGGTGTTGATGGAATAATATGATAAAATTATTAAATACACATAGTTAAAAAATAAAATTTTTTTAATAAAAATTACAAGTAGATTTTATAAAATGAAAACATATATATATAATAACATAAATTTAGTAGATGAATTGAAATGTAATTGATGAGGTAAAATAATAAATTTTAATAAATAAGTCGAGTGAGTATTAAAAATTTTTTTAAAAAACTGTGACACTATTTTAAAAATATATGTATGTTTTAATATAAGTTTAACAAATATATATAATATTATAGATTTAGTATAAAATGATAGTGAATTCATATTTAAATATAAGTTATTTAGTGTTTAAAAAATATAATTAAAATTAATACAAATAAATCAAAAATAGTTATTATATTGATAAACGTGTTTAAATAATATACATAAATTAGTAATAGTAAAATTTTATTATAGTTGATTCAAAAATATTAAAATATTTGCATAGGTGATGAAGTAAAATAATAAATGTTAGTAAATAGATGGAATTAATATTAGGAATTGGTTTAAAAAATTAAAACATTAATTTAAAAATACACGTAGTTTTTAAAAAATCAAAAAAAATTATACATAATAACATAAATTTAATAGAAAATAATAGTGTAGTAAGTTTTAATGTACTATGTTCTTACACTAAATTCTCTATTAAGTAACTAGCAATATGTTAGGTGTAATTGCGTAGAATTATCCTTGAATATATGGCCCTTATATGGGCCATTGCTTTTACTTTTTCAGATAGGGAATTGAAATTTCAATTCCCTATATGAATTCTTTAGAAATTTTTCTATGTAAATACTATAATTGAAATCGTAGCGGCAAATACAAAATGATAATTCAATCTTTTACTACTAGTGACTGTCCTTCCCAAAAAATTCATATTCGTAGAGATTCGATTATGAAACTCATCCTTTAAATTAATGACATTAAGAGAATGAAATAAAATTGGCACATGACCAAAAACTTTCTCAATGGCACTATTTCAAAAGTTAGAATTTTCGTTCTTGAATTCGTAAAGATATTTCAAGTGTTTTATTTCATATTATACAAGCCAATGGCATCATTTATCCCACTTTCATAAGGTGCGACAAGTCTTGTCAATGAAATCTATAATTTTTATACATCTAAATTTGTATCATAAGTTTCTTAAGATCAAGTAGGTATCTTATTTCTCTATTTTTCACTCTATCTTAAATATCTCTCTTAAACTCTTTAGGATCAGGATTCTTTATTTATATCGAACCAATGACGAGGATTTTTTATTTGGTACTTCATTAAATTTCAATTATCATCAACTTTATTAAATATTTTTTACACAAAGCATTTTAAACCTCTTCAAAATGTGTTGTGTTTCATGCACAATCAATTGCAAATGCCTTCATATGCAAAATAGTCATGTTTTCTTTCAATTCAAAGTAAGAGTTATTTAGATTAATTATTATCTAAATTCATAATTATTTCAAAGATGGATAAATTTTGGATCAATAAACCTCGACAATCAATAGAATACCTGAATGGTTTAGACAGATTTTTAGAATTTGCAAATACCAACTCTGGTGTCGAAGGTAGAATAATATGCCAATGCCCGAAGTGTAGATTCAAGAAATGACAACTCATCGAAGTCGTGCGCCAACACTTGATCGTCAAACCATTTCTGGAGGGATACAATTTCTGAAGTTTACACGAAAAAATGATTATAGAAGAACTTGCTGTAGGACATGCTATAATGCCAATTAAGGTCACAGAACCCATTGTTCAAGATAAACCTGTGCAGAACATAGTCCGTGATGCATTCGGGATTCACCCCAAAAATAAGAGCATCAATTATGTGGATATGTCAGTTCCACAGTCAGCAAA
This sequence comes from Gleditsia sinensis, assembly GCA_037074535.1. Taxonomy (NCBI): domain Eukaryota; kingdom Viridiplantae; phylum Streptophyta; class Magnoliopsida; order Fabales; family Fabaceae; genus Gleditsia; species Gleditsia sinensis. Next base: position 62,510,286 of record CM073463.1, on the reverse strand, counting down.
AAGGATGTATGATAGTGTCAAAGATTTTTATGAATTACTGAAAGATGGTCAACAAACACTCTATGAAGGGTGTGAGAAGTATTCCAAATTGTCTTTTTTGGTAAAGTTGTATCACATCAAGTGTTTGTACGGGCTAAGCAACAAAGCAATGTCGATGATACTTGAGTTGTTTGTCGATGTATTCCCAGATACCAAGATTCTGCCTTCATTTTACGAGGCTAAAAAACTCATTAATAAGTTAGGGTTGAACTACAAGAAAATTCATGCATGTCAGAATGATTGTATGTTATATTGGGGTGAACATGAAAGTAGAGAAACTTGTAGTAAGTGCTCCACACCAAGGTGGAAACCAAAACAGAAGGGGGAGAAACGGAAAAAGGTTCCTAATAAAATTCTTAGATACTTTCCAGTTAAGCCAAGGTTGTAGAGGTTATTCATGTCTTCTAAGACTGCTAAATTTATGAGATGACATTCTAAAGGCAAAATTTCTGACGGCTTCATGAGACATCCAAAGGATTCTGAGGCATGGAAGAGATTTGATCTTCTGAATCCTCAATTTGCATCAGATCTGAGGAATGTTCGTTTGAGCCTTGCAACGGATGGTTTTAATTCATTTGGAAACCTATCTACAAGTTACAGTATATGGCCAATTGTGTTGATTCCTTATAATCTTCCTCCTTGGATGTCTATGAAACAGAGTTCATTCATGTTGTCAATGATAATTATAGGGAGAAAAGCACCGGAAAATGATATAAATGTATTTTTACAACCACTAATTGAGGCGTTCAAGGAGTTATAGGTTGAAGGTGTTAAAACGTATGATGCCTTTAGCAAAGAAATGTTCAATATGCAGGCAGCTCTTTTGTGGACAATCAGTGATTTCCCTAGCCTTGGATGTTTATTAGACTGGAATACTCATACTGGATTAGCCTATCCGCACTGTAACTTTGACTTCACTCCAGTCCGTCTCCCTCACAGTCGAAAGTGGTGTTTTATGGGATATCACCGCTTTTTATCTCTGGGTCATAAATTTAGGATGGCCCGCAATAGTTTTGACGGAAAAGAGGAAAGAAGAAACCCTCCTTCATAACTGAGTGGCGTAGACATTTTAAGACAAGTCGAAGATATTGAAGTCGTCTTTGAAAAAAATGTGGAAATTGATGTTGGGACTCAACAACGGTGTTCCCGAGGTTAGGGTTTGGTTGATGCTGGGACTTAACAATAGCGTAAGAAAAATATATTTTTCAAACTTTCGTATTGGCCAAATAATATGTTGCGTCATACTCTTGACATCATGCATATTGACAAAAATGTTTGAGACAATATCATTTACACTTTACTTAATAATTCTGGCCGTTCAAAGGACCACATAAATACGCAAAAAAACTTAAAGGAGTTTAGAGTGAGGTCTGAGCTGTGGCCAGATGATGACGGTAAATATCCACCTGCTTTGTTCACATTGACAAATGCAGGCAAGAAAGTCTTTCTCAAAATACTTAAGAATGTATCTGTATCTGACGGTTATTCCAGTAATATCTCCAGATGTATTAACATAAGACAGCGTAAGATCGAAGGACTAAAAAGTCACTACTGTCACATCCTTATGGAACAACTGTTACCGTTAGCCATAAGAAAGATACTTCCCAAGCCGGTGTCCGCAGTTTTGATTGAGTTCTATTTATTCTTCCAACAACTTTGTTCTAGAGTTTTGAATGTTAATGAACTTGATCAACTTCAAAATCGTATCATTATGACACTGTGCCATCTTAAAATGTTATTCCTGCTGTCTTTCTTTATAGTCATGGTGCACTTGATTGTACATTTGATCATGGAAGCGAAGTTAGGAGGATTAGTCCAATATCGTTGGATGTATCCCATCGAAAGGTAAAAAATAAAAAACACATAATTCATATTTTTTGCATTATTGTTAATCCAATTTTATTCATTTAATCTATGTTGTTTAGATACTTGGGTAAACTTAAATCTTTCGTGCGGAATAGAGCAAGTCCAGAAGGTTCAATAGCAGAGCCGTACGTTGCAGGAGAAGTTTTATTATTCTGTTCTAAGTATATAGATGGTGTTGACACTATCTTCAACCGTCCTCCTCGTGTGGATGATCGACCCGATGTTAAGACGTCTGACAGGGGTTTGTTCCTACTAATAGGAAGACCAGTTGGTGGGTTTGAATATTTCACGCTTTCTTCCTAGAAAAAATTGCAAGCCCATCGACATGTCTTAACAAACTGCAAAGAAGTTTATCCTTACTTACAGTAAGTTAACTCACACTTAGCTACATTTGCATACAATTTTTCGTCTTGTGTAGCATTAAATGTATAGACAATGTTTACTCAACAGGGAATTTAGAGACTATGTACGTCATAGTTTAAAAAGTCGGACCCGAGCATCTACTGAGATAGATAAAAAAAGTCCACAGGGAATTTGTCTCTTAGTTTTCGCATCGTGTAAGTATTTCAACGTGGTCACATTTCATTCATATGTCAAATATGAGTACAACTCATCCTTTATTCGTTTTATAGATCGTAATTAATGACAATGGATCGCAGTGTGCTGATTTAAAATTTCTTGCACTTGGTCCACTAGATAGAGCACGTCGATACAGTGCTTACAATGAAAATGGATTCAAATTTCAAACTTTAGAGCAAGACCAAGGTATGACATTTCAAAATAGTGGAGTTTTCGGTACTTTCGGGATGAGGAGTTGTGCAAGAACATGCAATTTGGTGGCGTCCCGTATTACGAAAAACTATTGGACATTATTGAGTTAAACTACCATGGGCATTTTACAGTCATATTATTTAAGTGTATGTGGGCCAACACAACTACATTGAGGGGAATTGCAATTGATGAATTCGGGGTGACATCGATTGATTTTTCTCAATTGATTCACACTGGTGAAAATGATGATGACGAGCCATACATCCAGGCATCTGAGATTCATCAAGTGTACTATGTACAAGATGAGTTGGACAAGAATTAGAGTATAATGATGCATTTGAATCCTGTGACTTATAATAGATGGGCGAGGAAGATGAAAATCTTATATACGAGAGTGATCCGTTACACACGCAAAATTTAGAAAGATTGTTTCCAGAAAGAGAAGTTAATTTATGCTTATTACGGTATTAGTTTTGTTGTTACCACCTATTTACATATATTTTGAATTACTTACAATTATTGTACTATTTTATTTATTTTTATAACTTTTATTAGGCAAAGTTCATTTTATAATTGTTTTATGCGGTGACTAATCTTATTAATTTCATTTTGGCAGGAGTGGTGACGATGAAGAAAGCTAGATCACTCTACACGAGCATGGCAGGTGCGTCCAGTTCTCACACTCCTACGCCCCGCGCAGCAATCAGTGAGGGCAAACAATCCACTATAGAGTCAGACACTATTCCATCCACTCTTCCTCACCTTTACTCTCGGAGAGCAGAGTCGGAGGTTGTCGCGTCATCAGTCCCTCCTAGCGACTCCTGTCCACTGGATTCATAGGACGTTCCATGCACACTCCCTCCACTCAATGCTCAGGCACCGAACGACGATTATGCCTTCGATTTTGACGCAATGTTTGCCAGTGTGGAGGAGGAACATCAACCTGGTAAGCAGAAGCGCAGACGCAAAAGGAGTTGGACAGTTGATGTAGTCGGTGAGTATTGTAAACACTTTATGCGCTTAATAATTTTGTCATAGTAACATAATATATAATTTTCTATATTATGACAGATGGGATCGGACAGGTGACGTCCAGACAGTTGACTGTCCATGACATATGGGCCCTACCTCAGGGGTCAAAAGTGGTTGTCCAGTTCAACGACAACCACCAACCAATTGGAGACAGTGGTGGATTGCTCGGTGTCTTTCTCAACACTATCAGAGATAACTTTCGATCATTCCCGATCTTCTACAGGGACTAGAGGAGCATTCCTCAGTAGTTTAAGATGAATGTCTTCGTAAACAATGTTCAGGTATGAAGACATATATCTTTTGTAATTAATTATATTTATTTATAAGTTATGTGCAATTTATGTGTAACTAATTTTTTACTTTCGTTTGCAGACACATTTTAATGTGACGGATCTACACAAAAAGCTTATCATGCAATCACTAGGAGCGAAGTGGAGAGTCGCACGATACAATTTATTCTGGCTGGCGTATGATGATTGTGGGCAACTTTTATAGATTATCGCCTTGACGCGAAGTATAAGGTAAATTGTGTATATTAATATATTTATAAAATTTAACTTTTAAATATTGTGATTAATTAATTTCTCAATGTGATTAATTAAGATGTGGCTACGAAGAATAAACGGAACAGAAGACGTCTGACAATGTCACACACCACTGGATCCAAGAGCTTTGCGCGTAAAAAGGTGGAGATGGTAAGTTTAAATCCATAAATATCTTTTTTTTTAAATGTTAAGAAGACTATAATTTATATAATCATAAATTGATTAATTATTATAAATTTCAAGAGGGTGATCTTGGTGGTCCGATGACTCGTGGTGATGTATGGACGGCAGTTCATAAAAGAGCTAACGGATCATACACCAACGACAAAGCTCGGGCTGTTGCGATTAGTAATAAAATTTTATCAACCGTATGTGGGTAATTATTTAATTTTTAAATAATGTTTAATATTATTTATAATCTATTATTGGATTTTAGGAAAAAATTGCTTCGATCTAGTAGGAGAACAACTCGTCCCAAGAGCTCTCGACGGTTGATTCACTTCCGAGAGCTCTTGGCACTAGGGAGCACTCCGACCGCGTTCGAGAATTTGGGTTGGGTGTTTGCCCAACTCAAGTCTTTGGTCGTGGCTCGCCTGGGTTGAGCTCATAGTCTGGTCCATCATACCACGACTTACAAAATAAGATGCAGCACTTGAAAGCAGCTATACATGAGCGAGATGTCGAGCAACAGCGACGAGACGCTGAGCTCGCAGCACGGCAGGGACAAGTGGAGGCTGTTATGGCGTCCTGCTACAAAAATTTCAGGGTCAGTTGCCACTTAAAATAGTAGGACTTCATAGTCCCGGACCTAGGGTAATCTTTTAATACATAAAAATTGTTGGTATAATTTTGTTTACTTTGAAAACGTTAAAAATTATAACAAAAAAATTTTATTTTTCAGGACCCTAGTGACCATGGTAGTGGGCATCAGCGTGATCAGCATCCACAGGGTCCAGAAACATGATTTAGTTATTATAATCTGTATATGTAATTTTATTATGCTCGTGACTATTAATATTTGTGTACATATTTTTTATTTATATATAAATTCATTATAATTCAATAATTTACATATATCTGGTATGTAGTTAAATATTAATAAATTTTAAAATAATTTTTTAAATTATTAAGTAATTCACATGCTTAATTATTATATAATAGATAAAAATGAATTTAAATTAATTTATTGAATAATAAAAATATAAATTACTTTTTATTATGCATGATAGTTTAATAAAAAAAATTAATCAAAATTAGTATTTATGAATAACAAAAAAAAATTACATTTTAAATTAAAAAAAAATTCATTCTAAAAAAATAAATTAATTTTCACGTCAAAATTGATAAATAAAAAAAAATTAAAAAATTATCAATTTAACGACGGTTTTTAAAAATCATCGTTACACTTAATGACGGTTTAAAAACCATTGTTATACCAGGTTTTACGACGATTTTGTAACCGTCGTAAAATTAGTCATAACGACGGTTGTTTCCACGGTTGACTAAAACCGTCGCGAAGCTCATAGATCCATGATGGTTTCATGACCGTTGTTAAATGGCTTAGCGACGGTCAAAACTGTCGTTATGGCCACCTAAAAACCACGATGAATTCCCACATTTCTTGTAGTGAAAACTTATTAAAAAACTATTTTTGGGAATCCTAATTTCCCAAGAATGAATTTTTCAGGAATTGTACAAAAAATGGGAATTCTAATTTTTCATATTAACTAAAATGCTTTTCATTTTTATTTTCTTGACTAATGATTTGGAGCCATCATTTTTCCTGGCTCATATAATGTTTTTTGCAATCTATGTGTGAATGATCTGGGCTTTTTCAATTTTGAGGGTGGAAAGTGTGTATTTTTTATAAAATTCTTTAGTTACCCATGCAACCCCTTTCAACCTTTTTTTACACTCGTCTTTAGAAGCATAGATTGATTATTGTCTATTTTTTCTAGGATTTTAATCTTGTTGCGTCTATTCTTGTAAATTGTTATTGCAACTCATACATCTTAACTAATTCTCCAAATAGGAAAAGATTGTTTAAGATAAAGTCATTCGGAAATTTAAATCTCTCTATAATGTGAAGTCTTGTGTTTGGATTGTGGTATTGAATAGGATTAAATTGTTGTAGATTTGTAGGCCTAAATATGCTCTTTTTCCTAATATTTGTATATGTATGGATAGTTTAGAATAAGCTGCAATCTTTTTTTTTTTTCATTGTCAAATTGCTAAACTGCTGGGGAGTAAGTTTTTTGGAGTATGCGCAGAAAATTGGGTTTGTCCAAAACTTTGGAGGCTTTTTTGCCAATAAGATTTAAAGGATTTGGAAGGAGAAAATAAGTTAAGACATTGTAAAATTGTGCTGATTTTTCTGTTCTGTGGTGTATTTGATTAGAAAGGAATGCAAGATTTTTTTAAGGTAAAAAGATGTCTTTGGATAAATTGTGGGACACGATAAGGTTTATGGCTTCTCTATAGTATTCTATTTATGGTCTCTCCAGGGGCTTGCTATTTCTGACTTTGCAAAGAGATTGGAAAACTATTTAGCATATTTAGTTTTAAGTTTTCTTTCAATATTTTGTAATTTTCTTGATTGTTAGCTTTCTTGAAGAGGACAACTTTTTCTCCTTATATTGCACTTCTTTTCTTTCTTTGAAATTTCTTTTTCTATACAAGAAGAATTTTAATTTTATTAATTATAGTGCATTGAGAATCTGCAATGCCAAATTTTCAAGGGCTTTCGGATTTTCTTTAAGTAAAGATAACTTAAATATAGCCATATGCAATTGGTGATAATTTGGTTACATCTATTTGACTAAGGTAATTTGGATGAGAGGGTGACCAACAGGGTCTTATATGATATTTTAATTCAAGCAGGATGAGTGGTAGATTTGTACATTCCTAAAGACAAGATATTTCTAAAACCCCAAGGTTTTGCCTTTACAGAAATGAAAATGAAGAGACTGTAGACTATGCAGTCAGGCTTTTCTCTAGCATCATGACACTCTATAGCAGAACGTTGAAGTTTAAGGTGCGCTCATTGCATCTATGCCTTCAAGCTGTGGACAATTTCATGTTTTATAATGGTTATTGCAATTGTTGAGTGATAATTTGGCTTAGTTTGGAGTTTCATAAGCTCTATTTTCATGCACATTATAGTATTAGGTATGGCCGGATATTTGGATGCTGCTATATGAACTTGTTGGACACATTCAACTTTTCCTTGGGACATCATATTACAGACTTTCATAAGTTTAGTTGCAGAACCCTATAATATAAATGTTCATGATCTAGTTTGGTTTGGTGTGAGAATCATGCTTCAACCATTTAAATTAACGCCACTATGATACAAGTAACCCTATTTATTATCCATCTTACTAATACTATTGAAAGAGCTATGAGAACTCAAATTTACCTTTAATAGTAGCCGTAGCTAACTAATATGAGTGGCACTTGTTAAGTCTCTATAACATGTAAAGAGAAGATGTTCAATATTCAGTATAATGCATTTGCCATAAGCAAAGCTATGTTGAAGTTTTACCAGCTATGTATATTATGCACCACCTATGAAAATAAGACAGGATAGGCTTAGTTGCTGTAGTTTCATTCATTAATACTAAAGAACAGTCCTTCACTTCTATAACTTAAATTCTGAAATCTAGTGCCAATTTTTACTGTTTTCCTCTGGTTATGCCATGGAATTTGTTTGAATTTATGTATTGGTCTCGAAACTATTAGTGACTAATACTCTAATTGTATTAAAGAGTTAATGTAATTGACAAAGTGTTTATTATGAGGTTTTTCAATAAAAATGAGTCAGGAGAATGCTAATATATTATATTTTTATTGAAGAATTTGATAATAAATATTTAAAAAATTGTACTTAAATTCTATACTACATTGCACTCCTAAAATCTCAGTCCTTGTTGCAGACCTGGTGTTGTAATTAGTCGTGAATCTTCATAAACTCACTCATTTAATTAATTTTAATATATATGAATTATATAGATGCCATTATTTAAAGACACGCACACAATAAATTTTGTTAAAATGATAGTTCAGGAGCCGTGCTCCTTCTCTCTTCACATTATCCAATGCATAAGGTGCAAGTTGAAAATGAGCATCCACCGTTCTGCAGCGGCAAGGCCGGTAAGGATATTGGGATATTCCTTACATAATCTCCCTGATACATACCCAAACCGAAACAAGAAGCAGCATAAGCCCGATGAGGTTCATTCTCTAGCGCAACAAACCATTACTTAGCAGCCCATTGAACAGCCTAAATTAATGCTGGCTGAAGAAGAAGAAATGGGGCTAAGAAGGGTATGAAAAAATATGGACAATCAACTGACTCAGATAGAAGGAATGGTGCATGATTGTAGAGTTTCTATATAGAACATAGAAGGAATGCTACAGCAATTGTTGCAATGGCATGCTAATTAAGAATGACGATATAAAAGATTCAGTGCCAACTGTGGATGATGTGATAAAATCCAAAAATTCTTACTCAGTTCATGGCTCTGTTTTATCTTCAAGTCTTGAATATTCTTACTGTTGTGAAGATGGACTGTGGAGGAATCCAATCTCACAGTCCACAAGACTGCTCTTGCCATCCGCATCAACCTCATCGTCAAAGCCCACAAATGATTTCTAAAAGGTAGTTGACATTGTGACCCCTTATAATGCAAAAGCAACTAGAAAGGTCCATGGAATGGAATCAAGCGATGGCTGAGACAACGATGGTGGAGGTAGATGTTGGCAATGCAACGGTGGAGATGGAGAACAAGGTGGTGAATGAGCCACTTTCGACCATCGATGGCAATGTCGTTTTAGCAATCTCATATCACTGAACTCCAGAACATTAATGGAGTTGCTAATCCAGCCACTTTATCAGCCGTGGGTGAGTCAACATTACCTACCTATTCTTACAAATTCCAATATCAAGGTATCAAAGACTCGAGTAATCTACAAATTAAACGTGATTATATTATTTGATCTTGGTAGTATTAGTACTACTGTTATTTCTATTTTCATCATTTGGAAATTTCTTCATCATGAACATCCAAATTGTTCAATTATAGAGTTGGCTGCTATATGTTTGTGGAAGTGTGGCAACATGCCTCTTCAGTTTGATAATAGTTTCTCACTCTCTAACATCGATTTAGGTGATAATTTGTTTGGAGCTAACATGGGACAATATAACACAACTGCATCATTTTTTTCTTGAGTGATACAAAGTTAGCTTTTGTTGCTTCATCTCTAGTTCTCTTGGACTTACGTGACTAGGCACCAAAGTCGGTTATAAAAAGAAAAATAATGAAATGGAAGAGAGTTTTAGCATGCATGGGAATCACCTTGGAATGGAATTCTAATGGAATGACTTTAAGTTCTATAATAGAATTAATAGAGGAAAACAGATCCAGAAAATGTTTTTGCCATAAAGAAACTTGTATTTGCCAACAACAAAGGATAGATTAGCAGAAGTAGAGATGAACATTCGTAAGATACAGAAAATGATGTGGAAAGAATTTTTTAGGGCGATATTAAAAGATCAAGGTGGATCTGGTATTGATTTTGTACACTAGCGGGACAACAAATTCCATGGTGGAGTTTAAGCCCAAATTTAATGTGAAAGAAATTTGATAGAGATGACATGATTGATATCCAACTGAAAGAACTAAGGTTGAACGCGTTATAACTGTGTCCACTGAAATTCCAACTAATTATACAAAATTAATTCATGGTTACCAAGTGACGGACACCACGAGAGCAAGTGAGCTTCGCATTAAAAGAACATGATTGTTTAAAGGCTATTGGAAACTTCCTCTGGTAACAAAGGCATCATGTATTTGTGATGTCTTTCTTAAAATTGAAGATGCAATTACTATTGATTAAGAGGAATATTACATCATTCTAGGACACACCAATGTAACTCTTTCTCAAAACCTATTTGTATTAGAAATTGAACTAGTTATATTAGAGAATCTAGCTTTCTCGTAACGACAAAGCAGAGATAAATATAAAGCTAGCTATTTGGCATGAATTGTAGCCACTCTCTTCCAACATTAACTTCGAGAAGTACACCCTATTCCCAACCCTAGCTTTGCACAAGTTTCTAGCCATAGCTTTGGAGGGGGCCGCCATGCCTCCCCTCATCATCCTCTTCTTTGTCCTCCTCTTCTCTATTACTTTCTTTCTTTATTTGTGTATTTCCTTTCTCTAAGAAAGGTTTTTTCTCTCTTTAGAAGAGTTTTTTCTTCTTTTAAGGAAGTTTTTTTCTCTTGTTGTGGAAGAAGTGTTAGAGTTTCAAGAAATGCATTTTGTTATCTAGATCTACATGTTGAGCTTAAATCTAAATGAAATAAAATAATTTAGATTTACAATACCGAGCTTGCAATTGAATAGAAGATACTTGAAGAGAATTAACCTTCAAAGAAGATTGGAATGTGTGTTGTCTCTTCAAGATATGTCTCTTCTTCTTCTTTATTTTATTGTTATATCAGCTATTCTAATTTTTGATATGTAATATTTAATAGATTAAGATTTGATAAGCATCTTGCTTCTTTATTTTCTAGTTATAGTACTAGTATTTTGTTTTGTATATTTAGAAATTGTAGGATTTGACTATCCTACCTTTATCTTCTGTTTGTTAGTCTTAGTGCTTAATGCATTCTTCATCTTATATGAATGTGGTTTTTTTACTTGTCTAAAAAAAATATCAACTTCGAGGGCAAGGTTTTTTTTGCAGTGAGAGATATTGATGGATACACAAGCCCAAATAAGAAGTAGCATAAGCCCAATGAGGTTAGCACAACGAACCATTCTCAGGAACTTATTGAATAGCCCAACCCAATGCTAACGGAGGAAGGACATGGCAAGCAAAAAAAAAAGTGAGGGGCATGCCTTTAGGGGAACGTGATTACTATGTTTGGAGGATTGTGTATTTTGTTTGGCTAGGAAATTGTTAGCACTATGTTTTCTTTAAATTCTATTAGCGTTATTGTGAAAGGCAATTCATAACACTGAGAGAATAGCACTCAAGGAGTCTCTTCTTTGACTTGAAGAAGGAAGATTTTTGTTAGCTATTTTCAAGAGCTAAAACTCCCTCACTTTAAGACACAAGTAAGAAGTAATGTCCAATTCATGATTGAAAATATTCAAAAAAAAAAAACCCATTTGATATCTTCCAAGTATCCAAGGTTAGATTCTGACCTAAATTTAAAAAGCCATCCACACTCTCATTTAATATTCTTATTTATATATTTAGTTGGGACCTTGGGCGACTTCTGTAGTAGGGGCGCACATCATGTTTTTCACACGCAAAAAGGAGAGATTCTTGGATAGGACAAGGTTTTCCGGATAAATATAAAAAAATATAGCAATCTCATAACAACATATACATACTAAATAAATCTGCATTTATTAGAAAATGATAATAAAATATAACAAGGGTCCATAAATGATTTGGGCCTACTAATGGATGGACCAACACCCAATTTGCTTGACCCAATCTCAAAAACCTGATAAAAAGAGTGTATGGATATGCTCGGAGTTTTCGCTAACAGCATAATGGCATGCACGTAAGAGCATCCTCGCCAAGGAGCAAGAGTCCAATTTCTTACAGGCACTTGGTAGCTCTTGTTGAGATTGATTGAATTTACCATTTTATTCTTGGGAGACCCAACTATGAATAAAAGGTCTCCCTCTCATTTATGAATTAAAGTACTCTTGCTAGATTTCTATTCTCCTTTCTTTAAAGACCTATAACTAACCATACAATGGAAGTCTTTGTGTCAGTCCAAACTACTTGTATTAACATCCTTGTAGAGTTCTTTTGCATTAAGCAATCTTGCAAAGCTTGAGTTGGGTGAAATCATCACTAGAAAGCAACATAGAAAAAAAAGAGACAATTTTAGAGAAATTGTATTATAAAGGCAATAACTTCTAAAAATGTTAAAGAAATTGTATTATAAAGTCAAGTAACCTCTAAATGATATATTAGTGGAGGAAATATATCTCAAATTCTTCTGTTTTTTTCTAGTATCATTTTCAAGGAGTAAGCCTCCTATTTTTAGGACTCGGATAACTTTTGTTGTATATATGATGATGGGAGTCGTAAATTTTCACGGGACAATTGACAAAATTAATGTTATACCTTTTAAAAAAGAGATATCTTTCATTAGGAAAGGAAACAATTTCTATAATGAGAGAAAAATTCTTAACAACTAAAATGCATTAGGGAGACGAAAAGAATGAATTAAAAAGAAACATAAACTAGTGCGTGAGTACTTATTATTTATTTGATCTATTTATGAATATAATATATTAAAATATCTCCTCCAACGAACAACATTAATTGTATAATTAGATAAATAAACTAAATCAGTAAAATAAAATTATGCAAGAATGTCAGGTAAGTTTTCAGTTAGCTCTATCTCTTACATGTTCAAATAACTATTCTCAATACATATTCTACTTTATCTTAAAATCTTTAGTATAAATAAATCGATTGCACGTCAAGTTTAATATCTCTATTATAAATAGAGTTTCAAATATATTGTAGGTCAAGTTTTATGTTATTAAATTTCATATTTAAACATTAAAAATTAACTAAAATTGAACTTAATCAGCTATAATTATTAAAGGATTTCTCTGCATAAAAATGCTAAGGAATAAAGGATTAGTTATTGCTAAGATAATAATAGGTCAATGATGTAAGCCTTAAGCAAGAGATGCTCTTTTTAGAACCATTCCAAGGAGGTATTTTAAAAGCCTCGAAGTTCTCTATATAGTCTACAAATTCATACTTTCTTAAGAGTAAAGGCTCTTTTCCAAGATTCGATTTGGCCTTTTTGTGTGTTGAAGAATGCATAAATATGCCCGAATTGGTAAGGGTCACGTACGTGGATAGATCTCCAACTCATATATCTTTCAATTCTTCACTGAAATTTCAAAATTGTTTCTTGTGAATTTAGGACTTCAAGCAAAGAATTAACGTGGGCATATTATCCTCTTTGGATCCTACTGGATCAATGTATTATACAAAAAAGTAAATTGTATCCATTTTTTTTGAAATATTTGAAATTCACATTTACACTTGTAATTTTAATTTATACAAAAACTTTTTCTTTTATTTACAAAATTGTTAATGAAGTTTAAATTTTATGTATTTTTCTTCTAAAAATTTATAAATAGCGCGTAAATTATCAAAAGATCAAATTATTATTTATAAAAACATAAAATAAAAGATGTTAGTGTACTTTTTTTAAAACTTGAAATGGTACTATAAATGTAGTTTTATAAATTTTAATAAAAATTCTTGTCTCAATTTGAATCTGAAAAAGATGTGTGTAATTCTTACAGAATTCAGTAAATGTGACTGTAATCTATATTATATACATGTTTTTATATATGACTTTTTTTCTTATATTCATAATAAACGAGAAAATAGTTTCTTTTTTAACAACATAAGAAACTAATGTAAGAGAAGTTTGATTATTTTTTAAAATAACGATTTTCAAGAATTTAAATTAAATAATTTATATATTAATTTTTTAAAAAATAATTTAAATATTTCCATATTTATTGTATTTTTTATGAAGAATAATTTCGGGTTATTAGGCCTAAACTTTTTGAAGGTTTTTCCTGAGTCATTTTAGGCTGCCAGGATGGATTTTTCCGGTTGTAGCTTTTCTAGCTATGGTCTCTGAGATACAAGTAAAATATTGTTAATCAAAACAATGTAATCATTTTTTCTTTTTTCTTTTTTTGAAATTTCTATTTTCAAATAATTATAAAAAATATTATATATCCTATATAACAAACTGTAGTTAATAAAAATTTAAATATTTTTTAGCAGTAATAATATTTTACTCTTTAATAATATAGGGTATAATTTAAAAGAGCTGAATCTTTTTGGAAATATAAGAATAATTTTAATTAAAATTAGTAAAAATTTTATTATGCAATATAGTGTGCATGCTGAAATTTCTGTTTTTCTTTTCTAGTGATGGTTTGGGAATCAGGTTCATCATATATATATATATATATATATATATATATATATATATATATATATATATATATATATATATATAGAAAAGAAATAGAAAATAATGTAAAAAATTGTCACACTATGATAAGGGACGTGGTCTTTTGACTCACCAACACAAACCACTCAAACACTGAAGTCTAAACGTTATCTTTCAGGTCGCAAACAAACCCAATTGGATAAAATATAAACTACATATTTTGTTTTTTTCCCCAACAAAAATGAAGAATAAAGGAAAAGAAGAATTTGTTCTTAATTAGAATCTATGATGATATTTATTTCATAAGTGATAATATTGGGTAAACAAAAGTGACTCAAATAAAAAGCTTATTAATAAAGATTAATTACATGAACATGTGTAAAAGGTCGTATTTAAGTGATAATCTTTTTTTATCCAATAAACTAAACTTTTGATATGTGCTCTCTTCAATAAAATTATAAAAAAACGGCAGGCTCGTTCATGACCTGCTTATATATATATATATAAAATTATAAAATAAAATATTATTGAGTTGAACAATCATATTCCTAAAAAATTATAAAAACAATAATATATGCATATATTAGCAAAATAATATATAAAGTATAAATTCAAAATTTGTATTTTTTTAGTTCCTAAGGTTAGCCCACAAGTTAGCTTGTTTACAGCTCGTTTGACCTATTATTATTATTATTATTATTATTATTATTATTATTTTACTCTTTTCACCAGTCATTCTGCACTAGCTAGTTTTGGTTTGCGAGTTCTAGTTTTGATTTGCAAGTTAAATGGCTAACTCTGTAAATTTATTTTGAAGAGGCCTAATATTTGATGTGTAAGTCGGTTCAGTGAAGAGATTGAGATGGCTTATCTATATAAGCTGCAACCCGTTTCAACAATACTACTTGAAAGGAAAAGCTAAAAGCAGAAGAAAACGTGTAGCAGATAGAAAGAGAAAAGGTATAGCAAGAAAGTCAATTTTTATTATCATAAATGTAAGACATAGTAGTCTATTATATAGGCACACTCAAGACTACTCATATATTGTACACTTCAGTACATACTAACATTTTATTAACCATCAGACTAACCACCTAACCTCTTATAGTTATATCTCTAACATTCCCCCTCTCTTGTAAAATTTCAACAATCATGAAAGTCTTCAACTCAAAGCTAAACTCGTCAAGGAGCAAATTTGGTGAATGATAATGATTTAGTCAATATGTCAGCAACTGAGAGGAAGATACATGAAAAACCAATACTTTTTTGTCTTGCACCTTCTCATGAAGAAACACACAAATCCAAGGCTGCATGTTTGGTCAATGAATGTAGAACTGGATTGGCAAAGAGTAAGATGGTGCTAATATTATCACAGTAAATGTAGGGAGGTTGATTCACTGGTAGCTGCAGCTCATTAAGTAAAGATTGCAACCATTGTAATTTAGCTACAGTGTGAGATAAACTACAAAATTCAACTTTTGTTGTGAATCTATTGACAACTGTTTGTTTTTTAAAACTCCAACTCACCAAATTTTCACCAAGATATACACAATACCCAGATGTAAACCGTTTATCATTATATCACTTGCCCAATCTGCATCATAGTAAGCAAAAAGATGCAAATATGCTCGAGTGGAGCCCGAAAATGCAAACCATAGGATTTAGTCCCCGACAAGTATCTCAAGATCCTCTTAACTGCCTGCCAATGAGTGTCTAAGGGATTATGCATAAACTGGCTCACCTTATTGACACTAAAGGCTATATCTGGTCTAGTAACAATTACATACTATAAACTTCCTACTATAAAGCGATACAAGTGTGGATCATGCATAGGAGTACCATCAATAGTAGTAAGCTTATTATGTCCAGCAACCATGGAAGTGGGAAGTGAATTAGAGTCATGCATGCTAGCTTTATCCAGCAAATCAGAAATATATTTGGATTGAGAGAGATGCAAACTAGAAGACTTTGTTCTCTTAACCTCAACCCTAAGAAAATAGTTAAGAGTCCCAAGATCTTTTAATGCAAACTTAGTATGTAATGAAGTAATTATGTTAAAAACAACAATAGATGAACGACCAATAATAACAATATCATCAACATAAACTAAAATATAAGCAACAGCAGTAGTATCTTGTCTTATAAACAGAGATTTGTCACCTGTTGATGAATGAAAACCAAGTTTTACTAATGTGGCTGCTAATTTGTCAAACCATGATCGTGGGGCCTACTTCAAGCCATAAAGAGACTTGTGCAACTGACAAACCAGCTTGGGGTCAAATGCAACAAAACCTTTGGGCTGTGACGCATATACCTCCTCTTCTAGTACGCCATTTAAAAAGCCATTGTTCACATCAAGCTATCTAAGTGGCCAACATTTGGCAAGAGCAATAGTCAACACAATTCAGATTGTGGTAGCTTTGATTACTAGACTAAAAATCTGAGTATAGTCAATTCCAGCTTCTTGATGATAACCTTTAGCAACAAGACATGCTTTATATTTGTTAACAGTGCCATCCAGATTTTGTTTTAGCTTTAAAACCCATTTAGACCCTACTACATTTTTTTCCCTAGGAAGAGGAACCAAGCTCCACGTTTTATTGTGCAAGAAAGCCTCATATTCAGTTTTCATAGCAGCAAGCCAAAGAGGATGAGAAAGAGCCTCTTTTAATGATGTAGGCTTAAGAATATTAGTAGCAGTGAGCACTTTGGGTTTAAAAATCCTAAACTTAGACTAGGTTTGCATAGGATGGCTAGTAATAGCAACAACAGGTAGTGATGGTTTGGTTTAGGGAATTACAGTCTATAATTCTGTAGTAGGTGACCCTGCAGAAGCTAAAGCAAAATATGAATAAGAAGCAATAATGCAATTATTATTAGTACTAGGTTGTAATTGAGCATATTGGTCATTAGAGTAAATAAGTGGGATAGAAGGTGGATAGGCCATTGGACTAGGACCGGATGAGGAAGCAGGAGAAGATAGGTGTTGGAAAGGGAAAGATGACTCATCAAACAAAACATGTGGAGTGATGTAAACTTTTCTAGTAGAGGGGTCAAGGCATTGATATCCTTTGTGAATGGGGCTGTAACCTAGAAAAACACACACTTTAGAATGAGTCAAACTTATGAGTATTGTATGTCCTAGTATATGAAAAGCACTTACACCAAAAAATTCTCATAAATGTATAATTTGGATTTTTATG
This sequence comes from Gleditsia sinensis, assembly GCA_037074535.1. Taxonomy (NCBI): domain Eukaryota; kingdom Viridiplantae; phylum Streptophyta; class Magnoliopsida; order Fabales; family Fabaceae; genus Gleditsia; species Gleditsia sinensis. Next base: position 62,492,796 of record CM073463.1, on the reverse strand, counting down.
AAACAACAATTCCAATTGATATAAATTAGCAAGGACAGATGTAATAACCGTAAAATTTAACGAAAATTCCAATTAAAGGAAATTTAGAATAAAAGAGAGAATTTTGAAAATATGAGAATTTATGTTTTGGCGCATACTTTTTTATTTATTATTTTTAAATGATAGTATTTTTCTATAAGAAAATATATTTTTATTTATTTAGAAATGATTATGATTTGTTAAAAGTAAGTGGACTTTTAAGTAAAAGAAGTATTGTGTTGCTTAAAATAATTATATCGGCCTCTAATGAATTTGTATGATATTTTTAGAAATATTCTTTCTTTTAATATGAATAAAGATATTTGTTTTGAAATTTGTTTTATTATGATGTTTATCAAGAAAAATTGTGATTTAAGAGTTTAACTAAAAATTTACGAGAATGGAAATTTTTAGGAATTTTTGAGATATTTTAGGATGAAAAATGGAATTTATATAAATTTTTATAAAAGAAAATCCTATTATTAATTATTTAATAATTATTATTATATTTAAAAAAAACAAAGGTTTCAGAAATCATAAAATGAGAAATCGGGGGCGACGAATTCGAAGAAAAAAAAATGGAAAAGATGCATAGTAGTGAATAGTGTAGGAATAGTAACATCCAACATTTTCTTTCGATTTGGAGTACCGATTGGCTTCTGGTTTCAAAACTGAAAGTGTTATTGGATTCAGGACGAAGAGTACTTCAGTTTTGACCGATCAGTTTTTCAAATCAACCGTTGAATCGTCGTAGATCTGAAGTATAAAATCTCAGTAAAAAGTAAGTTCTGAAAAACCTTACTTAGAAACTTCTAATTAGAAATCTGACATCGTAGATGGATTCAGAACCTAGATAAACATTAGGATATGAAATTGTTTAGTTGATTTGGTAACTTTTTATATGGTGGTGAATAGTGATTTTCGGCATGAATAGTGGCGGTGAATAGTATTTCCGTCGGTGAACAGTAACCAAACTCATTTAAGATTTTTGAACCTTCCAGACTCGATTTTGGGGTTTGTTTTACCGAATTCAGACCAGAAACGAAGATTTTAGGGCTGTCCAATCTGGAGCCCTTACCTGTGAGTGGGTTTTTCATACTATAGCGCATGTTTTACAAATTCGGTTTATAACTCTCTCGTATGATTTTAACTAGTTGGAATGTATGTTAAATTGTTTTACCGCTTTGAAAACCAATATGTTCCAACCATATTAGAAATTATAAATTTAAATCCTAGTTGAACTCTAGGTATGCAGGGCAAGCATCTAGGCTGATAATTTTCCATTTGAGCTAGATTTATAGAAATGCGAACTTAGTCATAGAAATGAACTAAGTTAGCCATGAAATGATTTGATGCATGATGAGCATCTATGTGATGTCTACGGACGATCTATGTTTAAAAGGGAAAGTTTAAAATTATAAAGGTCTCCATGGGAATTCATGGATGAAATATATTTTAGAACGAAATTTTATGCATGAAAAGAGTTAGATGGAGAATTATAGCTTTATTGTAATGTTATTGAAATGTTTTACTTTAAACTCTTTGAATAGCATATTTCAAATATTTTCTATTGGAGGGACCATTTTAGATCACTGTTAGCTAGCCGCAGGGAGTGCTAGCCCTGGTGCACCATGGTCATGCGAAGGCTTCGGCCTAGGATACTGTGACGGGCATATGACTGCCTAAGACACAGGGATTTAGGGTGGACTTATGTCTACGCCTACAGTGATTACCCTACCCTTGCTGTGTGCTTGGGGGATTTAGGGTGGACTTATGTCTACGCCTACAGTGATTACCCTACAATTGCTGTGTGCTTAGGGGAGATGATAGATCTGTTAGGAAAGACCTTCAATAAACTAGTGCATTTTTCTTAAAGATTAAATATTTCTAAATAATCTCATTCATCATTGTTATTGCATAAATAACTTCATTTATTACTTACCATACATAATTGATTTGCTTTACTGTTACTGATTTAATCATGTTTTATCTTTTGAACATACATTTGAACTGTTTAGTTTTTTTTTCAATAAATTATGGTTAAATGCTTAATGTTTCTATTATTATCCTTACACTTTGATTTCAATTATTAAACTCATTGCGAAACATTCGTACTTAGTTTGTCCTGTTTCTGTTATAGTGTAATTTATCCATTCACTGAGATGTGGTGATCTCACCCCTCTTCTGTTTCCTCCCCACAGATAGTCAAAGAGACTTTGATCTAACTACAGCTTCGTAGGAGGCTAAAGATAGTGTTGGTGAGCCCCAGTTTGGGTAAGGCTCTTTTGTACTGTTTGTCTAGTTTAGTTTATGTCTAGTGTACCTCCATGAACTTACAGGCAGGATCCTCGCTTCTTGCGTATTTTGATGTGTTGTTTGGAAAACGGTTTTATATTTTACAACGATGTTGGTATTATGAGGCCTTGGGTCAAGTTGAATCACATGAATATTATGAGGCCATGGGCCAAGTTGAATCACAGATGTTGGATTCATGAGATATATATATATACAGTATTTTCTTATATTGGATGTGGCATATGTGGCCAGTTATATTTATTATGTACTCTGAATTATATGCTGGATGTTTGTGCATGCTATGTGTTAGGCTTGCGGCTAGGGGGAAACCCTTATGCCGTGCCGGTTATGTGTTCCATCATTGGGGGCCGTGACAACAGATGTGGGCAAAATGTTAATGAGAATGTTGGAGGTATGAAATGCATAATTCCAGTATTTAAGAGGAACATAATAAGTGGCAAGAGTGAGCCCCATTTCTGTGACATGACAGTGTTTTCTTTCAGCATATCCATTTTGCTCATGAGTATGAGGACAACTCAACCTATGCAAAATACCATGAGTAGTAAGAAATTTTGAAAGAGAATTATATCCATCACCCCAATTAGATTGCAAAGCTTTAATTTTGGTTTTTAATTGTAGCTCATCCATGGATTAAAATTGGGCAAAAATTTTGACAGTTTTAGATTTATGCTTCATCATATATAACCAACTATACTTGGAGTAGGCATCCAAAAACAATACATAATATCTGTCACCATTAATAGAAGGAACAGGGGATAAACCCCAAACGTCTGAATAGATTAGCTCAAGTGGTTTGGTGTATTCTGTTGAAGAGGAAGTAAAAGGAAGTCTATGACTCTTCCCTGGACAGCAAGTAGTACATATAGTAGAAAGATCTTTTTTATGAATAGAAATATTCCATTTATTCAAAAAATGTTGTATAATTTTGATGGCTGGATGTCCAAGCCTACAATGCCATTTTTGGAAAGGGTTTATAGCAGAAACAATGGAAATAGTGTTACAATCAAAATTTGAATTACTATAAGATAAAAGTGCTGAAGAGGATATGGCTTTGTAAAAAACGTAGAGTCTATCCTTAACTTGACCTTAACACTTGATGTCTGCCCTGTGATTTGACACAACAGTAGGAAGGATGAAACTCAAACTACACAGAATTATCTTTTGCAAATTTAGACACACTTAGCAAATTTTTAAGAATAGATGGAACATGTAACAAATAATTGATAGAAAGCAAGGTGTTTGTATAAGGGGAAGATATGCAAGAATGACCAATATGCTTAATTAATAAATTTGTACCATCACCAATTTGCACTTTTCCTGGTCCTTCATGTAGCTGCCTTGAGACAAAATTATTAGCATTAGGTGTAATATGACTTGTTGCACCAGAGTCAAGAAACCAAGCTTGTTCTACCATGGGAGAAAATTGTTCATACATTATAGTATTCACATGATTTTCTGGAGAAAAGTAGGAGAAATTCATTGAGTGAGAAGAACTGTAATTGTTGTCATATCTATGATAGCAATTTAGTGCTATGTGACCATATTTGCCATAAACTTGACATTGTGGTTTATTACCACTCCAGTTTTGTCTTCCTCCTCCAAAAAAGTTTCTTCCCCTGCCTCTATAGAAGTTGAAATTATTTCTGCCTCTACCAAAGTTCTGATTAAAGCTACATTTATTTTGCTGAAAACCACTTTTCTTCTGTGAAAAACCTCCTCTATCAAAGCTTTGGTGAAACAAATTTTGATCCCTCTTGCCATTAGACGATGTGAAATTTATTGTAGCAGACTCAAACTCCTTTCTATGCCTCTCAAACCATTCTTCTTGTGCTAAGAGCAAGGCCTCAATTTCTGCATCTGAATAGGATTCTTTTTTGGTGGTGATTGAGGTAATGAAATTATCAAATTCTTCAGGAAGATCAATAAAGATTGTATCAATATGATCTGAGTAGAGACCAGTGATCCAACAACAGCCAAGGCATCTACTGTCTTATTGATTTTCAGTAAGTATTAAGAGATAGTGGAGGAACCTTTTCTAATGCTTTTCAATTGTGTTTTAAATTTTTGCTCATTTACCCTGGTTTGAGAAGTGAAAAATACAGTGAGATTCTCCCAAACTTGATAAGAAAATTCATAGCCTACCATTTGTATATGCATTATCTCAGTCATCGATGCAAGCGGCCAAGGAAGAGGAAGTTGATCTTGCCTTTCCCATCACAGAAACTCAGGAGTAAAATCAACCGAGGGCTTCATCCTTTAGATTTGCAAATTTTGGAGGTACACAGTGAGATTTGGCAATATACTGCTGAAGACTATGACCTTTGATCTAATACTTGTTGTTGCCATGGAAGGAAATTTTGCTTATCTAGTTTGAGCGAAGCCAGATGTGAGAAGTTTTGTGGACTAACTCAGTCTTGTTCTTTGATTTCCATCGGTGAAACTAGAGGAAGCATTGTTTAACAGGAGGACAAATTGCTGCAATGAAGAAATTTACAGTAACTGACAAAGATGAAAAGAAAAACGCTGCGATGGCAGCGGAAAAATTCATGGCTCTGATAACATGAAAGGAAAAGCTAGAAGCAGAAGAAAACGTGTAGCAAATATAAAGAGAAAAGGTATAGCAAGAAAGTCAATCTTTATTATCTTAAATGTAAGACACAGTAGCCTATTATACAGGCATACTCAAGACTACTCATATATTGTACACCTTAGTACATACTAACATTTTATTAACCATCAAATTAACCACCTCACCTCTTATAATTATATCTCTAACACTACTCATTACGACTTTAGTTATATCAATTGGTACTTCTAGTGTTAGTAACCTGACATGTCAAGCAGTAATTGTTTTTCACTGATTTAGTTTACCAAAATAAGTAAACATAATTCAATTTTTTCTTTTTTAAATAAACTACTACACCATGATTGTACAACTAATCTTCGTTAATTTAAGCGACAAAATATCCTTCTCCACATATACCTTTTCTACGTATATATATCCTTACCACATATACCTTTATAATTGTGACTTTATCATGGCCATTTCTTTAAAATTTATATATTAGGTGATAATCTCATTTATTTATAAAGAAGATATTTAGGGCATGCTTGATTTGCTTATTTTTTTTTTGTTTTATGTTTTTTAAGAGCAAAAAAAAAAAATTAAAATTGTTTGGTAGAATTTAAGTGAAAATATTTTTTTTTAGATAGGGTGAAAATAAAAAAAAGGTCTAAAATATTTTTTTTAATGTTTTCAAAAAATGACTGGTAATATTTTTATAATGTTAAAAATTATTATATTATACATATTAAAATTTTAAAATAATATCATAAATATTGAAAATTAAATTAAAAATAAAATAAAATTTATAGTTATTTATATCAATTTGATTTGAAAGTAAAGAGGAAAAAATTTTTAGTTTTGAAAAAAAAAATTTTAATAATGAAAACATGCAAATAAAAATTGAAAATATTTGCAAAAATCAAACACACTCTTAATTTGTTGCACTTTTATTTTATTTTATTTTTATAGCAGTGGTGATTTATCATCCACAAGCAAAGGCCAGTGACACTTATAATAATCATATAATACTCATGTCTATTATCTTATTATTGAAGGCGAATAAAAAAACACTACTAATTCCTTGAACTTTAGGATAAAAAATATCATCACCAATATTGGTGTTATAGTAAGATAATAACTTTCATTAACTACTTGTTGTATATATCATATCTAATCAGAACATTATAAGATACATATACTAAATCAAAAGAAAAACTAGTGACAACTTAATTAGGCAGGGACAAGAACATCAACTCCAAATAGAAACATTTTGATCTATTTATAAAGATATATCGAAAAACTAAAAAATATCAGATCTACTTTTGAAAAAGACATATCAAAAGATTTCTTTAAATATTCGTAATATATACATCCAAGAGATTTATTTGCACAAGAAAAATAAAACAAAAAGAAAAAAGAGAAAAGAAGAGTAAAAGAAAGAAAACAAGAGATTTCTTCAAATCCTTCTTTTTCTTGTCTTGATAGGCCATTGAAAAAAAAAAAAAAAGTGGTCTTGCATTGCATCAACATTCTTGACTATGTGATCTGCCTCCAAAGCCTCAAATTTCTTCTTTTTTCTTTGAGCTTATTCTGTTAAACTTTAATTTTAACATCAAAATAGAGTGCGTTATATAATTTATATATTTACATTAATTGATTCCAGATAATAAGTCGTTAAATATACAACAAATAAAATAATAAGTCACCTCTTTTACTAAGGCAATAACTGATAAATGGCATATAAACCCTAAAATGAAATAAATAAACATCAAATTTTAATATTTGACTAATAAAAATGGTTATATAAAAAATATATAACCAGTTCAATTTAGATTAATTATTCTCTTCTCTTTTAATTAATACTCTTATTACATGGTCCTTCTTCCTATTATAAAAATAAGCACAAATTTTTCTTAAAAATAAAATTTAAATGCTCTCCCTTTTCTAATTAATATTTGTATTACATTGTTCTCTCTTTTATTAAAAAAAAAACTATACACAAACATCTCTTAAAAGTAAGACTAATATATATTTTTCTCTCTCTTAATTAATATCCTTATTTTATAGTCTTCCATTTTATTAACAAAATATACATAATTCTTCTTTAAAAAAAAAGATATTGCAACTTAACTTAAATATCTTAAAAGTCTTTTACGAAAAAGAAAGAGACAATAAATAAACTATCACTCTTTCAAATTTTTCTTCTACTCAATTTTTAACTAAGTTTCTAAACTAATGAAGTTGGTATTTTGATATCCAAAGCCACTTTAAAATTATTTTTAGAAGAAATAATTGGTATTAGAGGACAATAAATTTAAAAAAATTTCCAAAGCAGATTTGGAGTGACTCATTCTTCAATTTGATTTGTTTTTTCCTTGATCTTCTCCAGACTATTTTCTCTCATAATTGTTGTTATTTTGATGCAACTAGCCATTAGAAAACCATTTTGGATTGATTTGTTATGGCATGAATCTTGATCTTCCTTAAACACTTGACTTGAAGCCTTGATTTTGGTTCTTACAACTTAGATTCCCTTGATGCAACCTTTTATTGATTATTTTGACTTTCCAGATGTGAATCTTTTTGAACTTATGGTAGTCTTGAATTTTACAAAAGTTGAAATTAATACCTTGACAACTTGCATTTAATTTAATTTAAGAAATTTGAAATTTAATCAAGAAACTTGACTAAATAAATTTGGTAAAAGGAAGATGCCGAAAATTAGTATTAAATAGAATATTTTCATTAATATGTAGTTTTTATTTAAAGCTGCACTAAAGTAAAATCCTTAATTTTCTCTTTTAAGATTTTGTGATCATCAAAACTTGATTATATAAATTTTGGGGCTAATAATATCCGCCTTTTTTATGATGATTTTTTTTCTTGAAAAAAAAAAGAACAAAATTGCCTTCAATAAGAAAAATAAATATTCCAAAATTTTCAGCAACAAAATAAATAAGATGTCTAAGGAACTTCCCTGTTTTATATAGCTTCCCCCTGAACTGATGCTGGTTCAACATTGCCACCATTTGCTTCTTTCCCTGAAAACTATCTGAAAACCATGCAAGTTTCCAATGTACAGGTTTCAAGCTCATATAATAACTGTTCGAAAATAACAATTCCAGCAAGACAATGACAATAAACACCAAGGACCTGTTTGGATAAGTGGAATGAGTTTTAGTGGGAATGGAAAATAGAAAGGAAGTGAAAATAGATGAGGGAATGCAATCTTAATTACTTTGTTTGATATGTGATGGAAAAAATGGAAGGAATAGAAAAATAGTGTCAGTAAAAACTGAATTACCCTTAATATAAAATAATAAAATTATTATCTTTTAAAGAAAAAAAATAAGAAATAGAGCCGTGCCTTTTCTGTTTCAGAATCTTTGCATCATCCTATTTTTTAACATTTGAATCAATAAAGTGATATCAACCTTATTGATTGCAGCAGAACATTTAAAACGGATTGCAACATATCAACATTTGAATCAATTGACTGTTATTGTTAACTTAAAAGGACAATTGCAGCATATTGTAAAACGAATGAAATCAAGCAGGAACGAAGCACATGAACGAAGCCAAAGCACAGGAATGTGAAATCTATAAAATGAAGAAAAATGAGGACGATTCTTTAACCAAGCAAAAATGAAGCAGAAAGATGACGCGAGCAGAAGTAGAAAGAAGGACTTAAGCAGAAGTGCACACGAATGAAGCAGAAGTAGAAAAGGGACCCAAGCAGAAGCACACGAACGAAGTAGAAGGACGCCATGAGCAGAGGCAGAAAAGGCCCCTAAGTAGAAGCACACAACGTAGTAGAAGATGAGTTGGATCTGAAGCCGAAGCATAGGAAGGAAGCACAAAGACGCTGTGAGCAGAAGGAGAAGGAAGGACCGAAGCATTTTTTCGCCAACGAAGCAGAAGGACGCCACGATGGAGGAGCAGAAGAAGGGACAAAAGCATAAGCACAAGAACGTAGAAGAAAGACGAAGAACCCAACGATAAAATGGGTCGCGCTTAGAGAGGCTCTGCTTCCAGGGTTCTGATTGTCAAAAGGCTAGGAATGTGTGAAGGAATATCGGATTCCTAAGGTTCTACAAAGGAAGGACATTTTCCTTAAACAATGGAATAAAGCATGGAATGGAATGCCTATTCCATCAATCCAAACGACAGAATCTCGCTTTCCATCATTCTTTCTTTTTCCATTCCTCTGTACCAAACGTACTCCAAAATAGCTTGATGGTTTTGTTTCCTTTTCACTGCTGCTTCTTCTTTCCCCCCTTTTTAATATCATTAAAGAGGGAAACATAAAACCAAGAGAAACCATAAAACAGAGCAAAAATAATGATATTCAACATAAACATCAAGATACAGTAATTATATATCAAATCACAGCAAAACCAAAAGTTGCAATATAAGCAAAACAACCAGAAAATGCATATAATGTCAAGCAAGATCAAGTTTAGGGTTTAGAAATTAGTTACAGCCTATATGAAAATAAAAAACTAATAAGATTTGAAAAAGTTTACCCATCATGGTCTGAAAAACACCAAAAAAGATCTAAGATGCAAGGCTAGGTAAAAAGTAATTAATCGCGTACTCTTCCTCTAACACGGCCTCGAGCAAGGTTGTCGAAATGTGCCTGAAGATGGAACAAAATTTATGCGAACTAATTGTGCCTTATGCTCCTTGAATATATCAAAATCTTGGGATTTTGCAAAAAGAGCTATCTTGAAGTCGATTAACTTAGTTTCAACAGCATGGACCCTTTTTCCTAGTTCAGTTAGTAATCTTTCTTTCCTTGACATAGGAATGCTTTGTGCATTGCGTATCTGATGATCAAGTTTAGGTTCCTTGTCATTTTCTCTTGGCTCTTGCCTATCACCTTGGGTAGAATCTGGATTTTCAGCTTCTAGTTGACTTGATGTTGGAGTTCAATTTTTCATAATCCAAACACCATTTATTTATTTGTAATGCAAGGCTTGGAGGCTTATCTCACCATATAGTACTGTTGGGGATTTATGCCCGTGAAAGGGCTGAGCTATCTCTATCATATATCCAATCATCCAAGTGAGAGCTTAAGAGGTCTATGATTAACCGAAAAATCCAAGATAAAGGCATCCTTTTTGTTAATCACATCACAAGCTCCTTTTCCAGGCAGAATTGACGTGCAAATAATATGAGTGAGCACCCTGGTTTCGTACATGGAACCCAAAAATCCCCAAATTGCTCGTTGTTTCGCCGGTGGGTTTTCTGAGGGTTGAGTTCATGCTCTGTTTCTCCTTTCATAGACGTTCACAATTCGTGTCCGTTTAGGAGTAGTGGGACAAAAACTTGTTCCTTGGTTTATATCTCTACTTGTTCAATGTTCCCCATTGATTCAAACACTTCTTCATCCCTGAACAGGTGCTATGTGAAATCGGATTTATGCAAAGAGAATGCGACGAAGAATCGTCTTCCAACTCAATCATCTCGGTTGGATTTCTATTCATTCGTGCCTTGAAAAGATTTTGAATGTGATTGTTGCATCGCACTTGGGTAAAATGCAGGTTGTCCCCTACCATTCTCCTTTCTCCAGGGCCTTTTGGTTCGCAGAAGAGTCATAGCAAGAGCTCTCTTTATTGCGTGAAATCGTTGTTTCTCCTCTCTGTTAACCTCGGCCTCTTGTAACCTGTTTAGTTGAGGATGAGCCTGAAACGTTCAATTTCAATTGAACAAAGCAAACTAAGAGACTCGTATTATTGAAGTTCTCTTATCACTAAGATGGATTCCCAAAAGTGGTATCCGATTTCATTTCTGGTGAAAAATATCCAAGATCCCTCTCTTACATGAAAATCACCCATTATATACTTTCTACAACCTTCTAACAAATCTACCCTGGCCCACTCGTCCGTTACAACTTACTAACTAACATACACACGTCAACCAATACTCAGACTAACAGCTTTTCCCAACTAATTCTACGTACGTAAACCATGCAACGTAAAAATTAGGGCTGTTCATCGGGCGGGTTGAGGGTGTCACCCAACCCGACCGACCACCCGTCAGGTTAGGAAATTGCCATCCGAACCCGCCTGAATTCTAATTAACCCGAATGTTACGGGTTGGCTCGGGTTGTTATGCATCAACGGGTTTCTACGGGTTGGGCTTATCTGGGCCAGAAAATTAGGCTTCGTTTTTTGAAGCCCAGATTTTGGTCCTTTTGAGCCCAAAAAACTGGGATTCAAAAAAACGAAGCCCAGTTTTTGGTCCCAGCCCAAAAAAAAACTAAAAAAATTGAATTTTCAAATATGCTAAAATGAATTTTCTTTTATTCTTTTCTTGGGCTGATACGTACAAAATGGCAAAAATACAATGCTGTGCATATGAGAATACATAAATTCATAAACTAACAGAAATTACTCAAGAAAATCAACTATAAGAGCCAAATAAAACTATATATTAGAAAAAAACATATGCTTGTAAGGACATTTGTAGCATGGAATTATAAAGCAAAAGCTAAAAGAGGCAAATAACGTCCTGCATAAAATACAACATCCAACCAACCAGCCAACCTCAATAAGATAAAATACAATTGGACATCCTCAGATAAATTTCATAGGCATGGAAAGTCAAAAGCATATGCATAAAATACAACAGCCAGCCAAAAATTATCAAACTAATAAGTAGATATACAATTACAAAGCAGCTATTGAAACAAATAACATCCTACAGAGTGCAGACTGCAGTAAGGCAAATGGACAATTGGATATCCTGTAGTGAGGCAAATGAAAGTTTAGTATGTTGCTAAGATAAATGAACATCCTCCACTCTTAAGAGTCAAGAGAAAGTTAAGACTTAAGATAGTATGAAATTGTCAAGTGAATTATAAATAATAAACATACTAGGTTTGGAAATTAATATTGACATCATAGGTTTGGTAAAGTAATGTTTCAATGATTATTCAATTTCAATAGTATCTTTCCAGTACCTAAAATAGTATAGCTGTCCATCCTCTATCTACGGCTATTTAGAAGAAGCTTCTACAAATTCTACAAAATAAGTAGATAGTTAATTATTTGGATAATAAAAACTAACAAATTATAATATATAAAACAAATACTTAGTAGTTAGTACTTTACCTCTCTCAATCTTCTCACACTGTTGCAATTGTTCAACAACATCAAAATCATTAATATCAAATTGAAATATATTTGGTCTCAACCAATTTTGTGCACAGATTAATGCCTCAACCATTTTTGGAGAGAGAGATGACCTAAATGGATCTAGTACACGACCTCCCGTACTGAATGCTGACTCTGAAGCCACTGTTGACACAGGAATGACCAACACATCTCGAGCAACAATAGAAAGAACACGAAATCTAGACACATTTGATTTCCACCAATCTAAAACATCAAAAGAATCTTCTGCATCTACACAAGCTTCAGCCAAATATCCTTCCACTTCATTCTTTGCTTTAATGGAATCTTTAGCCCTTAAATGAGATTTAAAAGCAGCCTCTCTAACTTTTTGAGCTAGTTTGGGCTTTGAAGCACCTTGATCTACATTTTCCATAACCATTGAAGAATTACACTCAACATTTAAATCATTAGGCTCATACACTTGACGATACCAATCATACAATTTTTGCAAATCAGCCTTGACTTTGGAAGACATATTATAAGATACAATTGGATCATAAATATCATCAAATGACCATTTCAGATAAGCAAGTTTGTATCTAGGGTCAAGCACATTGGCAATGAATAACAAAGGATTAATGTTTTCCACTTTGCCCTAATACTTATCATATTTCTTCTTCATTTCTACTGCAATTTTACCCAACAAAGAATTATCACTTGAGCTCCACTTCAATAACTCACTCTGCACTAAAGAAAGTTGAGGGAAAGCCATATTTGAGGTAATATATAAAGATCCAGACAATTCTAAAGTCACATCATAGAAAATCTTCAAAAATTGAATAAAAAACCTAGCATTATTCCAATCATCAGAAGAAGGAGGACCAATTGTCTTATCATCAAAATAATCAATATAAGTAGGCTCATCCACCTCTAGCCTATCAAATGCCTTTTGAAATTTCTCAGCACTTTTCAACATCAAATAGGTTGAGTTCCACCTAGTTGAAACATCAAGGAATACAATGCTTTGAGATTCAATCTTTGATTTTTCAACACAACACTTAAATTTTGCAGGGAGAAGATCTCACATATCTCACAGCATTACGAATAGATGCAATAGATGAATGCATGTCCTTCAATCCTTCATTAACAACTAAATTGAAAACATGGGCCCAACATCTAACATGCATAAAATCACCCTCTAAAACTAAACCATCTGTCATCTTCATCTTTCTCTTTAAGTATGCTATTGCCACATCATTTGTAGAAGCATTGTCTACCGTTACCGTAAACACATTTTCAATCCCCCAATCATTTAAGCAATTTTCTATATGATTTCCAATTGTCTCCCCTTTATGATTAGGAATAAGGCAAAAGTTAAGAATTCGTTTTTGAAGTTTCCAATCATTGTCAACAAAATGAGTCGTGAGTGCCATGTTACTCAAATTTTGAACTGAAGTCCAACAATCAGTAGTGAGACATATTCTACTACAATTTGATTGTAAAAAACTTCTAAGCTTCACTTTCTCATCTAAATATAATTGATAACAATCTCTACCAATAGTGGGACGAGAAGGAATATGAAATAATGGCTGCAACTTACTACAAAAGTACTTGAATCCATATCCTTCAACTATGTTAAATGGTTGTTCATCAGTAGTAACAAACACAGCTAAAACTTTTCGGCATTCTTCAAAATTATAAACTTGTGGTGCCCTTATCATATTATTTCCTCCACCATCTTTTTTGGGTTCAAAACTAATCACTTGTTGTTTAGGATCATTCAAAGCATATGAATATTTAGGGCATTTAGACAAGTGACTAACCAAATTTGAAGTACCGTGTGTCTTAGGATTACACAAATACTTCTTTCCACAATAATTACATTGAGCCATAGGCTCCAATGCATCTGGTATTTTGGTGAAGTGATTCCAGGCCGCCGATGTCTTTCGAGATCCACTAGCAGGTGGCTTCCTTTTTTGCCTCTTAGGGGGAGTAATATTAGAAACTTCGGTGTCAATTGAAGCACCTACTTTTTCTTTGCCTTTTGGATCAGAGGGTGATTTTTTTGAAGATGCTATTAAGGAATCCATACCACTCTAATAAATATCCAAGAAGGAAAATGCAACAAAACTCCACACAATTAGAAAATGGAGAATTGGAGATTGAAAAATGGAAATTGAAAAATATATTCTAGAGTCTGGAAAACAGAACACAAAGAGTCTCTGGGACCTATTTACAAAATTTAGAAAATGTGCCCTATCCTAAACTAAACAGAGAAGTCAACATTTCAGGCAGACAACACCATTTCAGCACCATTTCAGGCAGCACCATTTCAACAGAGAAGTCAACATTTCAAAAACCAAAATTATCATGTACATACAACACCATTTCAGGCAGCATTTCAAAAAACAGTTCAGGACCATTGCAAGTAGCATTTCAAAAATCAGTTCAGCACCATTTCAGGCAGCACCATTTCAACAGAGAAGTCAACATTTCAAAAACCAAAATTAATCAATACATGCAGCACCATTTCAGCACCATTTCAGGCAACATTTCAAAAACCAGTTCAAGAACAGTAAGCACCATTTCAGGCAGCATAAGAGGCAAGAGCATCCAAAAACCAAAATTGATCACAAAATATTTACACAAAGTCACAGACAGACAGCACAAGAGCATCAGAATTATTGATTTTAACAGCATCCAAAACCAACAATCTGAACACTAACCATATCAAGAAGAAACATGTACCAGCCTGGAAGGAAGCCTTGATGAAATGGTTTAACAATTAGCACTAATAGCAACCAAAGCCTTGATGAAAATATGCAAGCAATCAAGAGACAGGTAAGTTGAAGAACAGACAGCTAAGCATAAGAAGAAATATCAGAAATTCAAGCGTGAGATTCCAGGGCTCCAGGCAACCAAAATACTGATTAATGTTTTGAAAGAGAATGAGAAGGGGAGAATCTTACCGGAGACAAGAAGCAGAGCAAGTGAGCAACCGTGGAGTCGTGCTTGTGAACGATGGAGGCTTCAAGCTCGAGCGATGGCCGAACTGATGCGGGTTGGGGCTTCGGGTGTGTGCCTATGGTCGTCCCCCTGACGACGGACGAGAGCTGAGCCGAGGTCGCCTGAGATGGTTTGAGTGTAGTTCATTAGAAGGGGAATCACAATCGAGAGATTCGAAGGTGAGAGTGATTAAGGCCGGGGAAATCAAAATCGAAGGAGAAAGAAAGGGGCTAGGGCTCTTTCGGGTGAGGGAGGAAGAAAAGGGGGGCGCCTGTGGAACGACGTCGTTGAAGGGGAAAAATGGATTTTTTTCTTCAATCCTTCGGGTCGGGTCGGGTTAGACGGGTTTTTTGAACCCCAACCCGACCCGACCTACATTACCCGATTTTCACATTTTTTTTTAATCCATTGCAACCCAAAAACTTGATTTCATTCACCCAAATATCTATATTTTCATCGGTTTAATTCGGGTTCATTCGGGTTAATCGGTTTGTGAACACCCCTAGTAAAAATATTAACTAAAACGTAGTGTTTTAGCTAACCCCATGTAAACCATGCAACGTAAAAATATTAACTAAAACGCAGTGTTTTAGTTTCTTATTATCAGTCATAACAAGAGTCCCCCCCATGAGTTCCTTGTCCTCAAGGAACAGCCAAGCCGAAATCTGCAAGATAGGAGGGAAATTGCTGCCGAAATAACTGCAAATCCATCCACGACGCATCTTCCACGTTTGTATGAGCCCATTGAATCAACAATTCTGTAATAGCCTTCCCTTTCTTCTGCTTAATCCTTCTGTCCAAAATTCTGAGTGGCAATAATGGCATCATTCCCTTTTCATCCAACGGTGGTAAAGAAGCTGATATAGGTCAAGTCCCATGATTCTTCTTGAGAAGTGAAACATGAAAAACGTTATGAATTTTTGTACCCGCGGGTAAATTCAGCTTATAGGCCACAGATCCTACTCGCTCCGTTATTTCAAAAGGTCCATAATAAATGGCAGCCAACTTATGAAAGTGCCTATTAGGAATCGATGACTGTCTATATGGTTGAAGCTTAAGATAGACAAAATCACCTACATTAAACTCACGTTCCGACCTGTGCTACCAGCTTGAGTCTTCATACGTTCCTGACCCTTTCGCAAATTATCTTGCAACATCTTGGAAATAGTCTCCCATGATCTCTCACTTAGATCCACGACTTCCACCATAGACTGCCCTACCACATAAGGATTGCACAATGTAGGTTTATAACCATACAAAGCTTCAAAAGGAGTGAGACAAGTAGCAGAATGACAGGTGGTATTGTACCAAAACTCTGCCGTAGGAATGTGATCTTCCCAGCTATGAGGTTTCTCCCCTATCGCACACCTCAAATAACACTCCAAGCATTTATTCAAGACCTCAGTCTGACTATCCGTTTGTGGATGATAGGATGTAGACTTGAGATGCTTAACCCTTTGAACTTTAAGCAATTCTGACCAGAACGTGCTCAAGAAAAGGGGATCCCGATCGAATATTACTATTGAAGGCCATCCATGCAGCTTGATGACATGCGTAAGTAAATCTTTAGCAACAACCTTTACGGTGACAGGGGGTGTCAATGGAATGAAGTGGCCATACTTCGTAAGTTTGTCAACTACCACCATAATGGATGTCTTTCCATGTGAACTAGGCAACCCATTGATAAAGTCCATGGAAATAGTGTGCCAAGCAGTTTTGGGTATCGACAATGGTTGTAACAATCCAGGATAAGGTACTGTCTCCGTCTTATTACGTTGGCAGATTGCACAGCTGAGAACAAATTGGTGAACGTACTTTTGCAAACCCTTCCAGTAAAACAATGATTTAATTCTTTTATATGTCTTTGTCACTCCCGAATGTCCACCCCAAGCCAAACCATGATATAACTGCATTATTTCTTCTCTGAGTTTGTTATTTGCTCCTATCACGATTTTCCCATGCCTCTTCAATATACCTCCTAACCACCTATATTTCAAACCATCATTAGGATGGTGTTGCAGCTGTTGAATTAATGACTGAAGATTAGCATCTACTTCATAAGAGTCTCTGATCCTCTGAAGTAATTCAGATCCCACCACAGATATAGCTAATAACACATTATTATCAAGTTTTCTAGATAATGCATCTGCCGCTCCATTCTCACTTCCCTTCTTATACTCAATGTCAAAATCCATTCCTAACAATTTCTCCAAACCTCAATTCTGCATGGTTGTATGGAGTTGTTGACTTAGTAAATACTTCAATGCCTTCTGGTCTGTCCTCACAGTGAAATGGTGACCCAACAAATATGCTGTCCATTTCTTGACAGCAAAAACTAATGCAAAAAGCTCACGTTCATAAGCTGAAAGAACTTGATATTTAGGTCCCATCGCTTTGCTAATATATGCCAACGGTCTTCCTTGTTGCATTAATACCGCACCTATGCCTGAACTGGATGCATCCGTTTCAATAACGAATCCTTTGTTGAAATCTGGCATTGCTAGCAGAGGAGCTTCTGTCAACCTTTGTTTTAATGTCTCAAAAGCTACTTGAGCTGCTTCTCCCCACACAAAAGCTTGACGTTTTAATAACTCTGTGAGAGGTTTTACTATGATGCCATATCCTTCCACGAAGCGTCTATAATATCTAGATAATCCCAGGAACCCTCTCACATCTTTGATAGACTTAGGCCGTGGTCAATTCTTCACAGCTTCGACCTTCTTTGAATCCACTGCCACCCCATTTCTGGATATAACGTGCCCCAAATATTCTACCTGAGTGAGGCCAAGCATACATTTACTTCATTTTGCAACCAAGGAATTCTCCTTGAGAATCTTCAACACCACCTCTAAATGCCACAGATGTTGCTGCCAACTGCCACTATATATCAAAATATCATCGAAAAAAACTAATACAAACCTTCGCAAAAATGGGCGAAACACATGATTCATGAGTGCTTGGAAGGTGGCAGGGGCGTTTGTTAACCCAAATGGCATCACCAGCCATTCGTAATGTCCATTATGGGTCTTATAAGCCGTCTTATGAATATCAGCACCAACCATCCTAATTTGGTGGTACCCCGCTCTAAGGTCGAGTTTGCTAAAGTACATGGCTCCATGTAGCTTATCCAGGAGTTCTTCAATCAAAGGAATAGGGAAGCGATCTTTGACAGTAATCTCATTTAACTTCCTATAATCAACACAGAATCTCCACGTCTGATCCTTCTTCTTCACAAGTACAATAGGTGAGGCATAGGGGCTTGTGCTATGTTGTATGATACCTGATTGTAACATTTCCTCCACCATTTTTTTGATGACTTCTTTCTGAATTTGTGGATATCTATACGGTCTCAAATTAATAGGATTACTCCCTTCTATTAAAGTTACCTTGTGATCACGCTGTCTAATGGGAGGTAACCCAGTAGGTTCCTGGAAAACTTGCTTAAATTCTGTAAGTAATTCTTCCAGCCCTTGCTGTTGTCCTTCTTGCTTCGGATTTATATGTGGTTCACGGTTCTCCTCACATATTTCCCCTTCCTGTATTACTTCTGAGTTTTTCCCAATAAGTTTGACAATGAAAATTTCAGACTCAGAAGTTATTTTGAAAGTGGTGGTGTCTTCCTCCAAAACCTATAGTTCCGATTTTCTTCCAGATAGCTGCACATTCTTCCCTTGATACTCAAAAGTCATTGTCAACAGTGCACAATCCCACTTTATAATTCTCAACGATTTAAGCCATTGCATGCCTAAGATAGCCTCTAGGTTTGAGGTAGGTAAAACCAGAAAATCTGCTATGAACCAACTGTTTCCCATTTCCCATGCTAATGACTCACATTTGGCTTGCACTGTAATGGCATCCTCATTTGCAACCATCACCTTATACCCTTTCAACTGTTGAGTCTTCAAACCCAATTTCTTAACCCACTTATGACTGATGAAGTTATGTGTGCTGCCCGTATCTACTAAGAATGACAGACTTTGCCTCTTAATCTTGCCAACTACTCTCATCGTATTACCTCCTTGTACTCCATGAATGGTGTTCAAAGAAATCTGTATATCTTCTTCTACCATAACCTCTTTTTCGTCCTTCTGTCTTGCACTTTCTTCTCCAGTATCTAATTCTTCTTCATTATGGTCTAACCATAACGCATTAAGCCTTCCCCACACCTTGCAAACGTTTTTGTGATTAAAATCAAACTTCTCCCTGCAGAATTTACATATCCCCTTGGCCATTCTCACAGCAGCTTCCGAGTGATTTTCTTCTCTTATACTTCTGTTGTTTCCCCTAAACGGCACTAAAATTTTGCTCCCATTGCTTGCTGCTGCTACCGAGTTATTAACGTAGGAACTACTGCTCGAATTTGGACCTTGGTTTTTGAAAGGTGGATTCCTGGAGTATGAACTCACAGGATAAGATCGATTTCTATATGGCATAGCTGACCAAGACGACATCCCTTGGTCCGGAGGCCCTGTTCTAGGCTGTGGTAAAAGCTGTTGATATGAAGAAAATTTCTCCTGCTTCACTTGATATGGTCGTAAACTGAGTTCTATCAAAAGTTCTTCCTGTACTCATGCCATGCCTATAGCCTCATTCACACTAGCTGGCTTTTGTCATCTCAATGCTTTTTCTAGAGGTTTCTTTAATCCTCCTAAAAAACAACTTAGTGCAACTGGCTCTTCTACATCGACTCTAGCTATCAATTCATCGAAAGCTTCCATATACTCATCTAGACTATCCGTTTGTTTCAGATTTACCAATTCAGCTATTGGATCATCATAGCTACTAGTATCAAACCTAGCTCCTACTGCATCTAAAAATGATTTGCAATTCAATGAGTCGATACTTACCGTTTTTCGAAAATGCCTCAACCACGCAAACGCCTTTCCCTCCATTGCCATGAACGACATCTTTAACTTCTGATTATCCGCCAAGTCTTCCAATACAAAGAACTGTTCACACTTATCTCTCCATGCACGAAAATTGTTACCATCGAAAATCGGACAAGATGTTTTAATCGACTCTTGTACAAATTGATTACCAGACTCAACTTTCTCCTCTCTCGGATTCACCTCTGTTACTGACTGCTGAAGATTCAAGAATTCCCCCATGGATACCAGAATTTTTTGTACATTCTCTTTTAGTTCTCTGATGTCCGTCTGTTTAAGATCCCTGAGTTCTTCTCCGAATCCATCAAGCCGCTTCTCCAACTCCACGGCCTTTTGCTGCACATCCTTAACGGTGACCTTCTCCCCCATGCTCAACTTTCAGAACCAGCTCTGATACCAATGAAACGTTCAATTTCAATTGAACAAAGCAAACTAAGAGACTCGTATTATTGAAGTTCTCTTATCGCTAAGATGGATTCCCAAAAGTGGTATTCGATTTCATTTTCGGTGAAAAATATCCAAGATCCCTCTCTTACATGAAAATCACCCATTATATACTTTCTACAACCTTCTAACAAATCTACCCTGGCCCACTCGTCCGTTACAACTTACTAACTAACATACATACGTCAACCAATACTCAGACTAACAGTTTTTCCCAACTAATTCTACGTACGTAAACCATGCAACGTAAAAATATTAACTAAAACGCAGTGTTTTAGCTAACCCTACGTAAACCATGCAACGTAAAAATATTAACTAAAACACAGTGTTTTAGTTTCTTATTATCAGTCATAACAGAGCCATTGATTGTTGGACGCCATGATTGAATATCTTTGAGAAGGAAAAACAGGAAATGTTGAGAAAAAGGAAATCAAAGGGGGGTTTTGGTGAGAAGGACGGTTCTTGCGCGGATTTGGGAGCGAGATTCTAGGTATTTTAAAATGAATTTAAAATAGGGTACAAAAATGCACCATTTAGCCTCAATGGTGTTTTTCTGCCTCAACAAATCTTTGGTCGACTAGGGATCAATTTTTAGATAGCCCAAGACACCCAGAAAATCCAAAAAATTCAAACAGCCACCAAACTTTCCAAATCACACAAGCAAGTTATTTATAAGATAAATACATGAAAATTTTCTAGAGAAAATTTTTTTATCAAGGTCCATTGAAATTTTAAGGTACAGATAGAAAGAGTAAGAACAACTTATAAACCGTCTATTATATTCATTTCTTTCTTTAAAATGTTGAACCTTTGTTCAAGTAGAGGCTCGATGAAGATGTCCGTGATTTGATTTTATGTGTCCACAAATTTCCTTAACATCTCATTTTTGGATGTGATCTTGGATAAATTTGTATTTTCTTTCGATCTGCTTTGTCGTTGGGTGTTTCACTGGATTCTGGATTCTTGATCAAGCAAATAGCACTTGTGCTGTCGCAATATATTGAAATGCTATTAAATGATAAAACGAAGTACTCAAGCTATTATTTCATCCATAAGTTGGGCACAACAACTTCTCATGACCATATACTTGTAGAAAGTGCAATGGAGTTTTGCTTTTTGCTATTTCGTGGTACTAGCAAATTTTCAAGGAATTGACCCATTCCAATTGTGCTTTTTCTATCCGCTTTATCACTGTAAAATCAGCATCCAAAAAAACTAGTTAAATCGAAAGAGTTACTCCTAAGATACCATAAGTCAAAATTTTGATTGTCAATCAAGTATTTCAAAATTCTTTTTACAATTATTAGGTATGATTTTTTGGGATTTGCTTAAAATCTGGCGCATTTGCATTTGCTAAACATTATAAATGGTTCATTATAATTCTTTGTAATTTGTTCAATTTATCAATTTACCAACTTTGCTAATTCTGATATATCTGTTTCTTTCTTCTATTTCTAATTTAAATAAAGGACAATGAAACTAAGGGGATGATTGGTTGAAGTTATGTTTTTAACCTTCTCAAAAAAAGTTTAGAAAAAAAATATTACTATGTTTGGTTGAAGTTATACATATTTATTCTTCGGAAACAAAGCTTCTCAAGAATACAAATTACAAAAGGCATGGGAAAGTTTTATTCCCACTGGTGAAGGTAGGAATAAAACCTTCCCACGAAACTCCAGCCACCCATGACCCACGAGATGCGCAAGACCTGGGTATTTCCTTCTTGCGAGGTTTGGGCTTTGCACCGCGAGACCAGCATCTTCTTCCTTCCTGCGAGACCGCACTCAGATTTCTGCTCCTCTGCACTCTCAGGTTCCTTCCTGCCATCGTTTGCCTACAAGATGAGATTCAAGGGCTACGTAGGAAGCTGGAACACTGTTTTGCTCTTCCTCTTCTCTCTTCTGCACCCAGAAAAGTGAGTGATAATCCTTCTGCACCTAAGAAAGCTAACCAAACCTAGGAATGTAACTTTCCTAAGAATCTCATTTTTGGGAATGAAATTCTTGAGAATGTAACTTTTTGGGAAAAAAAAATTTTCTTAGACCAAACACTACCTAAAAGAAAAAGAGAAGCGGTTAATTTATTACTCCAAAAAAAAGGAAAAAAAAAAAAAAGAGAGGCAGTTAGTTGCAACGAAAGGCAAACATCATAGACTTGGGAATGCTAAGGACCGGAACAAAAAGATTAAAGAGGATTTTCTGCAAATTTCCCAAGATCCATTATGTTGTTTTCTTCTTTTTGGATCATGTCCATTTACTTTGAATACGGAATAACCTATCCAAGGAGGCTTTTTCATTCTGCTTTTGGGTTGACCCTATCATACATTAATATGCATGAAACGTTTATGCCAGGTAAGAGGATTGAATGAGTTTAAAAAAACAATTATGCAAAAGGAAAAAAGTCTTACTCTTTAATGAGTTGGTCCTTGCAGTCACTTGATATTCTCATTCCATTGATCCCAAGTCAAACTCTTGTCATATAAGGTAAGTTCATCAGGGATAAAACACAGATTCACAACTTGTAAAAATCATTGGGTTGGTTAGAATTAAAGGTCAGACATACTCCTATAGTCGCATTATACTCTAACTTGAAGCACTGCTTTTTCTCTGAAGTAAAATATTTTTCACTTCTTCAATTAATATTTTTTTATGCAGTATTTTCTTCTATTATAAAAATATATGATAATTTTTTTTTAAAATAAAGAGTATTAAAATACTTTTATCATGTATAGAAGCAGAAGAAATAAAATAATCTTCAACTATTTTATCCTTTCGTTGGATGGTCTGCCATAGAACACAATCCGCATGTTCTGTTGACGCCATAAGCCAAAGAATGGTTTTCCCATTCCCTGGCAATGGTGCCGCAAAGAAATACCCTGTATCATCTTCATAAATAATCACATCATTAGGTAAATTTATCAAAATCCATCTGCCACGGTGCTTTCAATGAAATAATACAGAAAGAGAAATGGGGGAAAACAAACAAGAAAGTGAACGAAGCAGATGAAGGAATAAGAAAGTTACAATCATATTCTGACATTCGATATGGTGCGAACCCACAAGGGAGGATCGTAGAATCTGCTGTCAAATATAGCAATGCGAACTCAAGAGAATATATACTTTAGAACCCACAATCAATAATGATATATACACCCTAAAAAAGCTCAAACAAGTCTAGTTGATTTACTAAGAATCCTTGAACAAGAGAGAACAAGGACCCTCAAGTCTATTAAAAGTTTTTTTAATCCTTTTAACTCGAACTCTGTAATTGGTTCACTTGAAATTTGCAACGGATCACTTGAACATTTCGAATTAACTTGGTCATTATGATGATTCTCATCACGATATATCTTTGTCAATAAATTATAAACAACTTATTGTTTTCCTCTAATTACCTGATAAACCCCAACCTACTGTGATGACTGACCAAATATTGTAAATCAGTATAATAAGGCAATACAATCCCCACTCATTATTCTTAAAGTCTTCTAGGAGCAATATAAAAAGATACCATAGCATTTTGGAGAGGAATGGACAGTGTTGATTGCCGAGTAGTTTCACTTCTATTGAACTCTTCAAAGACTTAAAGTTCAAACATTCTGCAAGTTTTGAGCAACCAGCCAGATTTAAAGTTTCAAGAGTACTCTGACCAAATAAGTTGTTTGGGATACTGATAAGGCTTTTGCAGTTTCGCAAATTCAAGATTGTGAGCTTTGGAGGAATTGTAATAGATGGATCAAACTGCACAAATGCAGTACATCCTTCAAGGTCCAGCCTCTCAAGATCAGGGAATCCACTAAGATCTGGCATTGTGATCAACTTTTCAGAGCCACGAAGGTCGATGCTTCTCAACATTGAGAACTTCTGTGAATAAACAAGAGTTGGAAGAGAGACAATTAGTCAATTAGTACAATCGCTCATTGAGAATCTTAGGAATGAACAGTATAATAAATGAAAAATACTACTTTTATTTGTACAGTTCACCTTTATTAGTTTGGATGTACAAGAGAAAAAAAAAACAGATAAAACCTCATCTGATAAGGGTTTTCTGTCCTACAAGTCATGGGGTAAGCCATTTTAGTCTCCGTAACTCTTCAAGAACATGAGTATCACGTATGATATACCAATTAACGTCAATTGTGCCAATTATAGGTGCAATTTCAAGTGAGAGTCACTCCAGGCTTCAGACAAAAAGAGAACATAAAGGACATGGCAAAGCAATGCCAAATTAATTATATATACCAAGTGTTCTAAACAGAATCCCGATGCTCCCCAAAGAAAGATTAAGCATCCAAATGCCTTGATCTCTACTTTTTCTTTTGGACCGCCTTGGTCTCTACGAAGGAGCCCGGAAAGGTATGTATAAACAAGAAAGGGACAAAGTGCTATCTTGACCAAATACCAAAATCGTCCCAGGCAGTCCGCCACCGCAGACATAGTATAAGAATAGTAAAACTAAACTGTTCCCATGTACCGACCCGAGAAGGGATCCACAGGATAGTCAATAGGCACTGTGAAGGTCCACCTTCACGACGCCCCAGATCACAAAGAACTGAGCCTTCCTGGGATAAAGATAATCCCTAGAAAGCTATGAAGCATGTTAATTCTAATTTTAAGTTGCACATGTATGTGATTGGTGCTGATATAATGAGTTTGGATACTTCTAAATACATATCATGTATTTTTTTTTTATTCCAAACTTTGAAGATCGAAAATTAAAATCTTACAAATTCAACAATTCTTGAAAAAAAAAAAAGGTATGTTCAGCACAACTATAGTATAATATATTATCTTGATTTATTTTTGATAAATTCATATGATCTTTGAAATTATATTAAGATTATTATTTTAGTTTATTTTATATATATATATTATAAAAATTGTATTAGACTTTTTATATATTATAAAATATTATTTTATTTATATAGTCTATATTTTTGTTCAGATATCCTATATTTAAAAGAAAATTCATATCCGGTGTGTAAACCATACCGAGTATAATACTCATACCCGCATTGTGCGAGACAGCTAAAAAGAAAAGGGAAGAAGCAAAATTTCAAATACATTTGTGGCCCGGTGCATTAAGCTTTTGAACCTCATAACTTACGTGCTCAAAAGCAAGCTCCGAAGAACGATCCAATAAAATTTGATTTCCCCGCCTAAATAGGACAACCCGTCATAATTGGTTCATAAAATATTTTACTTTTAAGTAGACTATATAAAAATTTCATTCTTAGTAATAAAACATAAAAAATTTAATAAAATATATTTAATTATCACTTCATTTTCTTAAAAATAATATGTTATATTTCAATAAATTCATTCTTATATTTAATTCATGTAAAATATTTTTAATAATATAATTATTATTTTTTAAAATCTCATTGAAAAAATTTCAAAATAAAAGGAATAATAATTTATAAAAACAAAAAATATCAGCAGGCGGGGCGACCCAGTGCACGAGACTCTCACCTGGTGAGATCTGGAGAGAGAAAGATGTATGCAGCCTTACTCCAACAAGTGGAGAGACTGTTTTCAGATAAAAAAAAAATACCAGCATTATAAAGAATTTTAAAAAAATCTGACTAAATTTATATTATCATAAGAGTTGGTATTTGGTACATCGTCGGTGGATAATTTTTTGTCCACCAGTGGTGTTCAGATCCTACCACGTGTCAAAGATAATTTTAAAAAATATTATTTTTGACACGTGCCACAATCTGAATACCGCGGGTGGATAAAATATTGTCCACTAGCGGTGGACCAAATCATTTTCCATTATCATAAATATATCAAACTACAATTATACAATTCCCGTGTTACATCTGTCATCACATTAGTTATCCACACATTTTTGTTTAACATTTTCAGCATGCATTTAATAAGATATTTAAATAAAAAGCACATGCATACTTACTGTTGTTGTTTAAAGATACAACGTTTCCTAATTTGTCTTTGAAATATATGGCCCTAATGTTTTTGTCACTGACTAATTTTATAGAGACATTTGCTTCGCATAATTAAATATTCTCAACATTTTTAAAAATATGAAATCGAAAATTTTGATAATACAACATTCCTACGTTTGGTTCATCACTTAAATTTTTGGAAATATTTTGTTATTTTCAAGAATGTTTTATAATTTTCAAAAATATACTTACAATTTTTTTACATATTTTTATTTTTATGTAATATTTTATTTTGTTATTAATTATATTACATATTATATTTATTTATTTTGTTTATTCTTTTATATATTAAATATTACATTCTATTTATATTTATTTTATGTATTATATTTTATTATATAATTTTTTTATTTTCATTTTATTTTGTTATTTTATTAATTGATCATGGTTTGAAAAAATTAGGAGTAATTGAGTAATTTACCATCTTAAAACTTTCTCACATAATCTTTTTTTTTTTCAATCTCATAGATGAAAATAAAAAAAAATTATTTTTATTTACAAATTTGCATTTTTAGATATCTTTCGCATTTAGAAATAATATTTTATCTTTTGAACTAAACGTAAAAATCTTTATTCTCACCTCACTTTTTCAAGAATCTTGAAACATATGTGCTATAGATCACTACCTTAAGCTAACCAATCCCAAATGTCCAATAAAAAAACAAACAAACAAAAACAAAAGTTGAGCTACCTACATAAAAGTAGAATTCACAGGAGATCCAAAATATCTCAAAATGAAATATAGTTAAAACACTTTGAAATTCTGATAAATAAAAAAATTAAGTACAAAAACAGAGGACAAGAAATTATCTAGTTATAGGTCGAAAAAAGAGAGGAAAAGTGGAACAGAACCAAAATGCGTAGCAAACGAGGAAGGAAATGCAAAATAAGTTAAATGCATGATTCTAAGACATATAATGTTTAGCTAAAAGGGTAAGACAAATAATTTTTTCGCAATTCTCCACAGCCTCTAATAGATATCACTTGTAGTTCTGGCAACATAGCCAATGTTACTTGGTAGCCGAATTATTCTTCCGCCAAATTTCATCTCTGACAAAACCAGCCTAGTGAAATAACAAATTGAAAATGGAAATTCTAAGTTTTTATGACTCAAATCAGCTCTGTTGTGTAGTCCATCTTTTCTAAGATTTTTGAAAATTCCTCTACTGTAAGTAACTCTTAAGGCCAAGATAAACTTGATGCCATCTAAAACTTTCCTAAGCTTAACATACCTCTCGCCACTAAGAATTCAAGTGTTGGCAGATATCCCAACCAAATCATGAATTTCAGTTAAATTCTTACCAGAGTCGAGCCCCACTTTTGTTAAATATGGGATTCTAGATTCACTAGTTCATATACAAGCTGACAAAAATACATATATAAAATAGAAACTGTATATACTTACCATAGCTCGTTCCAACGATTGTAAGAAACTTGGTAAACTTGAAAATGGATAGTTTGTCCACTCCAACACTCTTAAGCTATTTGGGAGACAATTGGGGGCTTGAGAAATATTTGCACCTCTGACAATGAGGACTCTCAAATTTTTCATCTTCTTGAAGGCTTCTCGGCTCC
The DNA here is from genome assembly GCA_037074535.1 of Gleditsia sinensis. Taxonomy (NCBI): domain Eukaryota; kingdom Viridiplantae; phylum Streptophyta; class Magnoliopsida; order Fabales; family Fabaceae; genus Gleditsia; species Gleditsia sinensis. The sequence goes on along the minus strand of CM073463.1, from coordinate 62,464,896 downwards.
AATACACTTCTTTAGTGTGAAACATATCCAATTTGATTCCTTGAATTTTTTTACTACCCTGTGAAGACCAAAACATAAGTGAACCAATGTGAATTTTTATATATACCATGTCCTATATATGTATATATATCAAGTGATTGCTAGTATACATACCGTATTTTCCTCTAAAACATGAAGAATGTCTTCATATGACCATAATCTACTGCGTTTCCCAGGCTCAAATATTGATTCTTGCCTTACAATTTCTTGACCCATGTCTTGGATCAACTGATGCATTCCTAGACAACCATCTTTATCAATTTCAATAAAAGATTTATCAATCAACTCTCTGATGCAATAATCTGGGCTAATACCATGACTGCTCTGCAACATGTATGTGGCATATTCTAGCTTGCACCCTTTGTAGAAACAAGCAATGTCAAGGAAAATTTCTTTCTTTATTTCATCCAAAACATGGTAGCTAGCTTCAAGAACCTTTTGAATAATGTTGTTGGAGATTCTTTTATAACTACACAAAGCACTTTTCCATTCATTAACACTTTTACCAGACAAATGATATCCTATTATTTCCAAAGCCAATGGAAGCCCAGAAGCATCTTTTACTACTTGTTTTATAACGCTGTCATACTTTGGATCAACCTTTTCCTTCCTGAAGGCATTCAAGGTCAGCAATCTACGAGCATCAAGATAATCTAATCCCTTTACCTCGTGTATTTTTTTAATGCCATGTTCTGCTAGCAGACACTTATTCCTTGTTGTTATAATTATTTTACTGCCAGAACCAAACCAATTGGGTTCTCCAACTAATATTTTTAATTGGTCTAGTTTGTCTACATCATCAAGTATTAGAAGAACCCCCTTTCTCTGAAGCCTATCTTTTATAATAAGAGTTGCACTTGTGTCATATTCCAACCCAATATCCTTCTGCTTAATTAAGTTAAAAATCACGGTCTCTAAGAGGTCATTGATAGATATTTTTCTAACATTAGGTACAAAGCACCTATATTGTTTAAATTGACTTTCAATCTCATTATATACCGCTCGTGCAAGTGTTGTTTTACCTATTCCCCTTGGTCCACATATTCCTACCATCGTAGCTCCATCACAACAAGGTTGTTGGAAAAGAAGTGAGCATACTTCTTTTACTTTAGAGTGCAATGCAACTGGATACTTAGCAACATATAATGGGTACTCATGAGCAACATATAACGGGCCCTCAAACTTTCTAATTACATATTCATATATTTCGGATCTGCCCATTTACAAAAATTGATACAAAATAAAATCATCATATTCAAATTTATTTAGCAACACTCACATAATTTTAAGAGCAGTATAGTCTAAATAGTTACATTTTTATTGTATTACATTATCTGAAAAAATAAATTTAGAGAATGAAAAATAAAAATTGAGACATAATAAAAGATAATACAAAGAATGAGAATATATCATAAATATAATGCAAAATTTTAAAGAATGACAAATTGATAAATTTAATTGTTGCGCCAACTTCAGCCAAAAGTTGGCCTTAATTTGCCTAGACTAGGCATGAGCTTGAATATAATTTAGGTCATCAACCCCAACATGTTAAGCTTAAGTCTAGTTCTACTACGTTGGATCAAGTATAAATATTGATCGGTTAATGTCAATTCCAATTTAGTCACAAAGTTGCATATTTCTAATGGATGAACTTGAATTTATGCTCATTAATCCAAATATTTGCTCAAACATAAACCCGTTATATTAAACTAAGTATACACTGCCCACAAATATCTTTGACTACAAGATCTTCAAAAACCTATTAAAATTATCAGACAAACACAACTAAAAGAAAAATATCATAAAATACAAAAAGTATAAAACTAGAAGCAATGAGGGTACCTTGGGTTCACGCGCCAGCTACATAAATCAGCTGCTTCCTTGAGAGCCGACCTCCAATCATCCACCAAATGTTTATATTCCATGACTCTCTCATACTTATCAAAGGCATCTTTATAGGAGTTTCTCTGGTGTCGCACATCGGATGAATCCACATCGTAAAAGATGCACCAAATGGACCGACCCTCAACTTCCTTCATGCACTTAAGGATGTGAACCAGTACCTTCAGACAAAATGTTGAGGATGCATAGTTTTCGGAGAAGACAATAATGGCAGTCGTAGATTCTTCGATTACTTTGAAAAGAGTATCAGTATTGTTTTCTCCTTTCATAATCCCCTCATCACCAATGAATGTGCGGATCCCGCTTTGATTGAGATCATTATAAAGATTGGCAGTGAAACCGTACCCAGTATCTTCACCAACACTCAGGAAGACATGGTAAGAAAAGGAGGATTTCGCAACTTCTGTCAACATTGAGTGCAACTGGAATCAAGCAATCTTGTTATGATAACTTGCATTTCGAAAAAAACCTCCAAATTTATGGATGAATTAAAAACGCGTGCAAAGGGACAGTAGTAGGGACACTTAGGAGAACAGCTGGCGCGCACTTCCTTAATTAATTAATTGGATGAAAAATCTTTCTGATATTATCCTTTTACTTGATTCAGCACGTAACCAGCTGTTATGCTAGTTGACAAGACTCATACAGTGATAATAAAATGAAGTCGTCCAAAGTTACAGAAAAAGAAGTCTGCAATCGGCTTGGAGAACTCAAATCATCCGTTACGTGTTTAAAAAAATAAAATAAAAAATTACTGAGATTAAAGCAATGGTTCGAGCGGAAGAAAGTGGGGTCCAAGAAAATGACGTTACGTCACTTTCTTTGGAATTGTGCATGTCACTTCTATGAAGTTTTTGGGAAGGTGCGAGGATTTAATATAAATTTATTAAAAAGAGTGTACGAGTGACCTTTTCATTAACTTTGGTATATTTTTTTTTTTTAACAGCTGAGTTAAAAGTTGTAGAGGACATTGAGAAAAAGTTAAAATAGTAAGATTAATTGCTTTTATATTTTATTATAATATAAATTTATTTAAATAATATTTTTTATAATAATAATTTAAAATTAAAAAAAAATTATTTTGATTGCTAAATTGTCGCGACTCCAGTATTTTACATCGCTATTTCAGTCTTGAAGTATTGCAACATAATTTTATATTATTTTTTATTTATAAATTAAGCATAAAAAATCGTTATTTTTTTAAACAACGATATTTATATATTAATATTACGATAGAACACTTTAATAATAATATTTATTAAAATACGTTATTTAATTTAAAATACAGTAGAAGAAACTGAGGACGGAGAATAGAGGATAAGCACTGCAGAGGATTCAATGAATATTTTCCCACACTTTTTGATAGTGAATCTGTGTAGTTATATATAAATATGAGAGAAACTAATTTAGAAAATACATAAATGGTAATGTTAGAATTGTGTTAGAGATTACAGTAGACAGCTGTACAATACAAGAATGAAATCAGTTACACGTATGGAATTTATGACCAAATGTTTGTCGTGATTTCAGGCTGAACATGCTCTGGTCTGATTGAGTAGAATCCACGCTTGTTTCCCTTATACGGAGATACTTTTAGACTTTTATTTAATTTGTTACTCTTTTTGTGCATTTTTTTTATTTTTTATTTTTTTAATGTATTTATCTTTAAAGAGTGTTTAGTATGCGATAAAAATTTTTATTTTTTTATTTGGTTATATTTAAATTTTTTTAAAATTTTCAATAATTTTTTAAAAATGTCTTTTGATTTTTTTAAAAAAATTATCTTATCTATTTTTTTAATAAAAAATTAAAATATAAAAAAATAAAATAAATTAAAAAATAGTTATAATTGTCTTCTCAAAATAATAAAAGTGTTTTTTTTATGATAAAATATGTGTAAAATTTTAAAAATAGATAATTTTACATATATAATTACATAATAGTACTATATGACAAAATTAAAAACAATATCTATACACAAAATAGATAATTGATAAGATATAAAAATAGATAGAAGTGAAAAATAAAAATAAAATATAAAATTATTTTTTTATTATTTAACGGAATTTTCACAACAATAAAAAATTTAGATTTTCAACTCCCTGAAAAAATTTTGATGAAAATTTTTGTTAAAAATCATTCCGATAAATTATGAATTCCTGAAAATTTTATTTTAAAATTTAAAAACCAAACATAAAATTTAATTTTCTCAAATTTAATTTATCAAAAATCCAAAAAAAATCCCCCTATCATACACACCCTTACTTTCTCCCCATTCCATAAGCTTTATCATTTCCAGTGGCAGCACGCTCCCTTCTATTCATCCGCGCAAATAATTTCAAAGTTTTTCAACTTTTTCTGTTGTAACTTTTTTTTTTCCCCCGCAAAGACGATAAAATAGGAAGGTCTCCTAATCAAGCTTTATTTTCTTCGCATCAGAATCAAATGAAAAAAAAAAAAAAAATGGAAGAGAAGCTACGTAAGTGGCGTTAACAGCGATTGATTTTGGCTTTTTCTCTTCTTTGCTACATTTTCGCCTTTGCGAAAATGCTTTGCTTTCATTTTCTCATATATTCGGTAATTCTTCATAGATTTACTCCTTTGATGATTTTCTTTTTTTTCTTTTTTCAAATCTAACTGTGACCCAATCGATTTGTCTTTAACCCGACATAACCTTCTGACTGTAACTTGATCAATTCATCTCAAACCCGACATATATTTTATTTTATTTTTCAATCCAACTTCTGTTCAGTTGGATTGAATTTATAATCTAACTCAACCAAACTTAATTGTGCTCACCCCTTCATTATATACCCTCGGAATAAATTGGTTTTGTTTTCCTTACTCTGAAAAAATTTGTCAACAATTTATTTTATAGTAAAATATTTGTTTTATATTTTATATTAAACACACTTACCCATCTCAAATTTTAAAAATTTACATAGACTTTTATTGTACACATTTTTAAAAATACTAACAGATTTTTTCTGTATTTTATATTAAATACACTTATCTTTTTATTTTTTAAAATATTCAAAGTCCTTTTTTATTTTATTAAAATATTATCATTTAATTCCTTTTTAATAAAATAAAATAATTTGACTTCTCTTATATTTTATTTTAAATACATTTATTATTCTATTTTGAAACATATATATAGAGCTCATTTATGTTTTGCGTTAAATATATTTTTTTTCTATTTTTAATAATATAGATAGTCTTTCCTTGCATTTTATATTAAATGCATTCACTTTTATCTAATTTTTAAAAACACATATATACCTCTTTTATATTATAAAAAATTATCATTTAATTTTTTAATATAATAATTAATAAACTTATTATTTAAAATATTATATGTTGATCTGATTTTGGGTCGTGTAAGTTGTTTAACCTAAAAAATAGATTTAAACTTCAAATTTTAAAATATTTTAAGAAATGTCTATGTATATTAATATTAGAAATACAAGGAGTAATTGTATTTAATGTAAAATATAAGAGAGATTTATGTATAATACAAAACATAAGGAGATATGTATATATTTTTAAACATAGGAGGTAAGTGTATTAAATGTAAAATACATACGAGATCAAAGTATTTTACTTTTTTTAATATGATATCTATTAGGATTATTATTTAAAATAATTATATGTAGATTTGATCTTATATTCAGTAACTTATCTAATCTGAAATATAGATTTGAGCTTTAAATTTGAGGCTCAAATTAAATTTAAATTTTCTAACTGAGCCTTAAATTATTTTATAAAAATATTATTTTTTAAATTAAATATAAAAAGTCAAAAAGATGGACAAATTAAGTACACTTTTTCAAAATATTTTTATAAAATAATACATAATTTCAAACACCAAAAGTTCTAAAAACCCATTAATTTATATTTTGTTTACAATAAAAAATAAATTTTACATATATATATATATATATATATATATATATATATATATATATATATATATATATATATATATATATATATATAAAATAATAAGTTATTCAGACTAGATAAGCTGTTTCTTCCGCAATCAAGCCTATCTATAATGTTTTAAATAATTATGAATTGAAAAACACTAAATAACATTTTTTAAAAAAAATATGAAGAAGATCAATCTTAAAAATAGGGAGATTAAAATGTATTTAATGTAAAACATAATAAAAATTTACGTATAGTACATAAAATACGAGAAATTTGTGTATATTTTTTAATAATAAAAAATAAATATATTTAATATTAAATATAAAAAAATCAAATTATTTTACTTTAATGTTTTTTTTCCTTTTTATGAAATTTTTCAAACCCAAGTCAAAATGTTCAAATTTAATTTGGATTTTAAAATTAAAACCTCAATCTACTCTTTTGAGTCAGGTAAGCTGCTGAGCTCAAGATTAAATCTTTTATCACATTTTAAATATTAGGTATATTAAGTATTATATTAAAAAAATTAAATGATAATATTTTTAAAATATAAAAATTTATATATTTTTAAAAAATAGAAAGTAAGTATATTTAATATAAAAAATTGTTCATATTTTTAAAAATAGAAAAAAAAGTATTTAATACAAAAGATAAAAATATTTTATTTTTATTTTATTATTCCTTTAGTCTGAAGATTCTCCAGAATTAAGATATTATATATAGATATTAAATAGAGTGATGTATGAGCAGAAATTTAATTAAACATCGTGGGCCCTCACTTGTAATGATCCCAATAAAAAAACAGTTTTATTTGGTGACATCACTCTCAAGAATTTTCTAAGAATTGAAGAAGTGCAAGACCAACTGTTAAGCAAGTTGACCAAGACCGTTACAATAAAAATAAAATATTAAAATAAGTCGTCCCAAGTTTCTTTGGACAATCACGATGAGTAAGGTTTGGTGGAAAATTGCGGACAAAGAAGTCTAGGATTGCCGTGAAGAACTGAAGTCAATCACTACGCGGAAAGAGAAGAAAAAAATATTGAAGATTAAAGTAGACGTGTACAAAAATCGAACTAAATTGAATTGAATTGATTAAAAATTGAACTAAATTAATTAAAATTGATTTAGTTCGATTTTTTTTTTGAAAAACCGATCGGTTCTATTTGATTTTTGGTTGGGATCGAGTCTCAATCGAATCGAACCGATTTACTTTAAATATATTAATTTTATATAATTAAATTTAATTTTTATTATATTTTAAAAATATTATATATATATTTTTTTTAGATTTAGCCATCTCTATTTGGACTCAAACAAAAATTTAAAATTGATACAAAAATTTTTAAAAATTAGCTCCAAAAAAAATTGAAAAATTGAACCAAACCGAACCGCTATTTAGCGGTTCGATTTGGTTCAGTTTAATGGAACCAAACCAAATCTATTAATCTATTTTTTGTAATTTTTTTATTTGGTTTGATTTGATTGAGCCCAAAATCGAACCGAACCGAACCACACCTATGTACACTCTAAATTAAATTAAAGCAGTGGGTTGCGTGCAGGAAAGAAGGGTCCGAGAAAGTGACGATCTGTGACTTCCGCTAGAATGGTGCATTATCACTTCCATGAAATTTCTGAGAAGTGACAAAGCACTGCTACAAGGTGCAAAGATTTAATATAAATGGATGCGTGAGTGTTTTGGCACATTTTTATTAACTCTTTACATTTATCTTACCTAAAAAAAATTTCTACAATGGTTGAGTCAAAAGTTGCGGAAAGCAATGAGAGAAGCCTGGTACTGCTTTGACTCCAAGTCAATTATCAATGGAGGAAAAAGTCAATTATCAATGGAGGGAAAAACACAGACACTCAAGAAAATAAAAATAATGCACCTAAATTGGAGTTTTGCTTTTCGCTATTTCGTGGTACTAGCAAATTTTCAAGGAATTGGTCCATTCCAATTGTGCTTTTTCTATCCGCTTTATCACTGTAAAATCAGCATCCAAAAAAACTAGTAAAATCGAAAGAGTTAGAACAATCCGCATGTTCTGTTGACGCCATAAGCCAAAGAATGGTTTTCCCATTCCCTGGCAATGGTGCCACAAATAAATACCCTGTAAAATCGAAAGAGTTAGAACAATCCGCATGTTCTGTTGACGCCATAAGCCAAAGAATGGTTTTCCCATTCCCTGGCAATGGTGCCACAAATAAATACCCTGTATCATCTTCATAACTAATCACATCATTAGGTAAATTTATCAAAATCCATCGGCAACGGTGCTCTCAATGAAATAATACAGAAAGAGAAATGGGGGCAAACAAGAAAGAAAGTGAACGAAGCAGATGAAGGAATAAGAAAGTTACAATCATATTCTGATATACAATGTATCTTTGTCAATAAATTATAAACAACTTATTGTTTCCCTCTAATTACCTGATAAACCCCAACCTACTGTGATGACTGACCAAATATTGTAAATCAGTAGAATAAGGCAATACAATACCCACTCATTATTCTTAAAGTCTTCTATGAGCAATATAAAAAGATACAGTTTTGAGAGGAATGGACAGTGTTGATTGCCAGGTAGATTCACTTCTATTGAACTCTTCAAAGACTTTAGGGGGTGTTTGGTACAGGAAATTTTTTTAAAATTTTTAAAAAATTAAATTTTAAAAAATTTAATTTTTATGTTTGTTTTCTAAATTTTAAAATAGAATTTTCAAAAATTTCGAAATTTTGATAATTATTTTTTATAAAGATTTTCACTAAAAAATTTTCATGTAGAAAGGTGGGAATCCAAGTTTCTCATATTATGAGAATCTTTTTTAAATATAAAAAGACAATAATATCCTCTATTTTGTTATTTTTTTCTTTTATCTCTCTCTTACACATCTCTCTCTCTCAGAGTCATATTTTCTCTTTTATGTCTTTCTCTCTTACTTTTTTTTTTATAATTTTTTTCTCTTTTTTATAATTTTTTTTGTTATTTTTGTACTTATTTTTTCTCTCTCATCTTAACATAAGTAAAAATATTTTTGAAAAAGTACTACAATTCTAAAAAAAAATTCTATTATAACCAAACATAGTAATAAGAAATTTTCAAATAAATATTTAAAACAACTAAACACATTTTGTACATTTTTAATAATTATCACTCTCAAAAAATATATTTTTCAAGAAAGATGATTTTTAAAAATAAAAAATGTTACCGTATAACAAACGGTATAAAGTTCACACATTCTGTAAATTTTGAGCAACCAGCCAGATTTGAAGTTTCAAGAGAACTCTGACCAAATAAGTTGTTTGGGATACTGATAAGGCTTTTGCAGTTTCACAAATTCAAGACTGTGAGTTTTGGAGGAATTGTAATAGATGGATCAAACTGCAATAATGCAGTACATCCTTCAAGGTCCAGCCTCTCAAGATGAGGGAATCCACTAAGATCTGGCATTGTGATCAAATTTTCAGAGCCACGAAGGTCGATGCTTCTCAACATTGAGAACTTCTGTGAATAAACAAGAGTTGGAGGAGAGACAATTAGTCACTGAGTACAATCGTTCATTGAGAATCTTGGGAATGAACAGTATAATCAATGAAAAATACTGCATTTATTTGTACAGTTCACCTTTATTAAATTTGATTTACAAGTGAAAAAAACAGATAAAACCTCATCTGATGAGGGTTTTCTGTCCTACTAGTCATGGGATAAGCTATTTTATTCTTCGTAACTCTTCAAGAACATGAGTATGACCTATGATATACCAGTTAACGTCAATCGTGCCAATTATAGGTGCAATTTCAAGTGAGAGCCACTCCAGGCTTCAGACTAAAAGAGAACATAATGGACATGGCAAAGCAATGCCTAATTAATTATATATACCAAGTGTTCTAAATAGAATCCCGACGCCCCCAAAAGAAAGATTAAGCGTCCAAACGCCTTGGTCTCTGCTCTTTTGTATTTTGTTTTTTTGCCCAGGGGGGTGGTGGTGTGGGAACCTGGACCGCCTTGATCTTTACTAAAAACGTGAGCAAAGGTGATATTTTTTTAAATTATTTAAGTGAATTTTATTTTTTTATTTAAATAATTTTATATAATTTTATACTTTAATGATATAACTCTCAAAAATTTATTAAATAAAGTTTATAAATTACTTTATATCTTTATATTTTATTTATATTTATTTATATTTTAATTTAAAATATAACTAATTTTAATTTTAAAATCATAAATATATAAAAAAATTTAAATATTATTTTTAAGAATAATATTTTAATATAAAATTTTAAATAAAATAAAATTTTTAATATAAATTTTAAAACAATAAATATATAAATAAAAATTTTAAAATAATATAAATTTATTTTAAATAATATTTTTAATAATAATAATAAATAATAATATAAATATATAATAAAAAATATTTTTATTTTATTTTAAATATTATTATTTATATAAATAACGGCGTTTAAGTTTTGTCAATTTTTTTGTTGTCATACGGGCGTGGGTGCACTTAAGCAATTCTCAATGATGGTTAAAAACTACCGTTCAAAAGATGCTTTAAGGTGCCCGGAAAGGTATAAACAAAAAAGGGACAAAGTGCCACTTTGACACCAAATACCGAAATCTCTTCCGTCCGTCCGCCACCATACAGATAATATAATATATTATCTTAATTTATTTTTGATACATTCATATGATCTTTGAAATTATATTAAAAAACTTAGATTACTATTTTAGATGATTATATATATTATAACAATTATATTAGACTTGTTATATTTTATAAAATATTATTTTATTTATAGAGTATATACTGTTGTTCTGAAATCCTATATTTAAAAAAAAAAAATTCATATCCGGTATCTATTCCCATACTGAGTATAATACTCATACCTGCATTATGCAAGATAGCTAAAAAGAAAAGGGAAGAAGCAAAAATTCAAATACATTTCTGGCTGAGTGCATTTAGCTTTTGAACCCCCATAACTCGTGAGCTCAAAAGCAAGCTCTGAAGAACAATCCAATAAAATTTTATTCCCCCACCTCAATAGGCTTAAGTCAGTTCGGTTAAAAGAATATTTTATTTTTAAGAATATTTATTTTTAAGTAGACTATATTAATAAGAATTTCATTCTCAATAATAAAATATATTTGATTATTATTTCACTTTTTTCAGAATAATATGCTACATTGTTAACGAATTTTATTTTTATGTGAAATATTTTTATAATATAATCAAAATTTTAAAAAATATATTTATAAAAAAAATTTAAAATAAAAAGAATAATGATCTATAAAAACAAAAAATCTATCAACATTACAAAAAATTTTAAAATATACAAAAATATATCTTACTAAATTGATATTGTCATAAACACACCAAACTTAGTGCAAAACATGAACCGAAAAAGAAAAATACAAACATACATATTAAAACAAATAATAATCAATCATGTTTGTGCTGTATTACAATTGTCATTACATTGATTATCCACACATTTTTTTAACATTTTCAGCAGTACATTTGATGAGATATTTAAATAAAAAACATATGCATACTCACCGTTATTGCTTAAAAATATAAAGTATCCTAATATGTCTTCAAACTAATGTTTTTGTCACTATGATTAATTTTATGGAGACATTTGCTTGGAATAATTAAATATTTTCATGTCAAAAGATATTTTTAGAAATATGAAAATCACAATTTTGATAATAAAATATTCTTATGTTTGTTTCATCACTTATATTTTTGGAAATATTTTGTTATATTTTTCAAGAATGTTTTATAATTTTCAAAAATATCCTTACAATTTTCTTATATATTTTTATTTTTATGTATTATTTTAGTATTAATGATATTACATATTATTATTTTTTAATATTTTATTTATTTATTTTACTTATTATTTTATATATTAAAGATTACATTCTATTTATATTTAATTTTATTAATTTATATTTTCTGTATTATATTTTATTATGTAAAATTTTTATTTTATTTTGTTCTTTCATTAATTGATCATGTTTTGAAGAAATTATGAGTGATTCCGTTCCTATGAGAATCTTTCTTTTCCAAACTGAGAGAATAAAATTTTTAACTTCTATTTACAAATTTTCATTCTTGGATATCTTTTATGTCTAGAAATAATATTTTATCTTTTGTACCATTTTATTCTCACGTCCTTTTTCAAGAATCTTAAAAAAAAAATATGGTACCAAACATACCTTTGAATCAAGCAATCCCAAATGTCCAAATAAACAAAAACAAAAAACAAAAAGTCAAGCTATCCCCATAAAAGTAGAATTCACAAGAGAACCAAAATATCTCAAAATGAAACATAGTTAAAAAGAACTTTGAAATTTTGATAAAAAATAAATAAATTAAGTACAAAACCAGGACAAAAAGTTCTCTGGTTATAGGTCGAAAAAACAGCGAACATAACCCAAATGCGTAGAAAATGAGGAAGGAAATGCTAAATGCATGATTTTGTTTAGCTAAAAGGGTAAGACACATAATTTTTTCGCAATTCTCCACATCCATAACAAAGCCAATGTTAATTGGTAGCTGAATTATTCTTCCGCCAATTTTCATCTCTCTAACATAACAAGAGTAGTGAAATAACAAATTGAAAATGGAAACGCCAAGTTTGTATGACTCGAATCAAGCTATGTTATATATTTCATCTTTTCTAGTATTTTTGGAAATTCCTTTATTGTAAGTAACTCTTTAAGACCAAGATAGACTTGATGCCGCCTAAAAAATTCCTAAGCTTAACATACCTTTCAGCATTCAAGAATTCAAGTTTCAGCAGATATCCCAACCAAATCATGAATTTCAATTAAATTCTTACTGGAATCGAGCCTCACTTTTATCAAATTTGGGATTCTAGATTCATTAATTCATATACAATCTGAAAAAAATACATCTATAACATAGAAACCGTATATACTTGCCTGGACTGGTTCCAACGAATATAAGCAACTTGGTAAACTTATGATGGATAGTTTGTCCACTCTAACACTCTTAAACTAGTTGGCAGACATTTGGAGCCTCTAGAAAAATTAGCACCTCTTATAACAAGTACTCTCAAATTTTTCGTCTTCTCAAAGGCTTCTCCACTCCAATCCACCTCTTTAGATTGACGCAAATCTAATATGATTCCTTGAAATGTTTTCAGTGTGAAGACCAAAGCAAAAGTGAACCAAACTGAATTTTTGTAAATACCATGTCCTATATATGTATATATATCAAGTGATTGCTAGTATACATACCTTATTTTTCTTTAAAACATGAAGAATATCTTGATATGACCCTAATCTACTTCGTTTTCCAGGATTTAATCTTGATTCTTGCCTTACAATTTCTTGACCCATGTGTTGGATCAAATCATGCATTCCTAGACAACCATCTTTATCGATTTCAATAAGAGATTTATCAATCAACTCTCTGATGCAATAATCTAGGCTAATACCATGACTGCTCTGCAACATATATGTGGCATATCCTATCTTGTACCCTTTGTAGAAACAAGCAATGTCAAGAAAAATTTCTTTCTGTGTTTCCTCCAGATCATGGTAGCTAACTTCAAGAACCCTTTGAATACCTCTGTGGGGGATTCTTTTTCGTATATCCAAAGTAGATTCGCATCCCATAATAGTTCGACCAAAGAAAGTATATCCCATTATTTCCAAAGCCAATGGAAGCCCAGAAGCATATTTTACTGCTCTTTTTATAACGTTTTCATACTTTGGATCTACCTTTCCACTCCTGAAATCATTCAAAGTCAACAATCTACGAGCATCAGGATAATCTAATTTCTTTACCTCATGCATTTTTTTAATGCCATGTTCTGCTAGCAGACGCTTATTCCTCGTTATTATAATTATTTTACTGCCAGAACCAAACTAATTGGGTTCTTCCACTAATATTTTTAATTGCTCTAGTTTGTCTACATCATCAAGTATTAGAAGAATGTTCTTTCTCTGAAGCCTATCTTTTATAATAGGAGTTGCACCTCTGTCATATTTCAACCCAATATTCTTCTTCTTAATTATTTTACAAAGCACTGTCTTAAGAGGTCATCAATGGATTTTTCTCTCATATTAAAGAGACAGCATGAATATTGTTTAAATTGACTTCCAATCTCATTGTATGCCGCTCGTGTGTAATTGTTGTTTTACCTTTTCTCTCTGGTCCATAAATTCCTACCATTGTGGCTCCATCACAATAAGGTTGTTGGTATAGAAGTGAGCATACTTCTTTTACTTGAGATTGCAATGCAATTGGATATTTAGCTACATATGATGGGCGAAAATTAATCTCTCTAGATATCGCTTCTACAATCTCTTCTGTAATTTTGCATTCATATATTTCAGATCTGCCCATTTACAAAGTTGATACAAAATAAAAGCATCATATTCAAATTTGTTTAGCAACACTCACATAATTTTAAGAGCACTTTTGTCCAAGTAGTTATATTTTTATTGTACTACATTTATCTGAAAAACAAATTTAAAGAATGAAAAATATAAATTGAGATGTAATAAAAAGATAATACAAAGAATGAGAATATATCATAAATATAATGCAAAATTTTAAAGAGTGATAAATTGATAAATTTAATTGTTGGGCCAACTTCAGCCAAAATTTGGCCTTAATTTGCCTAGACTAGACATGAGCTTGAATATAATTTAGGTCATCAACCCCAACATGTTAAACTTAAGTCTAGTTCTGCTACATTGGGTCAAGTATAAATATTGATCGGCTAATGTCAATTCCAATTTAGTCTCAAAATTGCATATTTCTAATGGATGAACTTGAATTTATGCTCATTAATTCAAATATTTGCTCAAACATAAACCCGTTATATTAAAATAAGTATACACTACCTGCAAATATCTTTGACTACAAGATCTTCAAAATCCTATTAAAATTATAAAACAAATACTCTATTTGGTAAAAATAATTTATAAATTACACGCTATTTCAAATAGTATATAACTTATAAACTTTTAACTAATTTAAATTATTTAAATAAATTTGTTTATCAAATACTTTTAATTTAGTCAAATAAACTTATAAACTAATCAAATAAACTATAAATTAATTTATTGAACTTGTCAAATACACTTAAATACAACTAAAAGAAAAATGATTATAAAATTAAAAAAGCATAAAAATTCCCTTTCTGACTGATCATATAATGCTCGGGCAAGTGCTGTTTTACATATTCCACCTGATCCAGAAATTCCTACTGTTGTGGCTCCATCACAATGAGTTTGTTGGTTTAGAATTGAGCGCACTTCTTTTACTTGAGATTCTAATGCAACTGGATATCGAGCTCCAAATAATGGGCCATCATTAATCTTTCCGGACACTGCGTCTATGATCTCTTCTATAATTTCATGTTCATATTTTCTGGATCTGCCCATTTAGAAGAATTAGTACAAAATTCATTATATTCATATGGATTAATAGTAAAGCCCAATAAATTTTTAAATATCTTCCGTAAATTCAATTTAATTTAGACCCATTAGTATAAATTTAGGTTTGATTTAGTTTAGTAAATTTAATATATTTTATAAATAAATAATATTTTTATCTAAAAATTAATGTAAAAAAAATTAATTTTTAGTCAATTTAGCAACAACATAAGTAAGAGCATCTTTGTCTAAACAGCTATATTTTTACCATATTACATTATTGGAAAAAAAAATGAAATTTTCTGAATGAAAAATAAAAAATGAAACATAATAAACGATAATATACAAAAAACGAAAATAAGTCATGAATATGATGCAAAACTTTAAACAATGAAAAAAATGATAATTTTTGTTATTGGCCAATCAGACTCAACTCGGCCTTAATGAGCATGAATATAATTCACATGCTTAGGTCCACTATATTGGGTCAGGAATACCGACTGATCGGCTAATGTCAATTCTAATTTAGTCTCAAAGTTGTATGTCTCTAATGGATGAACTTAAATTTAAGCCCATTAATCCAAATATTAACACGAACATAAACCCGTTGTACGGAATTAAGTATACACTACTCGCAAATATCTTTAACTACAACATCTTCAAAAACCTATTAAAATTATCAGACAAACACTACTAAAAGGAAAATGATCATAAAATACCAAAAGTATAAAACTACAAGCGATGAGAGATACCTCCTGTCCAAATGAAAGCCAGACAAATTAGCTGCTTCCTTGAGAGCCGACCTCCAATTATCCACCAGACTTTTATATTCCATGACTCCCTCGTACTTATCAAAGGCATTTTTATAGGAGTTTCTCTGATATCGCACATCGGTAGGATCCACATGGTAAAAGACGCACCAAATAGACCGACCCTCAACTCCATTCATGCACTTAAGGATGTGAACTAGTTCTTTCAGACAAAATGTTGAGGATGCATAGCTTTCAGAGAAGATAACTATGGCAGTCTTAGATTCTTCGATTTCTTTGAAAAGAGTATATGTAATATTTTCTCCTTTTCTAATCCCCTCATCGTCAATGAATGTGCGAATTCCTCTTTGTTGGAGGTTATGATAGAGATGGCCGGCGAAACCGTATCGGGTATCTTCACCTCTAAAACTCAGGAAGACATGGTAACGCCATCCATAGGGGGAAGAAGAGGAGGATGCCGCAACTTCTGTCATCATTGATTGCAACTGAAATCAAGCAATCTTGTTAGTTTCTGTGATGATACCTTGCATTTCTTAAAAAACCTCCAAATTTATGGATGAATTAAAAACGCATGCAAAGGGATAGTAGTAGGAACACTTAGGAGAACAGCTGGCGCGCACTTCCTCAATTAGTTAATTGGATGAAAATTCTCTCTGATATTATCATTTTACTTCGCTTTCAAGAATTTTCTGCACACTGAAAATAATTAATTTGAAAAGAGCGCGTGAATATAAAAAAATTATAAATTTTATGTTGAATTATTATAAAAAATTTTAAGTTTTTATAAATTAATTATCATACCATATATTAAATTAAATTTTAAATTAAAAAAATATAATTTTAAAAAAATGCATAATTTATAATTTTTTAAAAAAATCATAATTTTATAAAATAAATATGTCTGTATAGAATTTTATTATAAATAAATAATTTTATAAAATAAAATTTAAAATTTTTAAAAAAATATATTTATTTTCTTTTATTATCTTTTTTAAAATTTTAAAAATTATTTTTTAAAAGAGATTCTAAAAATTATTATCTGTCAATATTTAAATATTTAAAATTATTTTTAAAAATAATTTATTATATACTCTATAATAAATATAATAAAAATAAATATCACTTTAAAAATAATATATTTATACACATTTTTAAACAAAATTTCATCTTTAAATTATTTTATTTTTTTAAACACTTCATTCAACACGTAACAAGCTGTATACTAGTTGACCAAGACTCGTACAGTGATAATAAAATAAGTCTTCCAAAGTTATAGAAAAAGAAGTCTGCAATTGCCTTGAAGAACTCAAATCAATCATTGCGTGTAAAATAAAAAAAGAAAAAGAAATTACAGAGATTAAAGCAATGGTTTCAGCGAAAGAAAGTGGGGTCCAAGAAAATGACGTTATATGACTTTCGTTGGAATTGTGCATGTCACTTCTATGAAGCTTTAGAGAAGGTGCAAAGATTTAATATAAATTTATTAAAAAGAGTGTACGAGTGATCCTTTTATTAACTTTTTTATATTTATTTTTTTTAATTGTACAAAATAAACCTAAATTTTTTTTTTCTATAATAGCTGAGTTAAAAGTTGTAGAAGGCAATGAGAAAAAGTTAAAATAGTAAGACTAATTGCTTTTATATTCTATTATAATGAAAAAAATTTATCAATAAGTTCTTATTTTAAAAATTAAATATGTTTTTTCATATTAAAAATATAACTGGTTTACTATTATACTTAATTTTATTACTTTTACAAAAAAATAATATATATGATAAAAATGAACATAATTTACACAATTCATTTAAACTTATTCAACACGATATAAAAAAATTTAATTTTAATCTATGTTCTTGAATTTTCGAATAATCACACGTTAAAAAAAAAAATTTAAAAAAAGAAAATGGGATTTGATTGTTCAACTTGAATAGGTATGATAAAATTTGACCAAATCCAAATCCGACGTAATGCATCCCGTATGCCGCTTGTTCTCTACGTGCATTCATTAGTCTTTTATTTAATTTGTTACTTTTCTTGTACATTTACTTTTACTAATTTTTTAAATTTTTGAAAAATTTCAATTTACAAAAAATTATCATATTTGATACAAATTTTAAAAAATTTACTTTTAAAAAATTAAAATTTTTAAGAATAATTTTTTAACAATTTTTTCATAAAATGATTCTCATCGCTCTTATGAATTTAGAAATTTTGTTATAATATTAAAAGATAAATATACATCTTATTAAGATTAAATATATAATTTAGTTCTTAAATTTAAATTATTACATAGTTTAATCTCTGAATTTATCAAATGTCACTAAATATCAGATAATTTAGTCTTTCTGTTATACTTACACTAATTGCTTTTTGACATAGTCCGTTAAATTTTTACATGGTACGTTAAATGATACATAATCATACCATATCAGTACTTACTCAACTTTAAAAAAGAAATTAAATACACAATTTAATTCTTGAATTTATTATATCCTTATAATTTAGTCCTTAAATTTACTATATTTTTACAATTTAGTCCATAAATTTAGGTCGTTACACAATTTAGTTTTTGAATTTATCAAATTTTAAATAATTTAATTTTTTTTATTTTTTTTATCTTAATTGTTTGCTGATATCACGTTAAATGCTAATTAATTATTCTACATTAGCATTGACTCATCCATAAAATTTTGAAATGAAATTGGTCCTTTAACCTCATATAATGTTGTTTGCTTCAAATTGTTGAATTAACTATTGCATTCATTTTGCAAGACAATAGAAAACGTAGAAGCATTCAAATAAAAGGGAGGCTATCGTAAATGTATTTACAATTCAATGCAAAAAGTTTTCATTTTATTAACTATTTAACAGTAGAGTGATAATATATTTCACAAGTTAAAATATATTTTTTCCTATCTTTAAAGAAAAAAAATGATATATCTCAAGTAAAAAGATCTGCAAGAAAATAAATATCTTATTAAAATACACAACAACATTCAAACAAGATCATAAGCATTAAATAATAAATACCAACTAGAAATCTTTCAGTATTAAAATACTTGAACTAGAGCAAAAATTATAAGAACTAACACAATATTAAATAAGAAGAAATTAAAAACGTTGAAATTATAACCTCTTATTATAGCAAAAATAACTGATAAATTAGCTGAAAGCTGAAAAATTAATTGAAAGCTGAAAAACTAATTTTTAGCTGAAAGTTGAAAGTTGTTAAGCTAATTTATTGAATTAGAAGTGTTTGGTAAAATTAACTATTGAATTAGCTGATAAATGTAAAATGACATAAAAGGATATACTTACATAAAATTTATCATTTTTTGTTAGTAATTATATTTTATTATATAATCTCAAAAAATAAAAAATAAATATATCATTTAGAGTCCCAATAAATTAGCAATATTATTGTAAATCTTTTTCATCTCAATAGATACCTCTAAATTTTTATTTCTTGTATCACTATCAATAATATCTTGAAGTTATCATGAGATATGTAATTTGGATGTTATTCGAATATAATAAAAATAATGTCATATTGTAAATAGGATAGTGTTGAAATTTAAATAAAATAATAAGAATAAAAAATAAATAAAATTATAAAAACTATCAGTTAAAAATTATACGCTATTTAAAGTAGCGTATGATAAAAAGTTATAAGCTACTCAAATAAGCTTGTTTACCAAACACCTCTAATTTGATCAAATAAACTTATAAATTAGTCAAATAAGCTATAAGTTAACTTATTTGACTTGTTAAATATACTCTAAGTAGCGTATAACTTTTAACTGATAGTTTTTATAATTTTATTCTTTTTTATCCTTATTATTTTATTCAAATTCCAACATTATCCTATTCACAAGATGATATTATTTTTACTATGTTTGAGCAACATCCAAATTATATACCCCATGATGAACTTCTAGATATTATTAATAGTGATACAAAGAATGAAAATTTAGAGACATCTACTGAGATGAAAAAGATTCGCAATAATATTGTTAATTTATTGTGAGACTCTAAATGATATGTTTATTTTGTATTTTTTGAGATTATATAATAAAATGTAATTATTAACAAAAAATAATAAATTTTATATAAATATATCATTTTATGTCATTTTACATTTATCAGCTAATTCAATAGTTAATTTTACCAAACACTTTTAATTCAATAAATTAACTTAATAGCTTTCAGCTTTCAGTTAAAAATTAACTTTTCAGCTTTCAGCTAACTTATCAGTTATTTTTGCCAAACATAACCTTAATAAATTCGAAGATTAAATTATGCAATGATTTAAATTCAAGAATTAAAGTATAATAACATAATAAATTTAGAGATTAAATTATGTATTTACACTTTTATTAATATCATAATTATAATAATAACAAAAAATTTATTATTTTTCGTCTATTTCTCTTTCCACTTTTTTACTTTATCTTTCATCTCCTTTTTTTACTTTCATGTTTTCTCTCATAGAAATAAATAATATTTTAAAAAATATACAAAAAATTTTAAAAAATTAAATATAATCAAATATTAAAATAAAAAAATTTAAAAAAATTATTTAAAATGTCTCAATAATTTTAAATTACATATTTAAACTTGGGACCCACTTTATGTTTATGGTTTCAGGAAGGCCAGCCAAACGCTTTCTCCTGGCAGTCCTCCCTTCCAATTTTCATTTTCATTCAAAAAACTTGTTTTACCATTTTGAAAAGCTTCTCTTTCTCAATTTGCACTACCTTCCATTCATCCGCGCAACTAATTTCAAAGTTTTTTCAACTTTTTCTGTTGTCACTTTTTCTTTTTCCCCGCAAAGACGATAAAAAAAGGAAGGTCTCCTAACCTAGCTTTATTTTCTTCGCATCAGAATAAAATGAAAACAAAAATTAAATGGAAGAGAAACTGCTTAAGTGGCGTTAACGGCGATTGATTGTGGCTTTTTTCTCTTCTTTGCTACATTTTTTCCTTAGCGAAAATGCTTTGCTTTGATTTTCTCATATATTCGGTAATTCTTCATAGTTTTATTCCTTTGATCATTTTCTTTTTCTTTTTTAAATCTAACTGTGACTCAATTGATTTGTCTTTAATCCGAGATAATCTCCTGACTGCAACTTGATTGTTGTATTTTATATTAAATACACTCACTTCTATCTAATTTTTAAAAACATATATATATACCTCTTTTATACTTTAAAAAAATTATCATTTTAATTTTTTAATATAATAATTAATAAACTTATTATTTAAAATATTATATGTTCATCTGATTTTGGGTCGTGTAACTTGTTTAACCTCAAAAATAGATTTAAACTTCAAAGTTGACTATCGAATTAAATTTAAACTTTTATAAAGGAGAAAATATTATTTTTAAATTGAATCTAAAAATTAAAAAAAAAAATTAAATACATTATTAAAAAATAATTTTATAAAATAATATATAGTTTTAGGTACTACGAGTTCTCAAAAATTATATATGTATAAAATTTGTGATTTGGATTCAGTTCACAGGCTAGATACAATTAGGTCTATTTGTAATATTTTTAAATATTTTAAGAAATGTCTGTATATTAATATTAAAAATAGAAGGAGTAATTGTATTTAATGTAAAATACAAGAGAGTTTTATATATAATACAAAACATAAGAAGACATGTATATATTTTAAAAAATAGGAGGTATATAAGTGTATTAAATGTAAAATACAAAAGAGATCAAAGTATTTTACTTTTTTTAATATGATTATAATTTAAAATAATTATATGTAAGTTTGATCTTACATTGAGTAACTTACTTTAAATTTGTGGGTCAAATTAAATTCAAAATTTATAACTGGGGTTTGAATAATTTTATAAAAATATTTTTTTAAAAATAAAATATAAAAAGTCAAAATAAACTTTTTTAAAATATTTTTATAAAATGATACACTCTTTTAAATAATATATTTTAGAAAAAATATAAGAAAGATCTATATATATTAATCTTAAAAATAGAGGGAGTTAAAATATATTTAATGTAAAACATAATAAACATTTTGTATAATGCATAATATACGAAAATTTTATGTATATTTTTTAATAATAAAAAATATTTAATATAAAATATAAGAAAGATCAAATTATTTTACGTTAATGTTTTTTCTCCCTTTTAAAATTTTTTTCAAATCCAAGTCAAAATGTTCAAATTAAATTTGGTTTTCAAGTCAATCTACTCTTTTGAGTCAGGTAAGCTATGAGTTCAAGATTAAATTTCTTACAATATTTTAAATAATAGATATATTAAGTATTATATTAAAAAAATGTAATGATAATATTTTTAAAATATAAAAATTTTAGTTTTAAAAAATAGAAAGTAAATATACTTAATATAAAGAAAATGTGTGCATACTTTCAAAAACAAAAAGAAATAAATGTATTTAACACAAAAGATAAAAATATATTATTTTTTATTTTATTATTTCTTTAATCCGAAGATTTTCCAAAATTAAGATATTATATGTAGATATTAAATACAGTGATGTTTAAGCAGAAATTTAATTAAACATCGTGGGCCCTCACTTGTAATGATCCCAATAAAAAAAAAAATTATTTGGTGACTTTACATCACTTTCAAGAATTTTCTAAGCATTGAAGAAGCGCGAGACCAACTGTTACGCAAGTTGACCAAGACTCTTACAATAAAAATAAAATAAGTCGTGTCCCAAATTTCTTTGGTGGAAAATTGAAGAAAAAGAAGTCTACAATTGCCGTGAAGAACCGAAGTCAATCACTACGTGGAAAAAGAAAAAGAAAATATTGAGATTAAAGCAATGGTTTGCGTGAAGGAAAGAAGGGTCCAAGAAAGTGACGCTCTGTGACTTTCGCTGGAATTGTGGATTTTAACGGTACGTTTACTTTGTTTGTTTTTAATTTTTAATTTTATTAAAAATTAAAAATAAATATAAAAATATATATTTTTTTTATTTTTTTTCATTTTTATTTTTAAAAATATTTTTTGAATTTTTAAAAATTTTAAAAATATTAAAAAAATATTTTTAAAATTTTTAATTCTATAACGCATTAATAATATTTTTATAATTATGTTGAATTATATATATATATATATATATAATATTTTATTGTTTATATAATTATAAAATATTAAAATTAAAAATATAATTATATAATTAAATAATAATAAAAATAAAAATAAAAATTAAACGTATTTTTAAAAATATAAAAATTAAAAATAATTAAAAAAAAACAAAATATTTTCACAATTTAAACGCACAACTTTCACGAAGTTTCTGAGAAGTGACAAAGCACTCCTACAAGAAAAAAAAAAAAAAACAAAAAACGTTTTTACAAATTAAATACACAACTTTCACCAAGTTTCCGAGAAGTGACAAAGCACTGCTGCAAGGTGCAAAGATTTAATATAAATTTATTAAAATGGGTGTGTGAGTGACTTATTTTGGCACATTTTTATTAACTATTTACATTTATCTTATCTAAAAAGAATTTTTTATAAAAGGGTGTACATAAAATTTTTTGCTTTTAAAAATTATATTTAAAAAAAACATAATTAATAAAAATGATAATTTTTGATAATATATAAAATATGTTTAATTAATTTTTAAAATTATTAAAAATATTTAAATAATATTTTTTAAAAAATATTTTAAATCTATGTTTAGTTATATTTAATTTTTAGAAAATCTTCATATATTATTTTCAAAAATATTTATTATTCATATATAAAAGAGAAAGTGAAAATAAAAAGAGAGAATGATAGATCAAGTAAAAAATAAGATGAGAGAAAGTGAAAGAATAAAAAAAATAAGAAACAGTGAAAGTGAACAGAGGAGTAATTTTTTTTTTATAATTACTTTATTAATAAGTAGTATATTTATTTTTTAATATTATGAAAAAAAAATTAAAATTATAAAAATTTATTAAAATTTTTTTTATTCATTAATAATATTTAAATTATAATACGTGATAAAAATAATATTTTTTAAAATTATATTTATTATGTGTCATAATTTGAATATAATTTTTATAAGAGTTGGTATTTAGAAAAACTCTTATATACAAAATTTTGTATTGTTGGTACACAACTTTCTTTCTTCTTTTTTTTTGGATAAATGTTGGTACACAACTCAAAACACCACGCCCACCCTTAAATAAGTAACTGGACTATCTACTTCCCCTCTTGAGTACAAGATAGCCATACTGATTCCAGCATTAATCTTCACAAAATCCTCTGTAATATAAGTTTTTTTATAGCGTTCCCATCTTTTTTTTTTGGCACTGAGCGTTCCCATTTTATGTAAGAGCACTGAGATCCAATAGCATCTTCTTGGCCTTATATTCTCTTTTTGAACTTATTTGAAGAACAACGTGAACGCCAAGAAAGCAATATTTTGAGCAGAGGAGAGAAGGGTCCAAAAAAGTGAC
The DNA here is from genome assembly GCA_037074535.1 of Gleditsia sinensis. Lineage (NCBI taxonomy): Eukaryota > Viridiplantae > Streptophyta > Magnoliopsida > Fabales > Fabaceae > Gleditsia > Gleditsia sinensis. The sequence continues at coordinate 62,440,371 of CM073463.1, read as the reverse complement.
GTTATCACTTTTCGCTGGAATTGCAAGTATCACTTCCATTAAGTTTCTGAGAAGGTGCAAAGATTTAATATAAAGAAAGAGGGGAGTGACCCTTTATCTGAAATATTTTTATTAACCTTTTACATTTATCTTGTAAAATGTACGTAAATATTTTTTTCCTATACTAGCTGCGTCAAAAGTTGGAGAGAGCAGTGAGAAAATCTAGCACTTATTGTGTTAACATTGGCTCTTCTATGGCTCCAAGACAATTATTGAAGTTAAAAAGAAAAAAACACTCCCAATTTTAAGTGAAAAGTTAACAAGAAATGAATTATTGCCCCCATGTCCCTATAAGAAAAGAATGGTTTTCCTTGGCCATAAATAGATGAAGAAATGCAATCCTATGCATTTTTTGAAATTAAATATTTTAACTTTGCACTACCTTCCTTTCATCCGCGCAAATAGAGTCTTGTCTAGCATTTTAACACAAAAATTTCAAAGCCTTTTCAACTTTTTCAGTCGTAACTATTTTTTTTTTCAGAGATGATAAGGAAGGAAGGTCTCCTAATCAAGCTTCGTTTCCTTCAAGCCAGAATAAAACGAAAAAAGTAAATGGGAGAGAAACTACTTGATTGGCCTTAACAGTGGTTGACAGTGGATTTTTTTTCTCATTTTTACTACATTTTCTCTTTATCTCAAAATACTTAAGTAGTTTTTGGTGTAACACCTACTTACTAGCATTAATCCATATTTATATTCAGATGAATCAACTTTGAAAATCTTGTTGTTCATTTCTTGCTGAAGTACCTGGAATGTAATTGTATAGATATAAAAAGATGAGATGACAATCTCAATAGTTAACAAATTTTCAGAAAAATAATACACATTCTATTCCTTAAAACATCTCAATTTATTTTACTGAAATATAAGCAGTGACCATATATACATACATCATCTTGGTCACACTAGAGTCTCATAACATTTTGGTCTACTTACCCAATGCAGTCCTATACCTGCAAAAGGTTATGCATCTCCTATTATTGGCCAATACGTGGGGGAATTGGGGCTTACTTGGCACACTTTAGGCACCCCTTAATTCCCGAGAATGCATACATAACATATCTTTAGACTATCATTCATCGTAGCATAAAAGTCAGGCAAACAATGAAAATTTATAAATTCAAGTCCATAAACATAAAGAGTGTTTTAAGACTTTTCTCACCAAAAATTAAAAAATTTAAAGGCCATTTACTTAATTTACCATGCCAAGTTTTCATATGCAAAAAGGGTTATGTGTTCTCAAACCTAACCCTTTTGTGCTCTATGACATTTACTCACTAATTAGACCATAACTCACTCATATGGACTCTAATTTAGGTTTTTCCAGTGTTCAGTTAACCGTGATACATATATCTACATTTTTCAAGTTAACCATATCTTCATATTCCTTATAGATTAGTCACAGAAATTCAAAAATAGAAACTATTATTACTATTTAAAATTCCAGACCCGATTCTGATCTCTCCTCACTCCCTGGAGTATAACTCTCTCATTATAAGTCCGATTGATGTGATTCAAAATGATATGGAAAGCTAAGACATAGGGCTACAATTTCTATATTGAACATGTTTTCATATTTTTGTCAGAAGGTCGTCCATGCAGAGCCTAAAATTAACCTAATAAACTCTAAACTAAGTTTTTATAAGAAGCCAGACTTACCTTGTGTAATCCCACTCTATGGCTCTCAATTTGCAGCTTGCTATTCCTCTTGGTTTTCTTTACAACTCAACCACATTTCTTGCATCAAATATGGGGTGAGCAAGGCTTCAAATATCAGCACTCACTCTCACTGCCTTATGGTGAAGGAAGGAAAGAAGTTCTCTCAATTTCTAGGCATTTTCTCTATCAAATTTCTGGTTATTCTCTCTCTCTCTCTCTCTCTCTCTCTCTCTCTCTCTTCCTTTCTTTCTATCTTAGACTCCCTCTTGTCAATGATATTTATAGAGTAAAGAAACAATTAAAACAAAATTAGGAAGGTGCATAGTTTCTTCCTTTCTTGTCATGGTTTGTAGAAACAAAATAAGGAAGGTGCATGGTTTCTTCCTTTCTTGTCATGGTTTGTAGAAACAAAATGAGGAAGGTGCATGGTGGCTGCAAGGTAGCATCCTTTGGTGGTGATACTTGGCAGCTCCTTTGTTGTTTTATCTTACCTTAATTTACTGCTAATCCTAAATTAATGATATCCTAAAAATGTATTTGTATCATTTCCCCATCCAATATGATCCTAAAAAATTTATTTGTATGATTCATGATTAATTATATGTCACCTATATTTTTTTTAATACCATATTATTCCATAATTAAGTATTTTAATTCTTGGCCATATGTATCTTTTACTTTTTCTTAAATTTATCTAATATTATTAGAGACTCAGGATGTTACCTTTCTTTCCCCCTTAAAATAATTTTGTCCACAAAATTCAACATACCTTGATCAAAGAGATGCGGATAGGTCCTTTTTATTTCTTCTTCTGTCTCCCAGGTAGCTTCCTCAGAGGTTAATCCTTTCCAAATTACTTTGACTAGAGGAATGCTCTTGTTTCTCAATTGTTTAATTTTAACATCAATGATCCAATCCGATTTTATAATGTACGATAGATTATCTTATAAATGCATTGATTTGTGCTCTATGATATGCGAAGCGTCTGGGTGGTACTTTCTGAGCTGGGAAACATGGAATACATCATGAATCTGAGAAAGGTTTGGAGGAAGTGTAAGTTTATAAGCTACTGATCCGATCCAATTAAGAATTTGAAAATGATCAATATATTTGGGACTGAACTTTTTTGGATTTCAAAGACCACCACACACCTGTGATTGGAGTTACCTTGAGAAAAACACGGTTGCCTATTTCAAATTCTAGGGGCCTTCTTCTTTTATCTGCATAGCTCTTTTGTCTACTTTGAGTTGCTAGCAATCTCTCTCTGATAAGCTCAATGTGCCTTGTGGTTTAGTCAACCAAATCAGGGTCTACAAGATTCCTCTCTCTTATAGCTCTACCCAACACAGAGGTGACCTACAATTTCTTCCATACAGAGCCTCAAAGGTTGCCATTTAGATATTACAATAATAGCTATTATTATAGGCAAATTCAGCTAAAAGTAGGTACACATCCTAGTTTCCTTTCATTTCTAGCACACAAGCTTTAAGCATATCTTTTAAAGTTTGAATTGTTCTCTTAGTCTGTCTGTCAGTTTGTGGATGGTAAACTGTGCTAAACCTAAACTTAGTACCTAAAGCATCTTGTAAAGATCTCCAAAATCTAGAAGTAAACTTGGGGTCCCGACTAGAAACAATATTATTAGGTATCCCATGGAGCCTAACTATCTCATGAACATATATTTGTGCTAACTTGACTAAAGTATAGGTAGATTTAATGGCTAGAAAGTGAGCAGATTTGGTCAGTCTATCCACAATTACCCAAATGGCATCATAGCCAGATGATGTCTTAGGTAAACCCGTGGCAAAATCCATTGAGATGTTATCCCATTTCCACTCAGGAATATCTAAGGGTTAAAGCATTCTCATAGGCTTCTAGTGTTCTACCTTGACTTTCTGACACACTAAGCACTTAGACACATATTGAGTTATGTCTATTTTCATTCTAGGCCACCAAAAACTCTTTTTCAAGTTCTGATACATCTTAGTGGCTCCAAGATGCAAGGTATACCTACTTTTGTGAGCTTCAGCCAATATACTATCTCTTAATTCCTTCACCTTAGGTACACACAGCCTCTCTCCACACTTAATAAGCCCATCCTCAGAAATATGAAACTCTTTAGACTTGCTATGAGATATCTGTTCTCTAATGTTCTTCAGGTATAGATAAAAAATTTGACTATCTTTAATTCTATCCCTTAGACCATTCTGAATCCATATTGGGTAACTATCTTTTCTTATCCTAGACTTCTATCAAGTCATCTTTAATTCTCACATGTCAACATCCTCTCATGAATCTTAAGCTTTTTTACTTTCATTTCTAAAAGCATATCATTCTAATTTTTATCAATTCCATTTAACTAGCCCGTTCGTTCTAAGAAAACGTTTCTCAACAATTATTCATACATGAATTTTCAATTCAACATTATTCACATCCTAGATATTAGACTCAATTTAGCATGGTATAAACCTTTAACACAAATATCTTAATCACTTACGTTATTTTCGGCCATGATTATCAGAATATTCTCCATATTTCTAAATTAAGAGTTCAAAGATTAATTTAAATCCTAGTTCTCCTATTTTATTTTTCAAGAACTTCAACACCACTAATTTTCTTGATTACATTCGTCAAAGTATCATAAGGCTATCATCCTTCTATTATTTTCAAACTTTTCATTACTTTAACTTACTAACCACTTAAACATCATAATAACTAAGTTTCAAAAGAATAATTTTAACTATTCTTGTAATGAGGGAAAAGAACTTTGCATTTAATTACAAACATTAATAAGGAAAAATGCAGTAGAAAAAGAGGAATACTTAATAGAGCATGGTGCCAAAATTGAAAGTCAGAAGTTAGACAAAGCATGGAAAGAACATTTAAAATCGGTGGATGTAATTCTTGAAAATATGTAAACAAAATCTAGCTGTTATTTCGGCAAAAATCGGTGGCCGTAAGGTTTGAATATATGTGCCAAAATCTACCTAAAAGCTGTTGGTATTTGGTGAAAAAATAGCACATGAAAAAAAAATTTCTGAGCTTATAAAAATATGTGAAAATCAGAGAATACGTAGTTAGCTGGTAGAATGTTGTTGATTGCTTCAAAATAGATGTAATCAATCAACTATAAAATAAATCAGTCCATATTAAAAATTCTCAAAATAGCTAATTGAATTAATAATATTAATAATCGACTAGTAAGAACATTGGAAAAACAAAATAAACCATTTGATTGTCCCTCTTCAACAAATTACTTGTTTGCATTTTCACTCTTTTTTTTTACGCTTATCACCTTCAACTTCCTTACAAGAATCAATACATCAATATTTCATCAAGGACAACAAGGAAAAGACAACTGGTGATATTTTAACCTTATTCTCTTTATGTGCCTAATATAAACCACAATCATAACTACTATTCATATATATGCTTGCCGTCATTTTTAAAATTTTCAACTTCAATTTAGTTGATATCTTATGTGCCTAATATAAACCACAATCATAACTACTATTCATATACATGCTTGCCGTCATTTTTAAAATTTTCAACTTCAATTTAGTTGATATCTACCATTCACTCATATAGTTGTTCTAATTATATTCATTCTATTTGCATATTTATCATAAGCATGCCCTTCTTTGAGTTCTATAAATACATACATTAATATCTTTACCTTCATACTCAAAGTTAGGGTGTGTGTAGCTGTGGAGGGAATCACATTCCGTTAATTTCGAAATATTTGTGTTTTTTGTGGTTCCAGTCCTGGAAAAGATGGAGAGTATGTGAAAGCAGCACAAAATCTGGATATGATACTGGCTAGGAGAAAAATTCATTTAGTTTATGGTGGAGGTAACCGTGGGTTAATGGGGTGTGTCTACAGTTGTACATGTAGAAGGATGTCAAGTTTTATGTATTATTCCTACAGCTCTATCTACATCAAATATCATAGAGAAGACAATTTGGGAAGAATTTAGAGTAGCTTCCATGCATGAGCGCATGGCTAGAATGATGAGCAATGTTAATGCTTTCACTGCCTTACCAGGGGGTTTTGGTACTTTAGAGGAGATTTTCCAAATAGTCTCTTGGGTACAACTGAATATACATCACAAATCGATAGGTTTGTTAAATGTTAACCATTTCTTTGATGGTCTGTTGTCTTTTCTTGATCAAACTGTGGAACAAAGGTTTATCTCACACTCAGCACGACGAATTCTCATTTCGGCTTCAAATGCTAAGGAGTTGATCGATGTTTTACAAACATATGTTCATGTTCCTAATCCAATTACAACTCAAATATAATGGACAATAGACAACCATAGAAAGCACAAATTGAACTTGGATCTTCATCTGTAACTATAGTAGGACATGACTATTGTTGTACTACTTCTACTTTCTTAGGGTCAACTTGGATACCATTCTTACCAACCATACTCCCTTAGAGTTGGTAAAACCATATTTAAATGTTGCTTATGATCCTCTATACTCTCGAAACATATTAGTATTACGTTAATAAATGCATAAATAAATTGATCCAGGTATGGTTTAATTACTATTTATCAAGTCCATAAATGCAACTAGGGCATTTGTCAAATCAAATGACACTACCAAGAACTCATAATGCCCATAATGAGTCCTAAAAGAAATTTCTAAATATCTTCTTCCCTTATCCTTAATTGATGAGATCCAGATCTCAAATCAATTTAATTTTTGAAAAACGTTGAACACCCTGTAGCTAGTTAAACAGATCATCTATATGAGGTAATCAATATTTATTCTAACACATAGTTAATTCCTAGAACTATCGATCTGATACCACTAAATGTAACACCTACTTACTAGCGTTAATTCATATCTATATTCAGATGAGTCAACCTTGGGAATCTTGTTGTTTACTTCTTGCTGAAGTACCTAGAATGTGATTGTATAGATATAAAAAGATGAGATGACAATCTCAATAGTTAGCAAATTTTCAGAAAAATAGTACACATTCCATTTCTTAAAACATCTCAATTTATTTCATTGAAACATAAGCACTGACCATACATATATACATCATCTTGGTCACATTAGGGACCCATAACATTTTGGTTTACTTACCCAATACAATCCTATACCTGCAAAAGGTTATGCATCTCCTATTATTGGCCAATACGTGGGGGAATTGGGGCTTACTTGGCACACTTTAGGCACCCCTTAATTCCCGAGAATGCATACATAATATATCTTTAGACCATCATTCATCATAGCATAAAAGTCAGGCAAACAGTGAAATTTTATAAATTCAAGTTCATAAGCATAAAGAGTGTTTTAAGGAAAAGTTAACTACTTCAATTCCAGTACAATCACTTTCTTTTCAAGACTGCCAATGTTACAACCAGCTACTCAAACTAAAGCATATAAAATTCTTTGGTTAATACATGCATATGAGCATCTAAAATCTTAAGTTTCTAGTTTAACAGCTCCTGCTCCTCTAAAAGACCTGTGATTCTCTTTTTTTTTGGAATTATTACTAAATATAATAAAAGTTCTCTAAAAATTTTAAAATTTTGCATGAAGCTTATTTTACATGTCTATTTTATTTCGTGGATCTCTCAGCCCTTAAATCTTCAATTCACTCTAAGAATTACCTCCATAACCCAAAACAGTGCAGATTGGTTTCGGTTCCATTTTTATTCTGTTTTCCATTCATTTGGATTAGTAAAAATTCTTCAAAATTAGTGATCTTTTATATTAAGCATAATAATATGTTATATAATCACCATAAAAATTTCAAGTAAAAATTAAATCATTTGACCCCTCGAATAATTCAAGTTTTAAAGTTGTCCCCTGTTATGTCCTATTCTGTCTCATTTCTTGTCCTACCTAATTTTTACATTTTATTATATGCCTTAAACTCCCCAGAATTCTCTAAAATTTAGTGGGATCCTTAATTAGGATAATTTTAACATGTCATAAAATTTTCATACTAAAATTCAACATTTAACCCCTTCAATGTTTTGTATTTCCATCAACAATCTAAGCTGTCTAGCAGATTGTTCTCAGCACGGTTTTAATTGTAAAATGCCTAGTTTTAAGTTCTCAAAAATCATAAAAATTTTCAGAATTGATTATCAATATTTAAAGACTTTTCTCACCAAAAATTAGAAAATTTAAAGGCAATTTACTTAATTTACCAAGCCAAGTTTTCATATACAAAAAGGGTTATGTGTTCTCAAATCTAACCCTTTTGTGCTCTATGACCTTTACTCCCTAATCAGACCTTAATTCACTCATATGGACTCTCATTTAGGTTTTTCCAATCCATGTAACCATGAGACATATATATACATTTTTCAAGTTAACCATTTCTTTATATTCCTTAAAGATTAGTCACAGAAATTCAAAAGCTGAAGCTATTATTATTATTCAAAATTCTAGACCCGATTCTGACCTCTCCTCCCTCCCTGGAGTATAAATCTCTCATTATAAGTCCGATTGATGTGATTCAAAATGCTATGGAAAGCTAAGACATAGGACTACAATTTCTATGTTGAACATGTTTTCATATTTTTGTCAGAAGGTCGTTCATACAGAGCCAAAAATTAACCTAATAAACTCTAAACTAAATTTTTATAAGAAGCCAGACTTACCTTGTGTAAACCCACTCCTATGGTTCTTAATTTGCAGCTTGCTATTCCTCTTGGTTTTCTTTGCAACTCAAACACATTTCTTGCACCAAATATGGGGTGAGCAAGGATTCAGATCTCAGCACTCACTCTCACTCTCACTGCCTTATGGTGAAGGAAGAAAAGAAGTTCTCTCAATTTCTAGGCATTTTCTCTATCAAATTTTTGGTTACTCTCTCTCTCTCTCTCTCTCTTTCTATCTTCCTTTCTTTCTATCTTAGACTCCCTCTTGTTAATGGTATTTATAGAGCAAAGGCAAGGAAGCATCCTTTGGTGGTGATACTTGGCAGTTCCTTAGTTGTTTTATATTGCTTTAATTTACTGCTAATCCTAGATTAATGATATCCTAAAAATGTATTTGTATCATTTCCCCATCCATCATGATCCTAAAAATTTTATTTATATGTTTCATGATTAATTATATGTCACCTACATTTTTTTAATACCATATTATTCCATAATTAAGTATTTTAATTCTTGGTCATATGTATCTTGTTATAACCCTCAACTAATAAAACCTTTGAAGGTTAAGTACAAATTATTTGAAACAAAGAAAGACTAATAAAACCTTTGAAGGTTAAGTACAAATCATTTGAAACAAAGAAAGTTGAGAACAATGTAAAATTTTAGAGCGTTTCTGACCTTTTCTTCTGACCTTTCGTCACTCATATAAGCATAACTCTCTCCTTTGAAATCTAATTTAAGTGATTTCAATTTCTAATGAAAGCTAAGACATATATCTACAACTTTGATGTTGAGAACTTTTGCAAATTCCGTGAATATTATAGTGAGAAGAGGCAAAAGCCAAAGCGTAGTGTGGTCTGGACCTGTGCTCACTATTTTATGAATAACTCCTTCATATGAACTCCAAATTAGGTGATTCAAGTGGCTACGGAAAGCTAAGAGAAAGGGCTACAACTTTCATGTTGGAAAGTTTGTCAAATTCGGTGAAATGTAGTTCACCGCGGCGAAAATGATGCGGCATTTTCCCGAGAGCATGAGTTTTCTGGTTTCGAATCTGGCCGCGGCGAAAATCGCGGCTCGCTGCGGCGAGAATGAGTTCGCCGGCGGCGAGATTCGTCAGATAACTTTTTTTTACGGACCCCCCTTTTTCTTCATTTCTCTTTCATCTGAACCATAACTCTTTCTCTCTAAAATTTTTCTCAAACTTCTCTCTAGGATATCTCATCATACGGACGTCCGATTTGAGCAAGCAAGGTACCGTTGGACTCGTGGGAAGAAGAGCTACAAATCCAACCGATCAATTTCGCCGGAAAGTCGCCGAAAAATTGCGTGAATAGTACCTCCAAAGGTAAAACTCCGTTTAATCACGTTTTAGGCTTCGTTTTACCAAACTTCTTTCCATAGATAGTCTTAGAATTAGTTTCTATACTAGAATATAGGGTTTTTAGGTTTCGACGTGAATAGTGTTTCCGGCGAGTGAATAGTGTTTTCCGGTGTGAATAGTGACGTTTAGAGTTTTCTAATTTTCATGTTATGTCTATAGTTTCTAGATTGTTGAGCCATCACAAGGTGAAATTCTCTTTGTTGGACTCCTAGTAAGGTGAGTGGGTTTTTCATACTATAGCGCATGTTTTAGGAATTTGATTTATAACTTTCTCGTATGATTTTAACTAGTTGGAATGTATGTTAAATTGTTTTACCGCTTTGAAAACCAATATGTTCCAATCATGTTAAAAATTGTAAATTTCAATCCTAGTTGAACCCTAGGTATGTAGGGCAAGCATTTAGACTATTAATTCTCTATTTGAGCTAGATTTATAGAAATGCGAACTTAGTCATATAGAAATGAACTAAGTTAGTCATGAAGTGATTTGATGCATGATAAGCATCTATGTAACGTCTACGGACGATCTATGTTTTAAAAAGGAAAGTTTATGATTTTAAAGGTCTCCATGGGAATTCATGGATGAGACATAGTTTAGAACAGAATTTTATGCATGAAAAGAGCTAGATGGAGAATTATAGCTTTATTGTAAAGTTATTGAAATGTTTTTCCTTTTAAACTCTTTGAATAGCATATTTCAAATGTTTTCTATTGGAGGGACCTTTTTAGATCACTGTTAGCTAGCCGCAGGTAGTGCTAGCCCTGGTGCACCATGATCATGTTAAGGCTTCGGCATAGGATACTGTGACGGGCATATGACTGCCTAAGACACAGGGATTTAGGGTAGACTTATGTCTATGCCTACAGTGATTGCCATACCCATTGCTATGTGCTTGGGGACCCATTGCTATGTGCTTGGGAAATTTAGGGTAGACTTATGTCTATGCCTACAGTGATTGCCATACCCATTGCTATGTGCTTGGGGAAAATTTAAGGTGGACTTCCTACAGTGATTACCCCTCCCTTGCTATGTGCTTGGGAAAAATGATGATCTGTCAGGAAAGAACTTCAATAAACTAGTGTATTTTTCTTAAAGATTAAATATTTCTAAAATACCTCATTTATCATTATTATTGCATAAATATATTCATTTCTTACTTACCATGCATAATTGATTTGCTTTACGGTTACTTATTTAATCTTGTTTTATCTTTTGAACATACATTTGAATTGTTTAATTTTTTTTTAATAAATTATGGTTAAATGCTTAATGTTTCAATTATTAAACTCATTGTGAAACACTCGTGCTTGGTTTGCCCTGTTTCTGTTATAGTATGATTTATCCATTCACTGAGATGTGGTAATCTCACCCCTCTTCTGTTTTCTCCCCACAGATAGTCAAAGAAACACTGATCCAGCTTCAGCTCCATAGGAGGCTAAATATAGCATTGGTGAGCCTCAGTTTGGGCAAGACTCCGTTGTATTGGTTGTATAGTTTAAATTTATGTCTAGTGTATCTCCATGAACTTACAGGCAGGATCCTCGCTTCTTGTGTTGTTTGAAAAATGGTTTTAAGTTTTATAACAATGTTTGTACTATAAGGCCATGGGCCAAGTTGAATCAAGGATGTTGGATTCATGAGATATATATATATATATATATAGTATTTTCTTATATTGGATGTGGCGTATATGGCCAGTTATATTTATTATGTACTCTGGATTGTATGCTGGATGTTTGTGCATGCTATGTGTTAGGCTTACGGTTAGGGAGAAACCCTTATGCCGTGCCGGTCATGTGTTCCATCATTTGGGGCCGTGACATATCTTTTACTTTTTCTTAAATTTATCTAACATTATTAGAGACTCAGGATGTTACATTTGGTACCAAGAATCTTTTAAGATTCCAGAAAAGGTGAGGTAGAAAATTTTTTGTTTCCACATTTGAGACCAGACATGCAAATTCATTCTCAAGAATATTTTATTCTCAAAAATAAAAAATTATGAAAATTTTCACTTTTTTAATTCTAGCTATGAAGGTGGGAGTAAAATTTTTTTGAGAATGAGAATTTTTTTTATATAAAATTATCAAATTATTCTTAAACCTTAAAACTAACCTCTAAATCTGAAAAGAATCAAGTAACTATTGAAAAAAAATAAAGAGAGTACTGTTATAATTCTCGGTTTTGCATTGGCTGTGATAATGACTTAACATTTTGACAAAGTAGAGTGTAGGCTAGTGTTTGGCTAAGAATATGGCATGTTTAATCCTCTATTTCCACATTATTTTACAGATAGCATTTAAAATTGTTAGAGATTATAATAATATCATTCATCGGCTTTCACTTAATTATTTAAGTTTTTGAATTGAAATAGTTATTGATATGTTATTATAACCTAATCAAATGGTCAAGGGTTTAATCTTTGTCAACCTTTATTTTCTTAAATAATAAAAAATGAAAATTAACATAGTATAGTGAACCCGTGATTTGTCCACACTTTAAGCTCAAAAAATTTTGTGTGAGGGGGCAAACTAAAAATTATAATAAAATCATTCACGGGTCTTCACTTAACAATTTAAACTTTTGAGTTGAAATAGTTGTTAACAAGAATTTAATTTTTTTTTTGTAAACTATGGAAATTTGTTATTGATGGTGTTAATGTCATTCTCATAAAATAGACTCAGTAGAGCCATTTATTATTTTGTGGAGATATAATTATTTTGAAACTTTTTGTGATAACAAATTATGGAAACTACAAACTCTTAACTACTTATTATTGAAACATTTTCTTGCCTAAATCACTAATCAAGACTTCCTTGGATCAGATTCTGGTATTCCTTTGGTACTAATTGCCTTTTTCTGAAGGAAGGTGTTTTGTGGTGGTACAATATCCTTTTGTGAAAGGGTTTCACTCAAATTTAGATACAGCCATGTCTAGCAACTCAAATCTTCACCTTTTAGCTTTAATGTTCTTTTTGCTCCCCTTTTATTTTTGAGGAATTGAAGCCTTAAGGTTATCTGTTTTGGTTGGGGTTAGGTTAACTGAATGGAATTTTTTTTATTTCTTGGTTGTTCCTTTGTGGAGGGAAGAGATGTACTCGTAATGACATGGGATAACATTGGATGATAATATTTTGGAATTGTTTTTCACTTATCTAGATGTCATTTGTTTGTGATGGTACATGATGTAGTAGGAAAATTTTCCTGGAGATGTATTGCAAAATAACAGATGGTTATATGTACGTTCGATTCAATCATTTTTTGGGATGATAGTAGTGATCTTCCTAGTTGTTATAAGTCTCATTTAAATTATGCATTTGAATTTTTACTGAGACCTCTGTGTCTCATTCAATGGGGGACAACTTTGTTTACATTAATGGAAGTTATTCTAAAATCATCCTAAAATGTGGCCTACGAGTGTAATTGTGCCAACCGAACCTAAGCTTTAGCTTGCCAATGCTTGTTCATTCGAAATAGATTGAGCCAAATTCTAGCCTAAGCTTTAATCGAGATAGAATTGTGATCATTCTTGACTTATTTAATAAATGAGTTGAGCCTAAATAGCTCACAAACAGTGCTATAAATATAATACTTGTATCCACGTATATAAGTTTAATAAATAAAAAATTATCTTCATATTATATATGTGTGAGTATATATGAAAAAAATTTGATAATGATATATAAACTATTGTACTTATTTATGATTTTTAATAAAATTATATATTAATAAAAATATATAAAAGGAATATAGTGCTTTATTAATAATCAAGTTGTTTGCTTGCTTAACGAGTCAAGCATCAAGTTTTCAAAATCAACTTGTTTAACTAAATGAATTTTATATGTTTTTAGAATTCATTTATTTAATAAACGAGCTGAGCCAAGGTTTTAACAAGATGAATATGAGTAGTTTATGAACAATTTGATTTATTTACATCCCTACCTTTTATCTTTCTTATGTGTACTTCTAGAAAGACACAAGGGATGGAAATAACTAAAATGCTTTTCATTTTTCTTTTCTTGACTAAATGATTTGGAGCCATCATTTTTCCTGACTCATATAACGTTTTATGCGATCTATATGTTGATGATCTGGGATTTTTCAATTTTGAGGGTGGAAAGTGTACTTATTTTATTCTTTATTTACCTATGCAACCCCCTTCGGCCCTTTTTTCACACTCCTCTTTAGAAGCATGAATTGATTATTGTCTACTTTTGTAGGATTTTAATCTTGTTGTGTTTATTCTTGTAAATCATTCTTGTAACTCATAAGTCTAAACTCATTCTCCTAATAGGGAAAAGATTGTTTTAGATAAAGTTATTTGGAAATTTAAATCTCTCTCTAATGTGTGAAGTCTTTTGTTTGGATTGTGTTAATGAAAATGACTTGTTATAGATTTGCAGGCCTAAATAAACTCTTTCTACTAATATTTGTATTATATATATATATGAATAGTTTAGAATAAGCTGCATATCTCTTTTTACATTGTCAAATTGGTAAACTACTGTGGCATAAGTTGTTTGGAGTATGTGCAAAAAATTGAGTTTGTTAACTTTGGAGGCTTTTTAAGATATGCATAGTTTAGAATAAGCTACATATCTCTTTTTACATTGTCAAATTGCTAAACTACTGTGGCGTAAGTTGTTTGGAGTATGTGCAAAAAATTGGGTTTGTTAACTTTGGAGGCTTTTTAAGATAAAAAGATGTCTTTGGACAGGTTGTGGACTTGTGGGATAGGATAAGGTTTATGACTTCTCCATAGTGTTCTAGTTACGGTCTCTTTGAGGGCTTGTTATTTCTGACATACAAAAAGATTGGACAGCTATTTGGCATGTTTAGTTTCGAGTTGTTTGTTTGTTTCAATATTTTTGTAATTTTCTTCATTGTTAGCTTTCTTGAAAAGGACATCGTATTCTACTCATATTGCACTTCTTTTCTTTCTTTGAAATTTCTTTTTCTATAAAAAAATTTAATTTTATTAATTATAGTGCATTGAGAATTTACAACGTCAAATTCTTGAGTGCTTTTAAATTTTCTTTAAATATAGATAAATATAGGCATATGCAATTGGGGCTGATTTGGTTACATCTATTTGACTTAGGTAATCTGGATGAGAAGGTGATCAACAGGGTCTTGTAAGATATTTTAATTTAGGCAGGACGAGTGGTAGATCTGTACATTCCTATATACAAGGGATCTAAGAAACCCAAATGTTTTGCTATTGCAGAATATGAAAATGAAGAGATTGCAGACTATGCCGTCAGGCTTTTCTCTAGCATTGTGACACTCTATAGTAGAACATTGAAGTTTAAGGTGCACTCTTTGCATTTATGCCGTCCAGTTGTTAACAATTTCATGTTTTATAATAGTTATTGCAACTGTTGAATGGTAATTTGGCTCAGTTTGGAGTTTCATAAGCTCTATTTTCATGTACATTATAGTATTAGGTATGGTTGGATATTTGGATGCTACTATATGAACTTGTTAGACACATTCAACTTTTCCTTGGGACATCATGTAATAGGCTTTCATAAGTTTAGTTGCAAAACCCTATAATATAAGAATGCTCATGATTTGGTTTAGTTTGGTGTGGGTAGCACTTGTTAAGTCTCTATAGAATGTAAATGGGAGACGTTCAATATTCAGTATAATGCATTTTCCATAAGCAAAGCCATGTTAGAGTTTTACCAGCTGTGTATATTATGCACCACCTATGCAGATAAGATAGGATAGGTTCAGTTGCTGTAGTTTCCTTCATTAATACTGAAGAATAGTCCTTTACTTCTGTAACTTAAATTCTGAAATCTAGTGCCAATTTTTACTCTTTGCCTCTGCTTATGCCATGGAATTTGTTTGAATTTATGTAGGGGTCTAGAAACTATCAGTAATTATTACTCTAATTGTATGAATGAGTTAATGTAATTGGAAAAGTGTTTATTATGAGGTTTTTCAATAAAAATGAGTCGGGAGAATGCTAATATATAATATTTTTATTGAAGAATTTGATAATAAATATTTTAAAAAATTTACTAAAATTCTATACTACATTGCAACCCTAAAATCTCAGTCTATATATCTTTTACCACTTAAAGTTCAAATTTGACATTAAAAAAAACATAATACGCCATTTTATTAATCTGTTAATTTCAAAGTATGTCAGTAGTGTTTTTTTTATATAAAAACATGACAAATATTATTTTCTATAATAAATGAACCTAAAAAAGTCTGCACTTACGAGAAAATAACATAAAAAAATGAGCACCTCAAAAAAACTATAAATTAAAAGTTATACAACAAAAAATTTAAGGACACTTTGATACGAGCAATGCACTCTCATCCCTCTCTTTGGAGTGTCATCTTAGTTTTAGATCAAGATTTAAAAGCTCTTATTGCAGGCCCGGCTTTGTAAGTCATGAATCTTCATAAACTCACTAATTTAATTTTAATATATATGAATTATATAAATGCCATTATTTAAAGACACCCATGCAGTAAATTTTGTTAAAACGATAGTTCAAGAGTCATGCTCCTTCTTTCTTCACATTAGCCAATGCAAAAGCTGCAAGCTGAAAACAGGCATCCACTGTTCTGCAGCGGCAAGGCTGGTAAGGGTATTGGGATATTCCCTACCTAATCTCCTTGATACATACCCAAGCCTAAACGATGAGAAGCATAATCCTGATGAGGTTCATCCTATAGCGTAACGAACCATTACTTAGCAGCCCATTGAATAGCCTAACCTAAAGCTGGCTGAAGAAGAAGGAATGGTGCTAAGGAGGGTACGAAAAAATCTGGACAGTCAACTGACTCAGATAGAAGGAATGGCGCAGGATTGTGGAGTTTCTATACAGAACATGGAAGGAATGCTGTGGCAATTGTTGCAACGGCTTGCTAATTAAGAACAACGATAGAAAAGATTCAATGCCAGTTGTGAATGATGTGATAAAATCATAAAATTCTTACTCAGTTCATGGCTCGGTTTTATCTTCAAGTCTTGAATATTCTTATTGTTGTGAAGACAGATTGTGGAGGAATCCAATCTCACAGTCCACAAGACTCTACTCATGCCATCCGCATCAACCTCATCCTCAAGTCCACAACTGATTTCTAAAAAGTAGTTGCATTGTGACCCACGATAATTCAAAAGCAACTAGAAAGGTCCATGAAATGGAAGCAAACGATGGCTAAGACAACAATGAAGGAGGTAGAAGTTGGCAAAGCAACGGCAGAGATGGATAACAACGTGGTGAACGAGCCACTTGCGACCATCGACGGCAACGTTTCAGCAATCTCATATCACTGAACTCCAGAGCATTAATGGAGTATCTAATCCAGCCACTTCATCAGCCGTGGGTGAGTCAACGTTACCTACCTGTTCTTGCAAATGCCAATATCAAAAACTCTAGAGTGATATACAAATTAAACGTGATTATATTATTTGACACTGATGGTACTAGTACTGTTGTTATTCCTATTTTCATCATTTGAAAATTTTTTCATCATGACCATCTGTTAAACATGAAAAACTAATAGCAGAATCATGAAGACATTATAAACCATGAAACATAACCATAACCATGAGAAAAACATAAAAAGAGAAGAGAAGAGAAGATACGCCAATTTCGTTTCTGCAAATACTTCCATACTATTCTTCATATTTTTATTCATATTAAAGATATGAAATACAAAATAAATCATAGCCATACATGCTGTCAGAGCAGGAAATACATCCATTGTCCGTAGGTGAATAACTTTCCTTAAAATTTGAACTACCCCATACCTACTCAACAAAATATTACTAACTAAAGTAAGCAAAAATAATTACAACCATCAACAAAGAAGTGTTTTAGAAAAATTTTACAAGGCATTAGTTAGCACCATTCAAATTATTCAATTATGGAGGTGCCTGCTATATGTTTGTGGAAGTGTAGCAGTATGCTTCTTGAGTTTGATAATAGTTTCTTGCTCTCTGACATCGATTTAGGTGATAATTTGTTGAGTGGAGCCAACATCGAACAATATAGCACTATTGCATCGTTTTTTTTAGTGATACAAAGTCAGCTTCTGTTGCTTCCTCTCTAGTTCTCGTGGACTTTCGTGAATGGGCACCAAAGTTGGTTATAAAGAGAAAAATAGTGAAACAGAAAAGGGTTTTAGTATGCATGGGAATCACCTTGGAATGAACTTCTAATGGAAGGACTTTAAGTTCTATAATAGAATTAACAAAGGAAACTAGATCTAGAACATGTTTTTTCCTTAAAGAAACTTGTATTGGCCAACAACAAAGGATAGATTAGCAGAAGTAGAGAAGAACATTCTAAGATACAGAAATTGATGTGGAAAGAATTTTTCAGGGCGATATTAAAAGATCAAGGTGGATTTGGTATTGATTTTGTACACTAGTGGGACAACAAATTCCATGGTGGAGTTTAAGCCCAAATTTAGTGTGAAGAAAATTTGATACAAATGGCGTGATTCATATCCAATTGAAGGAACTAAGGCTAAAGGAGCTATAACTGTATCCACTGAAATTCCAACTATCTATATGGAATTAATTCATGGTTACCAAGTAACGGATACCACGAGAGCGGGTGAGCTTGCCATTGAAATCCCATCATTGTTTAAAGGCTATTGGAAACTTCCTTTGTTAACAAAGGCATCATTTATTCGGGTTGTCTTCCTTAAAATTGAAGATGCAATTACTATTGATTAAGAGGGATATTATATCATTCTAGGATATACCAATTCAGCTCTTTCTCTTAAACTAATTGTATTATAATTAAATTGAACTGGTTAAATTAAGTCCCCTTTGATAGGTAACTTTAAATTGATGGAATGAGAATTTAAACTTTTATTCCATTAGATATTATATTTGATTGCCAAAATATAAAAAACTATAGAATATAGATTACTTTATATATGAAAAAGTAGATTACCTTTGAAAAGTTATAAAAAAGAGGAGAAAGGAATATAATGGGATTAGAAAAGACTAAAATGCTATTCTCTTGATAAATAAAATAAAATAAATAGTGTTTAAACTATTTATTATTATTATTAATAATTTTAATAAAAAATTTATATTATTAATTATCTATTTTATTTTTTATTTATATTATTTTTAAATAAATTTTTTAGTTAAATTAATATTATTTTAATAATTTTATTCTTTAAAAGTATTTTTATTTTTTATTAATTTTTTATTTTATTCATATATTATTTAAGATATATTAAACGTATAAAAATAATCAAAATTTCATTATTTTTTATGTTGTATTAAATATAATTTTAATAATAAATATTTTATTTTATTTTCAATTCTTATTTCAACTAAACGAAACCTTAAAGAATCTTGGTTTCTTGTAACGGGAAAGCAGAGAATAAAATGAAGCTATTTAATATGAATTGTAGCCACTGTTTTCCAACATCAACTTTGAGGGCAAGGCTTATTTTGCCGTAAAGGAAAGGATAACGATAGATACCCAAGCCCAAATGAGACGCAGGATAAGCCCAATGAGGTTCATCTCATAACACAACAAAAGATTCTTCAGCAACCCAATGCTAATCCATAGCATTGAACAGCCTAACCCAATGCTAGCCGAAAAAAAAAGTGGCAAGCAAAAACGAATGAAGGGCATGCCTTCATGGGCACATATTACTATGTTTGGCAAAAGGTGTCTGGAGGATTGTGTATTTCTGTTTGGCTAGGAAGTTGTTAGCAATATGTTTCCTTTATATTCTATTAGTGTTATTGTAAAAAGTAGTCCATAACATTAAGAGAATAGTAATCTTGGAGTCTCTTCATCGACTCAAAGAAGGAAGGTCTTTGTCAGATATTTTAAAGAGCTAACACTCACTCCAAGGCACAAGTAAGAAGTAAGAGCATCAGCAATGGTGAACCAACAAAATGGTTCTTAAGTGGGTCCCACGTCACTTTATTTTAAGAATCGTTGCTTATACAAGCAACGGTTCATAAAATTGGTCAAGATTGGTCAAAAGTACCATGCCATGTAGGAGTGAGTTTTATTTAAGAACTCAAAATGGGAGTTAAGAACCCCCATTAGAGATGGCCTAATGTCCAATTCATGATTGAAAATATTCAAAAAAAGCCACTTGACATCTTCCACTATACAAGTTTAGACTCTGGCCTAAATTTAAAAATCCATCCACCCCCTCATTCAATATTCTTATTTATATATTTAGTTACCTCTACAGAAGGAGCACGCATCATGTTTTTTACATGCATAAAGGATAGATTCTTTGATAGGGCAAGGTTTTTAGAAATTTTTTTTAAAATAAAATATATATAGAAATCTCATAACAACACATGCATAATAAATAAATATGTATTTATATTTTTGGATTGGCAATAAATATGTATTTATTAGAAAATAATAATAAAATAGAACAAGGGTCGATCAACGATTTGGGCCTATTATTCAATGAATCTAAGCCCAATTTACTTGACCCAATCTCAAAAGTCCAATAAAAAGAGTGTATGGATATGTTCGGAATTCTCTAATAGCATAAAGGTATGCATGTAAGAGCATCCTCACCAAGAAGTAGGAGTTCAATTCCTTATGGACATGTGGAAGTTCTTGATAAGCCATTCGTTTACTATCTACAAGTTTTGCAATCTTAACCACCTAAAAGACTCTCAACTTCTTAAATTATTGCATAGATTTTCGGTTAATTTTATCCTAATATATCCAACTCATTCTACATAGCTACATATTAATTTTTCTGTTAAAATTTCCTATCTATAATAATTATGCAAACATTTATAATTAGTTAATAAATTATATGGTATCAATGTCTTAATTTGCATTTGACGAAAATTATGGTATCCCAATATTCTTGTCCATGCTTGACTGCGTCTTGTGTGATAAATATTCTTGTCCATGTATATTATGTGTATGATATTCACTTATTTGCATATTTCTAATATGTGCTGATAATATTTTTTTTCTTTTTAAAAACATTCATTCAACCAATGAATCAGTTAACTTAATGGTATACGAGCCATCTTTAAGGCCCATACGCTTGGAACAAGAATCTACTATAAAAAAAGGAACACACGTTTACAAAAAAAAAAAAAAAAACTAATATCAACACCACACAAAATCTAACCATTAGATTTTCTAATATTGTCCTTCTCTTTCTATATACACTTTCAGGCTCCATGGAACTCTAGAGATCCAGTTACATGGCAGACTTCTTGTAGTTTGCTAACTTGGCTGCTACTTAATGAGGCACTGTATTGACTTCCCTGGTTGATATTATCACAGTGCAACTCTCACAGATATAGGAAACAGATCT
The DNA here is from genome assembly GCA_037074535.1 of Gleditsia sinensis. Classification (NCBI taxonomy): domain Eukaryota; kingdom Viridiplantae; phylum Streptophyta; class Magnoliopsida; order Fabales; family Fabaceae; genus Gleditsia; species Gleditsia sinensis. The sequence goes on along the minus strand of CM073463.1, from coordinate 62,419,340 downwards.
TTTTTTCTTTCTTAGCTTTCAACTTTCAATTCAATTCACAAAGAGTGAATTTCATATACACATAAAAATAATGAACTGATAGCTCTCATAACCATATAGTATGGCATGTGAAAGGGAAAATGAATTAATTTGGATGCAACCAATAAATAAATGGAGGCTAAAAGTAGAAGATAATTGGATTGGGTTACATATAGTAAGGGAGGAAACATGCAGGTGGTAAACAGAACAACTCTCATGGAGCAGCCAACAAAAAAGAAGAAAATAGCGGTAAATCACAAGTGAAGAGATTAAAATACTACCAAAAATGAAGTTGGCATGGATTCTAACTATTTAACGGTAACATACTAATCAGTACAATAGTACAAAGGGAAAAATGACTTTAACTATTTCTAAGGTTTTTCTAGACCGAATGGAAACACTGTCGTGGGCGTGGTTTTGGGTTTTTTCATACTGGCCATCAAGTTTTGGTTTATTGCTCCTTGGGATAAGCCAATAATGATGGTAATATTAAGGGAATTCGAAAAACCTTAGAAATACTCTTTGATATGCAGGTGGTAAACAGGACAACTCTCATCAATTTGGCATGATACGTCGCAGCTTAGCTTCAGTTGATCATGCTTTCAGTTCACAATTCTGATAATAGGATAAGGACCTGCATCTTTTCTTATCAACCTGAATAATTTGATTTCTTTCAAAAATACTTTTGAGAATACAATTCTTAATGTAAATGACTGATACAAAACAATCAGTCTTTAAAATCTCTAGAGAAGTGTATTTCGTCTAAACAAATCTAAAAGTATCATTAATTGTGTAATTACAAAAAAAAAAAACCACATATTCATTTGTTTTATAAGATTTTCTATTTGTAACTAGTTAACAAGTTAGATGCTACCATGTCTTAATTTATATTTTAAGAAAATTACTCCTGCAGTTTTTTTTAAACAGTAAAAATTCATTCATTCAACAAACTCCGATAAACTAAAAATCAAGAAACCCAACATTCATTCATTCAACAAACTTCCCCGATAAGTTAGAAATCAAGGAGACTAATTGGGCTCAAACCCACCAATAGGACCAGCCACAAGAAAAGTCCTACTCAAAAAAGAAAAAGCAATGTACATTTACTAAAACACTCAAAGCAGCACCACACAAAATCTAACCATTAGATTTTCTAATACTTTCTTTATCTATTTCTAGATACACTTTCAAGCTCCATGGAACTCTAGAGATCGATCCAATCCCAAGGTGGGCTTCTTGCAGCTGCTAACCTGGCTACTTCACGAGGCACTATATTGGCTTCCCTTGGTTGATTTTATCACATTGACAATCTTAAAACTCGTGAGATTTATGAATTGGGATCAACTATAGTTATAGTGAAACCGTCACAAATCCAGGAGACAGATTTTTTTTTTCTTTTTGGACTTTCAATTCAGTGCACATCTTAACAGGTTTAGTTATTCTTGTGGTTTCATTGCCCCAGATAACCTGTAAGAAAAGATTGGATTTCCTATACAATTTAGGAAAAATGAACTAATGTCTCTTATAATCATATAATATAGCATGTGAAAGAGAAAATGAATTAATTTTGCAGCAAACAATAAAAAAATGAAAGCTGAAAGTTGAAAATAATTGGTTTGAGTTACCTATACATGGAAGACACCAAACAATCCAAGGAAGCCGAGCACCCAAGGAAGAAGAAAAGAATAGCAGTAAAGTACAAGGGAAGAGATCAAAATACACCAGCATAAATGCAACCGATCTCTTCTTTGTTCAGATCCTCTTCCTCCGTGGCCTCTATCCCTGGTGGTGCCTGTGACCTGGTAGTCCAAAGTTTTATCATAAGTCCTATTTTCCACAGAAGAGTAAAAGGTTAAGGGCTACAAATGGGCGGCTGGATTAGTTCAAAATTAGTTGGGTCAATTATAATTTATTTAATTATTTTTTACTCTTTTCAAAATTTTTAATGAGTTATTAAGTGACTATAATGACATTTCTATTAGATTCAGACTCAATCCCTCTATTAACCCATTTAAATGCATCTAATATTTTTTATTTTCAATTTTTTAATTATTTATTTCAATCTGTAATTATTTTTTAATAATATTATATTGATATATATATATTTTTTTATTCATTCCAATTAATTAAATTAAATTTGTAATTTTTTCAACTCATCTCACCAAATATCTATAGCTCTTAAAATATTTGTAGATTTTATATTTTGTCTCTTATTTTTATTTCATCAATTCTGTTTAGAATTTGTTTAAGTTACAACATTGTAATTTATAGTTATAGCTAGAGATCATCTTAAGAGGAGAGTTGAAGGTTTAGCTAGATAAAAAGTATCTTAATGGTTAATCATTGGTTGACTCACCAGGTTTATACTTCAAAAGTTTACATAATGGCTCAACCTATTCAACCATTAATCTAAATGGTTGAATTTAGTTGAATTATAATAAAATTAAGTTAAAATGATTAACTGATAGTTAAATAAGAAAAAGTGATATGATGACTGAAGTGTAGTACCCTATTGCAAGAAGTATACTAACAGATCAACATGGGGGCAAATATTGACTAATTGTGTTTCTTAAAACAATAATCTTCCCTAATAATAAAAATACCTCTAATGCCTTGTAGCCCTCTTCCTCATTAGTCTTGTCTCTGTCCACTACTATTTCCTTTTCTTTGGTATTTCTGACATTTTCAGAACTTTCTGGAATTTGCTCTGTGATGTGTTGTTGGCGTAAATCTGACATTCAAGAGCTAATTAATAATTTATCACTAGTCTCTCAATAGTGCACAGTGCTTTTGTGACATCAATTGGTTAAAAAAAAAACTAAAGCAATGGAATCTTGTGCTCAACCATCAATAAATTAAAACCTGAAAAGTATCTATATGGTCATGATGGACTCTTGTTAAACATGAAAAAAGAAAAGGGAAAAGCTAGAAAAATGATGATAGCAAGAAGAAAGAGAAATGGCAGGACTAATAGATTCCTAAAATAGACGTCAAAGGCTTCATTCATTTCAAAATCTACATCCCACACGTAGGAGGAAACATGGTAAATTAATAAGACTGTACGCATAAAGGAAATGATCAATTCATGATCTATATTCCATTTGGCCCATCTACAAACTAAAATCTTTTATAACCTTAACAATTACTACACTATTTGAATTAAACGGCCCATCTACAGCATGCACAGTTATTACATCATGAATCGTGCAAGTGACATTATCTTCTGAAAACATATGTCAAGGTACTTCTCAAAGTCATTTGTGACTTTTTAAAACGTGGGATGAAAACGAATGAATCAATTAATAAAATGGTATTAAAGTTATCTCTAAAATTAAAGATTTGAATTTAAATTCCATTTAGAGTCGCATTAAAAAAACGTTAAATGAAACATTTATAAAATTTTTAATATGTAGAAATAAAAATATAAAAGAGATCGAATCAAATGTCTAATATTTTAATGTAATTATAGTCAAATCCAAAATGATCTGAATGCGAAAAATTCCAGAAAAGGAGTAAAATATAATGCAACTGAAGTCAGTCATTGCAAGAAGAAGATCATTATTATACAAACTACCTGATTCCTCATAATCGCGAGAGCTCTCTGCGACTTCATTGAAGACCCTGTCATACAAACTACCTGCAAGCCAAATTATTAAGAAGAATATGGGTATTATGAATGGATATCGGATTTCCAATGAGATGGAAAAGAATTAACCAATAATTTAATCATTAAACTTGTAGATTCACATAGCTTTAGCTCTCAAATTTTCTTAAATACATAAGTTAATTCTTACAAATATCAAATTCATTTTACATTACTCTATTTGTCAAATGCTCAAAGACTAACGTATAACAAACTGGACAACAACAATAATAACAACAACAAAATCTTTTTTTATTAGATGAGATCGGCTGTATAGATCAAACAACATTACAGTGACCTATTATAAATGAGATCAATAGATAGATTATTAACTATTAATTTTTTTAAATAATTTTACCTATTATTTTCTTTAACAAAAGTATAACAAAATTGACATTTTTAAAAATTACAAAATGAATGACATCTAGTAAGCTTAATATGTAACTTCAAAAAATTCATGGACTAAAACAAGATAAGCGTAAATTTCAAAAACTAAATTATATATGTCTAAGTACTAACGTAATCAAACTAACAGATTCTTTTTATGAAATCTTGTCCAATGAGATCAATGGGGATTGGATCAATATTTCGCATCAACTTATTTATTTATTTTTGAAAACATAGCACTTGTCTATCTGATATATACTCTCAATTGCAATGTCTAATTAATTTTAAAATCATTACAATGTATCTCACAATCTACAAATATATTACAAACAACATCCAAAATAATAAAAATACCCCTCCCCTTCTTTAGAGCTTGAATATTTCATGTGGTGGTGTTTGTAAAAAGATTGTCAGGAATGAAAAAGAAGGAAGGAGGGATTTATGTTATTTTAAATATTTTTTCCAATAGATTCACAATTAGGAAGGATATTACAATGATTTTTAGATTATGAGATATTGCAACTAGAAGTATAGATTAAGGTGAGTAAATCTTATTTTTCCTTTATTTTGTACCTCACGAAACAATAAATTTATTTTTTTTTTGTTAATTATCTGCGCTTCTCACATATAAATTATATGAATTGATTTAATTCTTCACAATTTAATTATTCACTTTTGAACAATCTTATTAGCTTAGTCTCGGTACTAATTTCTTTTCATAGAGCATGGGAAAAATATTTAATAATTAAATTATCAGGTCAAGTGATGTGGTAATCTTATTTATAATGTTTAGAAATATTGTGGCTCTTTAAAAAAATTAATTCTTTTGAATTTGCGTTTGTAATTTAGTCAATAAGCATTTGGCATACGAATTTTAAGTTGTGATGATGCTCATGTATCCAAATTCTATAATTCTACTTTAATCACTTGTTACTGGGTGAAAATCAAGAAGTCTAAGGATTTCTATAACTATAAGTGCGTTATCAAATGAGAAATAGAAGAGCGCTATGATCATTCCATTGAACTTGAGAAATTGTATGCAATCTAAAATGCAAAAAGAGGCCAGGACACATAGAAATTGAGAAGAATGGCACAAAAGCCTTACCTTTGTGACTTAAGTAGATTGATGAGACTTGATCATCCAAATTCAAAGTATAAGGTTCGGCAAATTGGATATCATTTATGTTGCATTGTTGCTTGTTGACATAGATTCCAATCTCTTTTGCAAAATCTGTATATACTTCCACATGATTCCACCTACCTTCTGGAATAAATAGGCTCACTAGAGGGTCAAGCAGTGATGAATCCATAACAACCATATCAACCATAACAAAATGACTCGTGTCCCGGATATCACGTGTCTCCAATAAATAGGATATGTTTCGTGGCCATTGATTATCACTCTGATCGATAAAAATGTCAAAATGACATGCTTCCCAGCCGGCACAGTAAGACCAAGACATATCATTGGCAATTTGTTACGAAACCAAAAAGAAGTGGACGGCCCACTTTTATTGTGGTCAGGCCGTTCTAGAATCACCCCTGCTGGCACACAAAATTGCGATTGTTTCCGTCTAACCTTAAGTAATTCCTGTCGATCATAAAATGCAGAATTACATTGCAGATAGCAGAGTCACAAACTTGATGGATTATGGCTTTACATAGAGTAAATAATTATTCATGGATTCGAAAATATACATATTCTCAAATTTTTTTTCTCTAATTTTTTTTTAATTTAGTCCTTCAAAGACTTTTTATTTTCAAAAATGGCTTTATGTTAATTTTGTTAATAGATATTTAACATATTTGTTTATCTGACTTTATCAAAACTTGTGCAGTTGAACGAAGCTCTTGTTTTGACTATAAAAAAAATGTTAAAAATCTATTAATTTGAGAACATTACACAAGATAGTGTTTAGAAAACTAAATTAAAAAAAAATTATATCCTTCAAATACGAAAAAAAAAAATACAAACCTCACTTAGTAATATGCCTGTCCATTCTGAACTCAATGAATAGCAGTTAACGGCCCATAATTCTGTTATGCTTGGTGGAATTGCTGCAATTTCTCTTAGATGCTTGCAATCATTTAATATAAGATGCCGCAAAAAGCCACATTGTTTTACAGATGCAGGTAGGATCATAATATTGCTACCAGATAGGTCCAAAATTTCGATATAGCAAAAAAAGGGAAGACATATTGGAAGAAATTTATTTGAGATATTGCAGTTAATGAGGCGAAGGGTCGTCACCTTTGACCACATCTGCTTAAGAGATAGCAACTCTCCATATTCTTCAATAAATATCACTTCTTGTTCTGACAACATAAAATAAAGCTCTCTTATCCCTTGTATCTTTATTTTACATACTATTTGTAATAGATTCATAAATTAGAAGAGACATTTATAGATTAAGACATTTAGCTGTTTTTTTCTTTATTTTTTAATGACAAAACAATAAATTTAAATTTTTTTCATTAATTATCTGTACTTCTCACTAGTAAATTATACCCAGTGAATTAATTCCTATCAATTTCTTATTCACTTTTGAATGACCTTACCAATGTAATCTCAGTACTAATTTCTTTTTAGAGCATGTGACAAATATTTAATAATTAAACTCCCAGCTCAAGTGATGTGGTATCCTAATCATAATGTTTAGAAATTAAAGTAGTGTTAGTGGTGTAAATCTAGAAGTCTAAGGATTTCTATCATTGTAAGTGCATTATAATTTAAATAATGAGAAATGGAAGAGCTATGATCATTTTTTTTAACTTGAGAAACTGGATGCAATCTAAATTGCAAAAAAAAAAAAAACAGAAGGCCAGAAGACATAAAAATTAAAAAGAATGGTTCAAGAGCCTTACCTTTGAGACGTAAGCCGGTTGCCAAGATCTTGGAATGATCATCTAATTTTCCCTTTCTATTATATGGATCGGCAAATTGGATATTGTTACCTAGGCGAGTGATGACATGGATTCCGATCACTTTTCCAAAATTTGCACACATTTCCACATGATTCCACTTACCATTTGGACTAAACTTGGGAAGAAAAATATCAATTAAAAACATATGATTTCGTATCTCGAATAATCTCAGCTGCTTGTGAATAGTCTCTTGTATGCCATTGACTCTCATATCAACGGTCAAATAATTCGAAGTGGCACACTTATCATCCGGCATAATCAGACAGAGAGATATCCAAGACAATTTGTAATAAAACCAAAACGAAATGGATGGTCCACTTCTACTTTGTTCAAACCACTCTGGGATCCTCACTGCGGGCATCCAAAATTGTTTGTATCCAGACTCATGTAATTCCTGTCAATCATAAAGTGTAAAATAACAGAGCATAGCAGAGTCACTAACTTGATGGATTATGAATTTACATAGAATCAATAACTATTTTTTTGTTCAAAATATACATACATTTTCAATTTGAATTTTTAATTGGCTTTCAAAAGCTTTTTTATTTTTAAAAATGTCCTTGTATTAATTTTGTTAATAGATATTTAATGTTTTGGTTCACTAACTTCACCAAATACTTGTGCAGCTTAAGAAAGCTCTTGTTTCGAGTAGCAAAACAAATATGTTAAATATCTATTAACTTAAAACATTACACAAGATAGTATTTAGAAAACTAGATTAAAAAAAAAACTTTAATAAACTAAATTAAAAAATTGTAAAAATACAAACCTGGCTTAGTAATATGCTTCTCGATTCTGAACTCAATGAATAGCAGTTAATTGCCTCTAATTTTCTAATTCCTGGTGGAATTGCTGCAATTTCTCTTAGATGCTTGCAATTATTTAATGAAAGAGACCACAAAAAGCGACATTCTTTTATGCATGTAGGCAGAATCGTGAAATTGCCATCAGATAGGTCTAAAGACTGCATATTGGCAAAAAAGGAAAAACACTTTAGAAGAACCTCATCTGAGATATTGCAGTTAATGAGGCGAAGACTCATCACCATTGACCACACCGTGTGCTTATGAGATAGCAACTCTTTACATTCTTCAATAAATATCAAATCTGGCAAAATAAAATAAAGCTCTCTTATCCCTTGTATCTTTTCTGGTACTTACAGAAAATTTTCAAGACTTGAGCAACTCCAAAGTCAAAAATTTTGAAGAGAGGGCAACTTGATGGCATGTAGAAAAGCACAAAGCTTGGTACACAGGCTAATGCTCAAGGTTTCAAGTTTTCTCAAATATCCAACCGAATAATGAATTTCAATGGAGTTATCATAAAGGTCACGCAATAATTTCCGATATGTCAGATAAATCAGGTACCTTAGTTATAAATTAACAGCCCATAAGATTCAAAACAATCATATTATCCATTCCTCATTCTCAAATTTTACTAACCAAGCCAAACTAACAAATTCTTTTTATAAAAACTCATCCCAGGAGATCAATGGGGATAGGATCAATTCTCATCATTTTATTTATTTATTTATTTATTTTTTTAAAAATAGCGTTTGTCAAGCCTGACCTATACTCTTAATTGTAATGTCCCCCTAATTTTAAAATTATTAAAATGTCTCTACTATTACAAATAACATCTAAAACGATAGAAATATCCCTCACCCTTCTTTAGGGGTTGAGTATTTCATGTGATGGTGTTTGTGCAAATATTGTTAGCCATGAAGAAGGAAAAGACGTATTTCTGACATTTTACATGCTATTTGCAATAAATTCATGAGTTAGGAAAAACATTGCAATGGTTTTTAAATTAGAGAAACATTGTAACCGAAAGTATAGTTTAAGGTGTGTAAGTTTTTTTTTCTTTATTTTTTAGATGATGAAACTATAAATTTGAATTTTTTTTGTTAATTATGTATATTTCTCACTACTAAATTATACCCAGTGATTTAATTTCTATCAATTTCATTATTCACTCTTGAACAACATTATCAACTTAGTCTCAATACTAATTTCTTTATAGAGCATGTGAGAAATATTTAATAATTAAACTTTCAAATGAGAAATGGAAGAGCTATGATCATTCTGTTAAGCTTGAGAAATTGAGAAGAATGGAACAAGAGCCTTACCTTTGGGACTTGAGCAGGTTGATGAGACGTTCGAACTTGAGTGATCAATCATAAAATCGGCTAATTTTATCTCTGTTTTATAAGGATCGGCAAATCGGATATCCATTATGTTACTTTCTTGCTTGATGACAATGATTCCAATCTGTTTTCCAAAATTTGCACATATTTGCACATGATTCCACTTATCTGGGATAAATGGGGATAGTGATAAACCATTAAAATACATATGATCTCGTAACCCGAATAATGCCCGCGGGATGTGATTATATATTTTTTTACCATTGACCATCACATCGACCCTTAAAAATTTCAAAGGGACACTCTTATCATCCGGCATAATAAGACAGAGAGATATCACTGGCAATTTGTTACGAAACCAAAAAGAAATGGAAGGTTCACTTCTACTGTAATCAACCCACTCTGGGATCCTCCCTGCTGGCACACAAAATTGTTTGTGTCCAGACTCATGTAATTCCTGTCAATCATAAAATGTAGAATAACATAGCATAGCAGAGTCACAAACTTGATGGATAATGAATTTACATAGACTAAATAATTATATTCTTGTTTGAAAACTTGTGCAGTTTAAGAAAACTCTTGTTTTGACTAGTCAAATAAATATGTTAAACATCTGTTAACATGAAAATATTGCATGAGATAGCCTTTGAAAAGCTAAATTAAAAAAAATTAGACCTTTAAAAAACTAAATTAAAAAAAAATGTATTTTTCAAATATGAAAATTAGAAAAATACAAACCTGACTTAATAATATGCTTGTCGATTCTGAACTCAATGAATAACAGTTAATTGCCCATAATTTTTGTATGCTTGGTGGAACTGCTGCAATTTCTCTCAAATGCTTGCAATTATTTAATGAGAGAGACCAAAGAAGGTAACACTCTTTTATGCATGCAGGCAGAATTGTGATATTGCTATCAGATAGGTCTAAAATTCCCATATTGGAAAAAAAGGGAAGACATATTGGAAGTAAACCATCTGACATATTGCACTTAACGAGTCGAAGAATCTCCACCTTTGACCCCACCATGTAGCTACTTTCTTGGCCTTCATCTTGCTTAAAAGATGGCAACTCTCCACATTCTTTAAAAGATATCTCTTTTAGTTCTGGCAACATAACAATGCTACTTGGTAGCTGAATCCTCTGGCACTTTTCCATCCATAAATATCGAAGCTGAGAAAGATTTCGAATTGAAAATGGCAATTCTAAGTTTGTCTCCCCAAGATCAAGCCCTGCTATCCCATTTATCTTTTCTAGTATTTCTGGCAAATTCTTAAGACTTGAGCAACCCCGAAGTTTCAAATTTCGAAGAGAGGGCAACTTGATGGCATGTGGAAAAGTACAAAGCTTAGCACACCATTTAACACTCAAGATTTCAAGTTTTCTCAAATATCCAACTGAATCATGAATTTCAATTAGATTCTCACAAGAGTCAAGAACTAATTCCCTTAAATTTGGGATGCTAGATACATCAGTTACTTGAGTTATAAATTGATTGTTCGAGAGATTTAAAACACTCAAATTCTCCAATCTCTACATAAACAAAAACCATATTAGTAATCTTAATTATGAAAAAACAAAGAGAAAATTAACTACAACTTCTATAAATATGAGGCCAATTAATCATTAAAATCATTAAAAAAGAAGGATGAAATGAGTACTTGCCTTGAATGGCTTTTCCAGTTTAAGAGGACTATGGGGCAAGTTGAGTATGACAAGACTGATGGGATGAAAATCAGATGGTAAACTTGATGATGGATAGTTTGGCCACTCCAAAACTCTTAAACTATTTGGGAGACACTTGGGGGCTTTAGAAAAATTTGCACCTTTGATAATGAGTACTCTCAAATTTTTCATCTTCTCAAAGGCTTTTCCGTTCCAATCCACCTCTGTAGTGTGAAACAAATCCAATTTGATTCCTTGAATGTTTTTAGTACCCTGTGAAGACCAAAGCAAAAGTGAACCAAAGTGAAATTTTGTATATAACATGTCTTATATATGTATATCAAGTGATTGGTGATACATACCGTATTTTCCTTTAAAACATGAAGAATGTCTTGAACCAGCCATAACCTACTGCGTTTTCCAGGCTCTAATGTTGATTCTTGTCTTACAATTTCTTGACCCATGTCTTGAATCAGATCATGCATTCCCAAACAACCATTTTCATCAATTTTAATAAGACATTTATCAATCAACACTCTGATGCAATATTTTGAGCCAGCACCATGACTGCTCTGCAACATATGAGTGACATCTCCCAGCTTGTACCCTTTGTAGAAGCAAGCAATGTCAAGAAAAATTTCCCTATGTGTTTTCTCCAGATCATGGTAGCTAACTTGAAGAACCTTCTGAATAGTTTCGTGGGGGATTCTTTCATATAGATCTAAAGCGGATTCCGATTCCTCAATAGTTAGACCATGCAGGTTAGATCCCATTACTTCCAAAGCCAATGGAAGCCCACAAGCATATTTTACTGCTCGTTTTATAACGTTTTCATACTCTGGATCTACTACTTTTTTCTCGAAGGCATTCAGAATCAGCAATCTACAAGCATCAAGATAATTTAATTCCTCTACCTCGTATATTTTTTTTATGTCATGTTTTGCTAGCAAACCTTTATTCCTTGTTGTTATAATGATTTTACTGCCATAACCAAACCAATTGGGTTCTCCAACTAGTATTTCTAACTGCTCCAGTTTGTCTACATCATCAAGTATCAGAAGAACCTTCTTTCTCTGGAGCCTATCTTTTATCATAGAAGTTGCACTTCTTTCACATTCCAACCCAGTATCCTTCTCCTTAATTATTTTGGAAAGCATTGTCTTTAAGACATCATCAATGGATTTTTTTCTCACATTAAAGAGAAAGCACGAATATTGTTTAAATTGACTTTCAATCTCATTATATACTGCTCGTGCAAGTGTTGTTTTACCTATTCCACCTGTTCCGCAAATTCCTACCATTGTGGCTCCATGACAATCATGTTGTTGGTATAAAAGTGAGCATACTTTTTCTACCTGAGATTCCAACGCAACGGGATATCGAGCTACATGTAACGGGCCATCATTAATTTTTTTGGACACCGCTTCTATGATCTCTTCTGTAATTTCATATTCATATTTTCTGGATCTGCCACATTACAAAGGTTGATACAAAATTAAATCATCACATTCATATGGGTCAACGCTAAAGTCCAATAAACTTTTAAATATCAAATATAAATTCAATTTAATTTATACCTATTAGTATAACTTTAGGTTTGATTTAGTCAAGTAAATTTAATATATTTTATAAATAAATAATATTCTTATCTAAAAATTACTGTCAAAAATTAAGTTTTGGTCAATTTAGCAACAACATAATTAAGAGCATTTTTGTCTAAACAGTTATATTTTTCACATATTACATTATCAGAGAAAATTAAATTCGTAAAATGAAAAATAAAGAGTGAGACATAATAAAAGAATATATACAAAAAATGAAAATAAATCATGAATATGATGCAAAACTTTAAAGAACGAAAAAAAATGATAACTTTTGTTATTGGCCATCATCAGTCAAACTCGATTTGGCCTTAATGAGCTTGAATATAATTTAGGTCATCAGCCCAAATGTTAATAAAGCGTATACCTAGTTCGACTACATCGGGTCAAGAATACCTATTGATCGGTTAATGTCAATTCCAATTTAGTCTCAAAGCTGGATATTTCTAATGGATGAACTTGAATTTAAGCCCATTGATCCAAATGTTAGCTAAAACATAAACCCGTTAAATTCACATAAGTATACACTACCCGCAAATATCTTCAACTACAACATCTTCAAAAACCTATTAAAATTAGCAGATAAACACAACTAAAAGCGAAATTATCATAAAAAAAACAGTAAGTATAAAACTAGAATCAATGATAGGTACCCCGGTTTCACATGCCAGCTACACAGATCAGCTGCTTCCTTGAGAGCCGACCTCCAATCATCCACCGACTTTTTATACTCCATGACTCTCTCATACTTATTAAAAGCATCTTTATAGGAGTTTCTCTGGTGTCGCACGTCCGATGGATCCACATGGTAGAAGACGCACCAAATGGACCGACCCTCAACTCCCTTCATGCACTTAAGGATGTGAACCAGTTCCTTCAGACAAAATGTTGAGGATGCGTAGTTTTCGGAGAAGACAACAATAGCAATCTTAGATTCTTCGATTACTTTGAAAAGAGTATCCGAAATGTTTTCTCCTTTCCTAATCCCCTCATCATCAATGAATGTGCGGATTCCTCTTTGTCGGAGATCACGATAAAGATGGCCAGTGAAACCATATCGGGTATCTTCACCTCTAAAACTCAAAAAGACATGGTAAAGCCATCCCTTGGCGTCAGAAGAGGAGGAGGATGCCACTTCTGTCATCGTTGATTGAAACTGTTATCAGGCAATCTTGCCAGTTTCTGTGATAACTTGCGTTTCGAAGGACAGCTGACGCGCATCCCCTTAATTAATTAATTGGATGAAAATTCTTTTCAATATTATCTTTTTACATCGCTTCCAAGAATTTTCTGAGAATTGATTGAGCGCGTAACCGGCTGTTATGCTAGTTGACCAAGACTCATACAGAAATAATAAAATAAGCTGTCCACAGTTTCAGAAAAAGAAGTGTGCAATTGCCTTGAAGAACTCAAGTCAATCCATTACGTGAAAAAGGCAGAAGAAAATACTGAGATTAAAGCAATGGTTTGAGCGGAGGAAAGAAGGGTCCAAGAAAGTGATTTTCTGTCACTTTTATTGAATTGCGCATGTTACTTCCATGAAATTTCTAAGAAGGTGCAAATATTTAATATAAATTTATTGAAAAGAGTGTAAAAGTGACCCTTTGTCCAAAATACTGATACATTTTTATTAACTTTTTTACATTTATCTTATCTTAATTGTACAAAGTTTCCTAAAAAAAATTCTCTATAATAATAGGTGAGTCAGAAGTTGCAGAGAGCAATCGGGAAAAAGCCTGCGTTTACTTTGTTAACATTGGGACTTCTTTGACCCCAAGACAATTATTAAAGAAAAAAAAAATCCCGATTTTTATCGAAAATTTAACAAGAAATGTATCATTGCCCCATGTCCAAAAAAAAAAATGGTTTTCCTATGCACATTAGCAACATGTAGATGAAGAAAAGCAATCCTATCGTAATAACTTTATAATGCAAATAGCAAGCATAAGATTATCAAATATTAACTATTTAGCTAATATATGTATAAAAGAGTTAGTTTGTTTTACATGATCTCATCTTTATCTTCTTTAATATTATTGTATATTAATATTTTGTCTTTTTCTTGGAGTCTCTATAACTTATTAAAACTAATTTTTTTTCATATACTGTTATTATAAAAAAAAAACTCTATTCACATTTTCTTATTTCAAAAATCGAATATATATTCTTACAATAAAAATATAATTCGTTTATTATTATATTTAATTTTTATTATTTAAAAAAAACAGTAGTATATATAGGAGGAGCCAGCATAGTTCGTTTATTATTATATTTAATTTTTATTATATTCAATTTTCATTTTCATTCAGAAAACTTTTTTTACCATTTTGAAAAGCTTCTCTTTCTCAATTTACGCTACCTTCAATTCATCCGCGCAAAATAGAGTCTAGTTTAGCATTTTATAACAAAAATTTCAAAGCATCTTCAACTTTTTCTGTTGCAACTATTTTCCTTTTTCCAGAGATGATAAGGAAGGAAGGTCTCCTATTGAAGCTTGGTTTTCTTCAAATCAGAATAAAATGAAAAAAGTAAAAGGTACCTTTAGTCCTCCGCGAAAATGTTTTTTATTTTTATTTTTTATTTTTATTTTTTAAAAATAATTTTTATTTTTTAATTTTCATATTTTTAAAAATACGTTTAATTTATATTTTATTTTTATTTTTTAGTTATATTATTGTATTTTTATTTTTATCATTTTATAATTATATAAATAATAAAAATATTGTGTATATAATTTAAAATAATTATAAAAATTTTATCATTATAATGTACTATAAAATTGAAAATTTTAAAAATATTTTTTTAATATTTTTAAAATTTTTAAAAATTCAAAAAATATTTTTTAAAAATAAAAATAAAAAACAGTAAATAAACGTATTTTTATATTTAATTTTAATTTTTAATAAAAATAAAAATTAAAAATAGACAAACTAAACGGATCGGTGACAAACTACTTGATTGGCCATAACAGCGATTCACAGTAGATTTCTTCTCCTTTTTACAGCATTTTCTCTTATATGTTCAGTTATTTTTCTTAAATTTATTCCTTTGATTCTTCTTTTTGTCTTTCTTTATTAATATTTAAAGTCCACTGAAATTTGGTCAATTCGTCTGAAACCCAACGTAACCTAAATTTTGGAATCATTCAAACTGAGGGTTTCTATTTAATAAGATTATATTTATAATTTAATCTAATGAAACTTTAATTACCCTTAAATAATATACTCATGGAATAAATTAATTTTTTCCTTAATCTAAATTTTAGAATAAAATATTTTAACCTCTTTTCTGTTTTACATTAAATATATTTATTTGTTTTAATTTTTAAAAATATATATAATTTTATTTTATATATTTTTTTTTAAAAAAAAAATTTTGTTTTATATTAAATACACTGTTTCTCTTATTTTTAAAAATATATAAAGTCCTTTAGTATAAAAAAGATAAAAATTAATTACATTATTAGAAAAATTATTTTATAAAATAATACATACTATCAAGCACTAAGAGTTCTCAAAAATAAATACACACACTACACATGTTATTTAGACTGAGTTGATACTTAGTATATAATTAAGTCTACTTGTAATATTTTAAATTATATGCATAATAAATATTATACTGAAAAAGAATAAATTATAATGGGAGCTATACGCATATAAATTTTTTTTAAAAAGAAAAAATAATTGTATTTAATGTAAAACATAAGAGAGATTAATGTATAATACAAAATGTAGGGAGATATGTATATATTTTTTTAAAAAAAAGTATATTAAATACAAGATATAAAATACAAAATAAATCAAAATATTTTATTCTTTTAATATGATACTTAATATAATTATTATTTAAAATAATCATAGGTAAACTTAATCTTAGATCAAGTAAGTAATCCGAAACAAAAAAATATAATTGAATTTTAAATTTGAGACTTAAATTAAATTCAAACTTTTTAACTTAAATTTGAAAATTTTTATAAAAAAAGAAAAAAAATATTATTTAATAAATTAAATATAAAAATTTAAATGATAATATTTTTAAAATATAAACAATTTATATAATAGAGAGTAAGTATATTTATATAAAATATAAAAAATTGTGTATATTTTTAAAATTAAAAAAGAAATAAAAGTAGTTAATATGAAAAATAAATAAAAAGTTATTTAATTATTTCTTTAGTTAGAAGATTTCCCAGAATTAAGATATTATATACAGTTATTAAATTGAGGGATGTATAAGTGGAAATTTAATTAAATATAGTGGGTCCTCACTTTTAATAATACCAATAAAGAGGAAGTTTATCCGGTGAGTTGAATTCACTTCCAAAACTTTTCTGAACATCGAAGATGCACAAGACCAACTGTGTTGGCATTGACGCTGCTTTGAGTCCATGTCAATGATTAAAAGGGGACTAAAGGAAGCTCACGAGAATAAAAGTAAAGCGTGAAATAAGAAACTCTTGCTACCTTGTCTCACGACGGATTTTTGCCGGACTTTTGAAGAGTTAACTACGAAAAGATGAGAAATAAATTAAAATTAGAGGATTTATAGTACTGTGTAAATGGTTTCTCCTGCAAGAGAATCAAGAACCTACAATTTGTTGAGCTTCTGACATTGAATGTCAAGTTGAGTTTTTGTTACAATCCAATACTGAGTGCGTGTTTGGTTTCGTGGTGCATTAAAGAAAAAGTCTGTTTGCTGCTGGTGTAACCGTGATTTTTGCAGAAGCAACACTTTGTAACTTCTGCAAAAATCACGTTTGGACAAAAATTACGTTGTCCAAATATAAAACCAAACACACCTTGAGACACCAGGGCAAAGGGAGACAAATTTGCATTTACATTCTCTAATTAATTCTGAGCATTTAAAATGACAATCTACCTCACATAACATTACTTGAGACAAATTTTGAACGAGTCTTCACTATAGTTTTATTTTCTATAAGAAAAGAATGGTTTTACTATACAAATTAAAAATATATAGATGAAGAAAAGGCAATCCTATCGTAATAACTATAGAATGCAAATAGCAAAGCATAAAATTATTAGTGTTAACCATCTAACTGGTATATGTATAAGAGAGTGTGTTGATTTGATACTTGAGAATGATATATTTTCTTTTAACAATTTTAATAGTTTAATTTTTTTCAAAATGAATGTTGAAAATATAATTTTTCATGTACCTAACCAATATATAACATTATGTCAAACTCTGAAAGTATCGCTAATTGCAGTTTAAATTAGCTAAGGTAATTGATTACATGAATGATGTATTGTTGGTGCCAAATCTTTAATACACCGCACCCACTTTTTTATAAGCAATTAGACTATCTACTTTCACTTTTGAGTTTAATATGGTTATATTGAGTCCTGCATGACCTTTAATAAAATCTTCTGTAATATATATGAGGAAAGTTTTTCTTGTAGCTTTGCATTTGAAGTAACAGCATCGACATCCAATAACCCTTCTTAGCCTCATATTCTCTTTTATGACTTACTTGAAGGACGATGAATGCCAAGAAGACTGCCATGTGGCTGCGCTTACGCAATGATGGGGAGTAGTAGGCGTTAGGGAAGCAACTAATGCGCACCTCTTTAATTAGTTAATTGCATCAAAATTCTTTATATATGTCGTCTCATCTTTATCTTCTTTAATATTATTGTATATTATTATTATTTTATCTTTTTTTTTCTGGGAGTCTCTATAATTTATTAAAATAATGAGACTAATTTTTTTCATATTTTATTATGATAGAAAAATTCTATCAATAAATTCTTATTTTAAAAATTAAACATGTGTTTTCACATCAAAAATATTTTTTTTTGAATTTTCAAATAATCACATGTTAAAGCCTGTTAAAAAATAGGATTTGATTGATCAATCCGAATCTGTACGATAAAATTTGACGAAATCCAAATCCGACGGAATGCATCCAATATACCGCTTATTCTCTTCGTGCATTCATTAGCCTTTTATTTAGTTTGTTATTCTTATTATATATTTACCTTTACTTTCTATTCTTTCCCTGTTCGATTTTCATTTTCATTCAGAAAACGTTTTCTACCATTCTGAAATTAAAGCTTCTCTTTCTCAATTTGCACTACCTTCCATTCATCCGCGTAATTAGAGTCTTGTTTAGCATTTTATAACAAAGCTTTTTCTACCGTTCTGAAAAGGATTTTATAAGGAAGGAAGGTCTCCTAATTAAGCTTGGTTTTCTTCAAATCAGAATAAAATGAAAAAAAAAAGTAAATGGGAGAGAAACCACTTAATTGGCCTTAACATTGGTTCACAGTGGATTTCTTCCCTTTTTTACTACATTTTCTCCTTATCCGAAATGTTTAGTTTTTATTTCCTTATATGTTCGATTATTTTTCTTAGATTTATTCCTTTGATACTTCTCTTTTTTCTTTGTTTTTTAATCTTTAAATCCGACTGAAATCCGGTCAATTCGTCTAAAACCCAACGTAACCTGAATTTTGGAATCATTCAAACTGATGGTCGATTTCAATTTTTGTTTGTTTAAATTTGACTTCTATTTAATTAGATTAGATTTATAATTCATCTTAATCGAACTTTCCTCACCCTTAAATTATACACCCACGGAATAAATTGGTTTTGTTTCCTTACTCTAAAAAAATTTTTCAACAACTTATTTTAGAGTAAAATATTTTAATTAAATATACTTGCTTGTTTCAATTTTTGAAAACGTATATAAACTTTCCTTGTACATATTTTTAAAATATTAAAAAAACTTTCTGTATTTTATATTAAATACACTTATTTATTTTATTTTTAAAAATATATAAAATCCTTTAATAAAGAAAAAAGAGGAAAACTAAATAAATTATTAAAAAATTTATTTTATAAAATAATACATATTTTCTCAAAAATAAATATACACACGTGTATAAAAAATCATATGTTATTTAAGCTGAGTTGACTATCTAAGTATATAATAAAGTCTATTTATAATACTTTAAATAATATATATATTAAGTATTATAGTGAAAAATATTAAATTATAATATTTTAAAATATTAGAAAGAAGATATATGTATATTAATCTTAAAAATTAAAAAAATAATTGTGTTTAATATAAAATATAAGAGATATTTATGTATAATAGAAAACGTAGAGAGATATGTATATATTTTTAAAAATAAAATATAAATATATTAAATGAAAAGTAAAAAATAAATCAAAATATTTTACTCTTTTTAATATGATACTTAATATAATTATTATTTAAAATATATTATTTTTTAAAATTAAATATAAAAAGTCAGAAAGATAGAAAAATTAAGTACATTTTTAAAAAAATATTTTTCTAAAATAATATATATTTTCAAATACTAAAGTTTTTGAAAAAACCATTAATTTAAATTTGTGTATATTTATATATAAAATAATACAGTTTTGTAATGATAATTCTTTAAAATATAAACACACACACACACACATATATATATAGAGTAAATACATTTATATAAAATATATAAAAAAATTGTGTATATTTTTAAAAATAAAAAAATAAATCTTTTTAATACGATATTATTTCTTTAGTTCGAAGATTCTCCAGAATTAGGATATTATATACAGATATTAAATAGGGCGATGAATAAGTAGAAATCTAATTAAATATGGTGGGTCCTCACTTTCAATGATCCCAATAAAAAGAGAATTTATGACTTTACATCACTTCGAATAATTTTCTTAAAATTGAAGATGCACAATACCAAATGTTACGCAAGTTGACCAAGACCCATACAATAAAAGTAAAATAAGTGGTCCCAACTTTCTTTGGACAATCACAATGAGTCAGGTTTGGTGGAAAATTACAGAAAAAGAAGTCTACAATTGCCTCCAAGAACTCAAGTCAATCCTCACATGGGAAAGGAAGAAGAAAATACTGAGATTAAAGCAATGATCATTTGAATGGAGGAAAGAAGGGTCGAAGAAAGTGAAGTTATATGACTTCCTCAGAAATTGCGAATATTCTCTTTATGATCTTATTTGAAGGACAATGTGAATGGCAAAAAGAATGCCATGTGGTTGCACCTAATGACGGGAAACCCAATGAGTTAAAGCAGACAATTTTGTAATTTTCTTTGTGAGTTCTATCTTGTTCCATTCTTCATCCTTGCACTTTGTCATCCTCTGTTCTATTCCGGTTTGTTAACTTTGCTGTGCAGTGTGTTTTGTAATCTTTTGATATCTATCTTTCTTTTTTTTCAGTTGTCCAAAAAAAAAAGATCTATCTTTTTTTTTTCGTGGACTGGTTTTTGAGATCTATCTACAGAGTGTGTGTGGGCTTTTTTTTTTTTTTTTTGTGTGAGGAGGATGTAAGTTAACAAAAAGTAATTTTGGATCTTCTATTTTTATTATTGACTCCCACATTCCTCGAGAAGTAGGAAAAATTAATTTTCGGCACCACATAATGCAAAAGAGAGAGACAATTCAAGATGTAGGTTTTGAAGAAACAAAAGGCCATTTCTTCATACACCAAAGCCAACATCATAAGATAAAAGCAAGTAAAATAAGCACCAAAAACTTAGTCCTTTGAAGAAACAAAAAACTAAGTACGACAACAAAATAATGCAAAAATAGCACATTTTACAAATACTAATATATTAAATATTACAATTTAACATTTTAAGTACACAACTCATACAATAAAAACTGAAGAAAATAGAAAAACATCTATGAAAAGACAATGTATCTCTCAATCCTTTCTGAAAATTAGCTCTCTTCAAAATTTTTAATTCAAATATGAGCATAAAGTTGTAATATGGACATAAGAAATACATGAATTTGAAGCTCTATAACTTCTTCTGAAAAAGAGGAGAAATATTTCTAAGAGTAAAGAACTTAGAGAAAAATAATTCCCTAAAAAGAACTACAAAAAAAGACCAAATCAAGAAGAAAAAAAAAAAAGACTACCATTAGTAGTAGCCTACTCTCCAAATAAACTCTATGGCTAGGGTTTGGTTCAGGGAAAGAGGGGGAAGACATTAGTCTAATTAAAGGAATTAATATTCTCACCATTTTCGCAACAGGGGAAGTTAAAATTTATTGCATCACCATATTGGTGAATTGGACTACAACCAATTTCTTGTATAGTACTACTATAATGGGCCACCCAGACCCAATCTTGTCGAGTTTTCATGGCCGCAGCAAGCTTGGCAGCTTCCGAGTACGAATCCTCTGCTGTGTTTTGAGCACAGCACCGCTGTGCTCAAAACATAGCCAACTTTTTTTTTCAAATTGCTACAGTTCCCTGCGTTTGACTGTATTTTGAGCACAGCACGCGGTGCTGTGCTCAAAACACAACAGAGGATCTGCAGGCAGTAACCTTCCCCTTCCCCCTATCTTTTTTTTTTTTTCTATTTTTTGCTCAAGAAGAAGTTTTTGAATAATTTCCTTATTTATGGAAGTTTTTTTTCTTTCTTTAGGAAGTTTGTTCCTTCCATTAGGAAAATATTTTCCTTTCTTTAGGAAATGTTGTTCTTAAGAAATTTTTTTTCTCTTTTTATTGTAGAAAATCTAGTGCTAGTCAAATTTTTGGGGAGATCTAAAATTTACTCTCCATATCTACAACGTTTTAAAGTTGAAAGAACTGAATATTAAGAATCTTAATCATCAGAGAAGATTGAGAGGTGTGTTGCTTCTCCTTGAATGAATTCTTTGTGTTCTTATAGAATATTTAGTAAGTTGTAGTTTGGTTAAGTTTATTGTAATTTTTCTATAATATTTGGCTAGTACTATTTAAAAGGTGTATTGCCTCTTAATTTGAAATGTCTATCTTTTTTAGAAGTGCTGGTTTGATTTTTATTTTATTTTATTGTTGCGCCTTACTAAAACTTCAGGAAGTTTAAGGTTTTTATACATGTCTATTGAATGTAATGATTTGTTAATATGTTCAATAATAATAATAATAATAAATAGTAGCCCACCTCTCCCTTTTTTTTCTATACATCTTGAAAATGTTACTAGCTTTCATTAATGAAATATATATATATATATATATATATATATATATATATATATATATATATATATATATATATATATATATATATATATAATTTTATTTATTTGATTTTGAACCATATGTTAGGTTCTTTTTAATATTTTACTACTACTGTTTTTGTTGTCTCCAATTTCTATTAATCTAGTAAAAGTGATTCATAGTCATCAATATGCTTTCACCCTCGCTAATTATTCCATTCCATGAGCTGCTTTAAAAATTTTATGGTCTTCATTTTTGCATGTTTCAATTTTTCCTTGCTCTAACTTTTTTTTTTTTGGACATATGGCCGAAGCCAAAACATACATATAGCTGGGCCAAAGGCCCTTGACTAAGAGACTCGGGGACCCTTGAGTTGCTTCCAACCCGGTCCAGCTCTCAGGAAAAATCTAACATAGTACTCGTGAAAACCGAGCAACACACTTAGCAAAAACATCCCATCAATCATCATCCGGAAGCTCCCATCAATTGTCATCCAAAAACTTCGATCGAGACCCTGGTGTTAGGGGTTCACTGTACCCCTTGCTGCTTCCTTTCTCAGCAATCTTTGGAGGGTTAATGGAGGATGAGAGCTCCGGGATCTATGCAACCTCTCTTGCTCCCGGAGCTTGGCTACTGTATGAGCAGCCTGGTTGGTTTCCCTGTGGATCCATTCGAACTTGATCAACCTTCCTCCTACGGTAATATCTTCAATCAAACTTCTAATATAATTTACAGCCCATATATTTCTCCTTCCATTACATACATCGATCATGATTTTGCTATCTGACTCTACAATCACCTGGTTCAATTATAGGTTGTTAACTAACAAAATGGCTTCCTCAATAGCTTTACATTCGGCCTCCAGAACTGAACCTGCGAGGGCCTGCTTGGCGCTACCTGTGAGAAGTTGGCCCCTTTCATCCCTCAGTACTGCAGCTAGGTAACATTCTATCCTGAACTTTGTGAAAGCTGCATCCGTATTGATTTTAACCCACCCCTCGGGTGGATGTGTCCACCCTCCATCCTTGTTTGGTTCTTCTTCTGTGCTTCTGTTATCTGTATGAATTTTTTTAGCTTGTACACTAGCTATAGAAGACATCAGTAGGTTTGTTTTCTGTATAACTCTGATTGGGTTAATTCTTTCTTGTTCGAAGACGAATAAATTCCTCTCCTTCCAGATAAACCATAGAATAATAAAGCATTTAGCAATCGCTTCCTTGTCATTGACTCCCTGGGCCTCCCTGTACATGTTAATTCTTGCTTTCAGCCAGCCCTCTAGGTTGTTGCCTTCATTTTGGTTTATCTGGGTTTGGATATCTGTCCCAAACCACGTAGGTCTAGTCCAGTTACATCCTAAGAAGATGTGGTTAAGGGATTCCGGGGCTTCATAACAGATAGGGCACATAGGATCTTGAGCAATTTGCCTCTTATGTAGGTTTTCCATGCTTGGTAATGCATTATGTAGGATTTTCCAGAGAAAAATCTTAATTTTGGGGGGAACAGAGGACTCCCAGATTCTTCCCCATATCTCAGCATTTATTGACTCTGAGGACGAAGCATTGTCACTTTGGGTACTGAGTTCTTCCCTTCTGGCTACTTCATATCCACTCCTTACACTGTATGTGCCTTCCTCTACCCAAGGCCATATAAATTTGTTAGGGTGATTAGATAGGGGGATAGGTATAGATAGCACTTCTTTAGCTTGGTGGGTAGGTAGCATCTCTCTTAGGATCTCCCTCCTCCAAGACCTAGTATCTGAGTTAATAAGAGATGAAACTTTTTCCAAGCTGCTATTGGATTGATTTTCAAGCAGCACTCCACTCCTGAGCCATTTATCTTCCCAGATACATATATCCTCCCCATTTCCCACTTGCCACAGTCCATGCTTCTTAAGGAGTTCTTTGCCTTCCCATAAACTGAGCCAACCCCAGGAACTGCTCCTTCCCCTCTTAGCTTTCTGCAGATCTAGGGAAATATTTTTGTTTAAAAATGTTTCCCCATAGGGAATTTGGATCCTCTAAGAGCCTCCAAGCTTGTTTGGCCAGCAGTGCCACATTCATACACCTGAAATCTTTAAACCCCAATCCTCCCTCATTTTTTTTCCTTGTTAGTTTGTCCCATTTAACCCAGTGAATCCCGTTCTCTTTACCACTGCTTCTCCACCAGAATCTTGCCACCTCTGAGCATAGCTTTTTACAAAAAAAATTTGGGAATAGGATTGTAGACATAGTATAAGAGGGGATAGCCTGAATAACTGCTTTGATAAGCACTTCTTTTCCCCCTTGGGACAGGTACTTCATCTTCCAGCTTCCCAGTTTCTGCTTTACACTCTCCATAATCCAATTCAGAGCATTTTTCTTTGACCTTCCCCAAACCGCAGAAATGCCAAGATACTTTCCTGGATTATCCCAAACAGGCATTCCCATAACTCTTTGTATCTTCTCCTTGAGCGCCTCAGGTGTGGCTTTGCTAAATACAATGCCTGATTTATCTGCATTAATCAGCTGTCCTGAAATTCTTGAATACATATCCAGAATCTGTTTTATTTTTCTTGCATTTGGTTCAGTAGCCCCCGCAAAGACAATAGAATCATCTGCAAAGAACAGATGTGTGAGTTCAGGTGCATTTTTTGCTAGCTTGATCCCCTTTATTTCCTTATTAGTGGCTGCTCTTGATATGCTTCTAGACAGGACTTCTGCAGCTAGGATGAATAGGTAAGGGGAAAGAGGATCTCCTTGTCTCAAGCCCCTTTGAGGGTATATAGTAGAGCCCAGCTTACCATTGATTTTGATTTTATAGCTAACAGAGTTTATACAACTCATTATCAAGCCAATCCATTTCTCTCCAAAACCTAGACCTTCCAATACCTTTTGTAGAAAGTTCCACTCCAGCCTGTCGTATGCTTTATTCATGTCAAGTTTAATAGCCATAAGGTGGTTCCTTGCTCTAAATGAAATTTTCTTGTTTAAGTAAATTCCAAATGGGCCAGCACGAAGTTTACAAAACATTTTTTTTTGGTACAAGGCAAAGGGCAGAGATTAAACTCTACACAAACGGGGGGAGGTACCTCCCCTAATGTCATCCATCAACAAAAAAACCTAACCCACTTGGAGGTCTCTCTAAACTATGAATGACCATATTCAAACTATGGGCTCTCCTAGCAAGCCAATTTGCTACCTTGTTCCCTTCCCTGAGGGTGTGCTGAATAGTTACGTTCCAATCCTTGTCCGAAGTGCTGGACCTGGGATATCAGTCCCGCATAATGTCTTGGAACGAGGTATCTAAGAGCCATGCTACCTAGAATATGAAAACCTTGGTTCCTCTGTTATTGTTGGTCTCGGGCTTGAGCTTCACGCATAATGTCTTGTGGTCTGATTTCAGCTCAAGTAAGTGAAGCACATATGCCTTAGGGAAGTCCCTTTGCCATTGAATATTGGTAATGGCCTGATTTAATCTTTCTTTCACCTTTCCCCTTTCTCAGGTGAATTTAGGACCTTTGAATTTAAGGTCGACCAGGGAGTTGTTTGTGATGAAGGAGTTAAAATCCCTCATGGATGACCAGTTTAAATATTTGCTTCCTTCCTTCTTCGAGGTGCTTTTATATACATTGAAATCCCCTACTACTATCCAACGTGTATTAGAGATGTTCAGGCTGTTGAGGTTCTCCCATAGTTCTTTCCTCTGGCCTTACTAAGGACTCCTATAAACCAATGTAATGAAGCTTGCTTTTCTTTCCTATTTGAAGAGAGTTTCAGCGTGGATGAATTGCTTGTGTACCTTTAGGATGTTTACATCGATCCTCTAATAATCCTAAAGTAACCAAATCCCTCCTACAAACCCAACGGTCTCCATCCTGCAACAGCCATTCCATCCTATTTTTTTGATCACTTGATCAGCTTTCGTCCCATTGATCTTTGTTTCAAACAGCGCAACTAGATGAAGTTGGTGAAGTTGTATCATTCTTTGATAAGGTTTGGGAAAAACTTAGCTCCTGCACCATTGCAAAGTTAGCAAATTCATTAATAAAAAAGAAAAGGATATGGAAGCATGGGGAACCATTAAAGTTTATTGCTGCTTCTGTGTTCCTTAGACCTTCCAATCCTATCAATACACCTCCTCTCGAGTTTAAACACTGCTGGGCCAGTTTAATCAGTTAGAGGTTGGGATCAGGGGGCTTGGCTTTGTCAAATTCCTTCTCCTGCCATGCTTTCTTTCCTGAGGAGAAGTGATCCAATTCTTTCCCTGCTGATGATTCGGCAAGGAAGTGAGATGGGTCTGGGGTAGTCTAATCCTTCTTTCCTGTGGGGCTGCTTGGTCCCTGTTATGGCTTCAAGGAGGGGTTATTGGGTAGCTCCACCAAGGCCTCTCTATCCATGGGCTCCTTCCCTCTCTCTGAGATGATTGTCCTGGCTATTTTTTTTTACTTGCAATCTGCTTCCACCAAGCACCAGTTTGCGAAGCCTAATCTTGGCTTGGTCCACATTTTTTTTTCATTTTATTCCCTAGTGGGCCTAGGCCCAGATTTTCCTTGCCCAACGAGGTTTCTTTCCCTTTATATTCGATGCCTTTTTGCTTCTAGTCCTTTCTTCTCTTGTTTTTCCCTCCTACTGCATTGACTTTAGTTGCATTTAGGGATGCAGGTATGCTGGTCTCCTCCATATCTTTAGTCAGGCTATTGAGTATACTAAAACTGGATCTGCCAGTCATATCCATCAGGTTAGCCGCCTCTCCTCTCATTTCCTTTTCCATTTTGTTGTTAATCTGGGATTTCTAGTTTGTTTCCGTTGATCGAGTTCTGACACTGTGCCTCTTTTTAGTTTTCCTAAAAAGCATCTAAAGGCTAAAGTCTATTTTGCCGCTATTGTCTACTTCGGGTTTGCTTATGGCTTGTGTTGGAACCAGTGTCGTCAAGATCTGCTAGGTCCTCGCCGTCGCAGGTTGCAATGAAGAATCTGGTACCCGTGTTACACCACTTGTGACGATCGTTGAAACAGTGGGGTGAGTCTCTGTTCTAATTTGTGGGCATTGATATTTCTTATGGCCATATTTCCCGCATTTAAAATAGATAAAATATAAACCTTTATACTCAACGTTGAACGTCCTTCTTCTTATATCTTAAACTTTGCAACCAATTTTTTTCCTTAGGTTGATTTTAACACATATTCATACAAATTTACCTTTTTCCACGGCTATATCTTCCCCAACGTCTAAGTTCATCTTCCTTAAGGTGTAGTTGTCGATTTTCAAGGTCTTTCCCACCCTGTCCCCTAATCTCCAAAGGAAGTGCCTGTTATAGTATTCAATAGGGAACTAATGGATTCTAATCCACACCGCTACCTTTTTGAAGCTGTCTTCTAGGGGTCTGAACTCAGGCCTCCATCTTTAGACCACCAGGTAGTGGTTAGTTATCATCCATGGTCCTTCATGTAGTGCGAAACTGTAGTACTCAGCTGTGGAGAAATTGACCACATAAAAGTCATTGCCGATATCAATGAGGTTAAAACATCCCCTCGGGTGCCATAGTTTGATCAGTCTATCTTTTAGGTACTTGTAACCTATCCTTTTTCCCATAAGCTTGATAATTAGTGATTTCTTCTACTTCTTATAATAGCTCCTTCTTTCCTCAGCTGAAATTTCCACTATTGGGAGATGATCTCCTTCCTCGTAGCTACCCCCCTTTATTTCTTCATCCTTTGATTCACCATCTATGAAATTGACCTCTGATTCAGAGTCCATTCTTGTGTCATTGTTGGCGATGCCATTGAATCCCAATAATCTGTCTTTATATGAAAATCCCATAGGCTTCTCCTTTTGTAAGTTTGCTTTCCCTGAGCAGGTGAGGTCGTTATAGGATGATCCCGATTTGTTAGTAGGGTTGATATGATCCCCTGTATTTTTTGAGGGGGTTTACGCATTACATTTTTCCCCATTGGTGTTAGATGGGGGTTTTTTTTGAGTGGCTAACCTTTGGGCTGTTCAGGTTTGTAACCTCTCCCATCACTTCGACCCTATTTTCTCCTTGTGTTGGATGGGGGTTCACTTGAGAGGCTAACCTTTGGGTTGTTCATGTTCCCATCGCTTCGTCCATGGGTTCTTCCTCTACTGTATTAGCCTTTATTTTTCTTGTTACTTCTCTAGAGAATGCCTTTCTTCTCTTTTGACAAAGTTAGATCTTTTGTTTCCAGGGCCTTGAAGTTGTTGATGGGGGAACTATGAAACTTAGAGTTCATCATGTAGCGTTTTTCGAATTTTCCTTAAAGTTTACAAACCATAAACTGAGAATTTTTGGTTTGTGGTTTTACAGTTGATCATACCTATTTCCTTGCTAATTCATGCTACCAACTTTTAATATTATTGCTAATTAGGCTTCATAACAATAAAATTAAATTAGGAGAGTATGTTTCCACATAAAAGAAAGGAAGGAAAATTTTAGATAGTTAAATACAAATTAGTAAAAATACATATAATATAACAACAAACATCCTTAATAAACAATTGATTTATTTTGCAATTGAACTGAGCCGGTACTTGTTGGGCTATCCACGCCTATAATCAATTGATCATTGATTCAACCGTTAATTTTTTTTTTTGGACCGACAACCCTCAGGATTTATTAAAAAAAAATTGCCGGCTCATATGGGCCATCCTGGCTGAACCCCAAAGACCACATGAGCCAATGCTCAAAGCCCTTATCAACATGGGCTAGCTTACCCTATGGGGGTGTTTGGTAGGGGGAGTCTTTTTTAAATCCTGGGAATTTGTATTTGGGAATCTTAAACTCCTTTGTTTGGTTCTTTTTTTTTTTCATGATTCCCAGGAATTATCAATTCCTGATAATCAAATTTTTGCAAGGATTCCCACAAAATAATTCCCTAGGGTGGGGATGGGAATCTGGATTACCATGGGAGCGAGAATGATTTTATAAAAACACAATTACTAATATATCCTTCCTTTTATCCCTTGCTTGTAACCTTCTCATCCTTTACCCTTCTCATCCTTGTTCTCGGCAATCTCTCTGAACATCTCAATGCACTTCTTCACAAGGTTCTTCCTGATCACCTTCAAGATCTTATTCTGTTGCAGCGTCTCACGAGAGATGTTGAGTGGCAAGTTATCAGAGTCAACAACACCCTTAACGAATCCAATATATTCAGGGATGAGCTCCTCGCAGTTGTCCATGATGAACACCCTTCTGACATACAGCTTGATGTTATTCATCTTCTTCCTGGTGTCAAAGAGATCGAAAGGAGCTCTTTTAGGGACGAAGAGAATGGCTTTGAACTCAAGTTGACCCTCCACAAAAAAGTGCTTGACGGCCAAGTGGTCCTCCCAGTCATTGGTCAGGCCCTTGTAGAAAGAAGCATATTCCTCCTTAGTAATTTCTTCTGGCTTGCGCAACCAGATTGGTTTCTGCTTGTTGATGAGTTGCCACTCATGAAAAACCTTCTTAATCTTAATCTTCTTTGATTTGGTCTCCATAACTATTTTTTAATTTATTTTATTATTTTATTATTTATTAAAAATAAAAACATGCAAGGATATTTATAAAAAGAAGTTAAGGGACATTTTTGAAAAATTACTAAAGATTCTCAGGAAACTTAAGTATAACCAAACAGATAAATATAAGATTCCCAGAAAATGTTAATTAAAGATTCCTAGCAATCTTAAAACTCAACCAAACACATTTTACATATTCCTGAAAATTACAATTCCCATCAATTATGTTTCCCAGGAAATATAATTTCCAAGAATAATAAACTTTGCCATATACCAAACACTCCCTATATTCAAAGCTGGGTTAAAACAGGTCAAATTCATACAATAAAATATCAACTATTACAATCATTCTCCTTTCTAAATCCATTTTAAAAACGATATAACTTTTTCAACCACTTATTTTATTTAAAATTTATTAATTACTTATATTATTATTATTATAGTTCTAACCCTCTTTAATCTTTTTAGGTTATTCTAAATTTAATTACAAAAAAAGTGAATGGTTTCTTATATATTTTATTATTTTGAAAATAATATTAATTGTATAAACAAATAATTATAAATTAATTTATTCTTGGTATCTAATAAATGAAATATAAATTTACAACGTGTAATTTATTATTAATTGGATAGTAAGTATATATTTAAGTTGGAGAATATCCCCCCAATAGGTATGACATACAAACATATAACAAAGATAATTCGTGGTCTATGTTTGTTACTATTGGGTTCGGTTTATATAGGTGGGTTCTCGAACAATCTCATCATCTTGTGGTCATATCTTCTCGAGCATCTCAAGTCACAACTATAAGTCATGTATCGCTGATCCTAACAACTCAATGCTTTGTCAATCACAGTTATTATATATGCTTGTCAATTTCGTAACCACTAATTTTTCAGTTACAAATTTAATTTGGTGTGATTCAGTTATGATTTTAGGGTATGGATGGAAGGCACTTCTAGCTTTGAAGGTGCGATTCCCAGGGTGTGTTTCTAGTGTATGGGGAAGGTTATGCATTGTCATTTTTTTGATAGTGTGATTCTAATCAGGTACGGGTGGAAGGTTTAGCCTTGCTCTAATACCA
This sequence comes from Gleditsia sinensis, assembly GCA_037074535.1. NCBI lineage: Eukaryota > Viridiplantae > Streptophyta > Magnoliopsida > Fabales > Fabaceae > Gleditsia > Gleditsia sinensis. The sequence continues at coordinate 62,388,361 of CM073463.1, read as the reverse complement.
TGTTAATAAAAAATAATGTGAGGTAAAACCGGAAGATGAAAGAGAAAGAAGGAGAATATGGATTTCTTTGTATTTTATTTCTGTAAACAATGACAGTATATATAACAAAGTCAGGCCCTATAATCTTAGCTCGATAAGCAATTTTTTATTCTTCTACTATCTACAAGTTTTAGAATTTTAACCACACAAGATTCTTTCAACTTCCTAAATTATTGGATAGATTTTCCGTTAGTCTTATCCTAATCTATTCAATTCATTTTAGATAGCTACATATTAATTTTTCTTTCAAAATTTCTCATCTATAATAATTATGCAAACATTTATAATTATTTAATAAATTATATGGTATCAATTTCTTAATTTTCATTTAATGAAACTTATAGTATCCCAATATTCTTGTCCATGCCTTCCTACATCTTATGTGATAAATATTCTTGTCCATCTATATTGTGTCTTGTATGATATTCACTTATTTGCATATTCTTAATCTATGCCCATAATCTTTTTTTCTTTATGAAAACATTCAATCAACCAAGTTGGCCTAATGGTATGAGTTATTTTCAAAATTAAATATTCAAGTTTAAATTTTAATTAGAGTTAAATAAAAATGAAATAAAAAATAAAAGAGCATTCATTTATTCAAGAAATTCAACGCAAGCCCAAAGACCAAGAAGAGTAATTGGGCCCAAACCAAACATCAAGACCGGTCCATACTCTTGGAACAGAAACAGTTCTACTAAAAAAAAAGTAACAAAAAAAACAACTAATAACACCATCACACAAAATCTAACCATTAGATTTTCTAATACTTTCCTTATTTCTTTCTAGATACATTTTCAGGCTCCATGGAACTCGAGATCCAATCCCATGGGAGTCTTGCAGTTTGCTAACTTGGCTGCTACTTGATGAGGCATTATATTGGCTTCCCTTGGTTGATATTATCACATTGACTAATCTTGTAAGATTTATGACTTGGGATCAACTATAGTAAACTCTCACAACTTCAGGAAACAGATCTTTTTTTTTTTCCTTTCTTTTTTAGCTTCAATTCAATTCACTAGAGTGAATTTTGTATACACATAAAAAATAATGAACTATTTAATAGCTCTTATAATCATATAATAGGGGCATGTGAAAGAGAAAATGAATTAATTTGGATGCAACCAATAAATAAATGAAAGCTAAAAGTAGACGATAATTGGTTTGAGTTACCTATGGTAAGAGAGAAAAAATGCATGCTATGGAATCATGGAGCAGCCAACGAAGAAGAAGAAAATAGCTGTAAAGCACAAGTGAAGAGATTAAAATACATAAATGAATTAATCAATTGCTTTGTTTCTACTATGTTTTCATATCTTTAATTTTGGTCTATAGAAGGGACAAGTATCCTCATGTTATCAGGTCAATCGTCCTAAAGATTATGAGATTCTTATTTCTGAATATCTCCTCATAATGGATAACCTGCATGAGTCAGATCTCCAAATATAAGGGAAGCCGAGATATTTGACTTGATGAAGATTTTAAAAGTGGGAGGATGATGTTACGACAATGAGGACTATAGAGGCCATCAAGGACAAAGATGTTAAAGCCATGGAGAAACTTACTGGAGAATTTCGTTCTGCTTAAGCCCTTTGAAGTGGGCAGATTGATGTTTATTTGAGCAATTTTTTGTGTGTGATTGAACTTAGCAAAAGCCATTACTAAGCATAAATGCTGTTGACTTCTTTTTTTTCATGTGATTGAACTTAGCAAAGGACATTACTAAATCACAAATGGTATTTTTTTTTTCATGTGATTAAATTTAACAAGAGAAATTACTAAGCACAAATAAAAACTAATTTTTTTATGTGATTGAGCCTAGTGAAGGAAATTACTGACAATGCTTTTTTTTATGTGATTGAACGTAAGGGAAACTACTATAAGTATTTAAATATATATCCAAACGCTAAGTCAAACTGAAAAGCACTTTTTTAAATATATATTCAAACGTTAAATAATTTAATTTAAAAGTTCTTCTTCTATAAGTGTTTTTTATATAAGGTCTTATTCTATAAGTATTTAAATAAGCTGTATACCCAAACTGGATTTAAGTCAAGAGTGAAAATTTTTTTTTTTTTCACGTGACTGAACTTAGTAAAGAAAATTTCTAAACTACCTATAACCCTAATAAGGGATCAAATCAAATGTAGTTCATAAGATAAAATAACTTATATTTATCTTTTTGGTCGTTAAAAGTTTATACTCCTGTAGGCCAAGAGTGTTACAAAGAAATTTTTTATATGGTGTGACATAGTTTTAGCTCATGCAGGCCAGGAGTATCTTGTAGTTTAGTCTCATGCGAATAAGAGGAAAACTGCTTTATCAGCTTCAAGCATTGTGCACTGTAGTAGTTTCCCAAGAGGAAAACTCCTTTATCAGCTTCAAGCATTGTAGCATTTCAGGATTTTCCCATTGATGAGGGAAAATCCTTAGTTAATCTTGAGTGATAAGCTTATAAGATCCATGTATAGGCACTTCTTGCACAACATAAAGGCCATCCTAATTTGAAAGAAACTTCTTATTGATTTGATAAGTAGTGGTGATAAGCCTTCAGATTGCTAGCAATAAGTCACCAACTTGAAATAATCGTGGTCTTACTTTTTGGTTGTACGCCTTTGAGAGATGAGCGAGTTATTGTGCTTCAAGCCTTCCTTCATCTAGTGATTCTAATTTTTGAAGTCTCTAGTGTACATTCTCTTCACTACATAGACTTTATCGAATTGCTACCCTTAAGGATGGAATTTGTTTCTCAGAGGGCAATACAACATCAACTCCATAGACAAAGGAGTAAGGAGTAGCTTAAACTATTATTTTTTATGTCGTGCAATACTCCCTTGACGCTTCCCCAATGCTTTTGTGCCAATCTTTTTGTCATTTGTCAACTACTTTCTTCAATAAATTGCATAAGGTGTTGTTGAGAGCCTCTGTCTGGTCATTAGTAGTAGAGTTCTACATTGATGAGTTGTACTTCTTGAAGCCAAATAAAGTTTATTTATTGCCTTATTATAGAACTCCCTTTCATTATTTATGATGAAAGTTATGTACAAATGAAGTTCACAATTGTTTTTTTCTTCACTTTCCTACAAGCTTTACCTCAATCCAATTTTAGAAATAATATATTGCAGTTAGGATGTAGGAGTGAACACCATATGGTTTTGACATCAAAGCAATAACTACATCAAGTTCCCAAGCATCAAAAGGCCACGAGGCTATTATAAGGTGCAATGGTTTAGGTGGCTAATGAATGAAGTTCACGTGCAACTAGTAAGTTTGTCACTTCTTCGCGAAGTCCATACAATCCTTGACTATAATAGGCTAGTAGCAGTTCATTCTTTTTATTTGGAAATGAAGTTTAGGACTTGATTAATGAGTGCCACAAAATTTAGAACGGGTTTCCTCAAGAGCTTTATGTACTTCTTCCTGGCTTAAACATCAAAGGAATATACCATCGAAGAAATGTCTATAAAAAGTGTTTTTAAAGTATATGAAGTGAAGAGTTCTGCGATGAGTTTTTATCTTATATGTCAAGGATCATATGGAAACTTTCCATGTTCTAAATAGTGAATGATAGGCTCCGTCCAATCTTCCTTTTCAACTTAAAAATAGAGACGATATTAACTTCTTCGGTAATATCTTCCTCCTTATCACCCAAGCTTGGTGAAATGATCCATCCCAAGGCTAAGGCTAGGTACAGGAGAGCACTAGCTTATTTGTTATATTTTCTAGGTACGTGAATGGTCTTCATATGATTGAACCATCCAAGAAGTTGGGTGGTGTATAAAAAATAAGGTACAAAATCAAGTTTCTTCACTTCGTAAATATTGGCTCGCACTCGATTTATTATCAACTTAAGAGTCACCAAATACCTACAACCTTGTGATCTTCATATCTTGAGCCGCTTCAAGCACTAATGTTAAGGCTTGATGCTCTACTACATTATTTGAGCAAAGTTTAGTGAGACTGAAGGCATATGGAAAGAAAGCTTAGGGGACCCAAAGATAACTCCTGCTTTAACGCCTTCTTTTGTGGTAGCTTTTTCGAAGAACATTCTCCAAATGGGTGAGATTTCGACGAGTATTAACTTTTCATCAATAAGTTCATTAGATAACTCCCATTCGTCTGGAGCTGAATGGTCCACTAGAAAGTTAGCCAAAGCTTGCACTTTCATTGCTGTTTGAGGGATAGAGAAGACTTCAAATTCTTAGAGCAAGAATGTTGATTTGGCTGATCTTCTCAAAAGTATAAGTCATGACACGATGTGCTTTAAAGGAATCTTATTGTATGAGCTTGTAAATAATGTCTCACTTTTGAACAACAAATTTCAATGCCAAGCATGTCCTCTCAATCGTGCTATAGTTCAAATTAGCACCATTAAAGTTATGCTCAAATAATAAATATATTTTTTTCTTTTCGTTATCATTTTCTTGTAAGTCCTACAAAACGTTCTTGAGCAACAATGTAGAGTGTGAGTAAGCATCCTGGCAATGATGGCTTTAAGTCTTAGGCCTTGTTAGATAAGTTTTAATGCTTTCAAGTGCATTTTGGAAAGACTTGGCCTATTCATAGAAAACTCTTTTTTCATCAGATGACTAAACGATGGGCAGTGACTAGCAAGGTTTGAAATAAATATTCAAATATAGGCAACCTTTCCTTAGAAACGTTAAAGTTCATGGATGTTCTTTAGTTTTGACATTTTCATTATTTCATTTATCTTTAATTCATCGATTTCAATCCTATGATGTCATACGATAAAGCTAAAAGGCTTTTTTGAGGAAAGTGGGAATGCACAGTTGGTGTAAGTAATCCGACTAATCCATTTTAAAATGATCCAAATCAACAAAATAATTTATCTTCAAGTAAACAATTTTGGATTTTCGGGTTTTAATGGATGAAAATTTTAAAAATTTCATTTTTAAGTAGTCGGGTGGGGTCTGGATTAAATAAATCCGTTGAAACCGACTCGATTAAATAGTTACTTTAAATAATATTTTTTGCATCTAAGAGTTCTAGAAAAACTATAGATTAGTGGAAAGAACTCTTCTCAATAATTGAGGTTCCTGAGTTTGAATCCTAGCATGCATTAGTTTGGGTTTTGCGTCAGAATTTTTTTTTTTATAAAAAAAGTCCACCAAAACGACGTCATTTTTTGAGTTTATATAAAGACTCTTGAGAAACCCTAGGCCATCTCTTCGCCTTCCTCCCTTACTGTTCAGAATCAGCCGTCTCTTTACTTCCCTTAGAGCATCTTCAACGGGGGATGCTTAAATTTAAGAACAAAGCAAGCAACGTATCTTATCTATAAGCAACCGCTAGAGTGCTCCAGCGTGGCACTCCCATTATTTGCAAAAGCAACGCTGTTTACAGCCAAATTCATGAACAAAAAAAAATCATACCACCTGTTCCTTCCTCCATTGACCTGTATATCTCGTTGGTTTCATTGCGTTCCTATATCTTCTGCATCATTCCCCTTCGCCTAAAATGAAAAGAAAAACTCACCAAAAATCAGAAAGCCAAAAAAATCAAACAAAAAAACTCAACCAGAAATAAAAAATAAAAACAAACCAAAAATTGAAAACAAAATCAACAAGGAAACCAGAAATCAACAATGAAACTTGGAATCCAGAAATTAGAAACTTGAAAACTTGGAACGAAGATGGAACGTGGGGAAGATGGAACGAAGGAAACCAGAAATAAAAAACAAAAGGTGGAACAAAGATGAAGATGAAACAGAATGGAACGCGATGAAGATCTGGTTCTAAAACTTTATTCTCAAACTTCTGGAGGCTTTGGAAATCAACAACCAAAAATTTGAAATCGCAAAAACAAGGCATCTGGAGATTTTGGAACGTGATGAAGATTTGGAACGAAGTTTGAGAACCAAAATGGAATGCAATGGAACAACAATAGCTTGAATACGAAATCGTAACAACCAGAATTTGAGAACAAAGCCGGATGGAATGCGATGAAGATTTGGAATGAAGAACGAAGGAAGATCTGGAACGAAGAACGAAGAACGAAGAATGAAGGAAGATGGAACGCGATGAAGATTTAGAGGCTGGAAATTGGATGAATGCTTGAATGGGTAGAACACCTCAAACCCGTGAAGCGTGAGGCGTGAGGCTGGAGGCTCGAATAAGATGGAAAGAAAATGAGGCGTGAGGCAGTTGGAAGCTTCAAGAATCGCCTGGAAAGAAAAAGAGAAAGGCATCGAAGGGTCACGAGAAAATGCTTTTTAAAATTGAAAAGATAGAAAAAAATGGATTTAAAATTGCAATAGAAAAAATGGACATAATACACACAATATTATTACCGTTAGGAACCAAATCACAAGCACATGGAGAACTAGACATTGGGTATATGACCATTGGAGTTAGCTGTGGATTTGACATGCATATTACTCTATAAATTGGGCAAATTCTTAAAAATTTTACACTTAATTTATCAATTCTTCTTATCTTTTACTTTAATCTATAATTTTATTTGTTTTGATAAATGGATCCCAATCAATTTAATTTGAATTCTTTCTTACGTTTTATATAAAATTATCAACCTCCCACTAGTGAAAATTCTTAAATTTCTCAATTTTTTTTTCAAATCCACAAAGTAATCCAAATACTGAAAATTTTCAATTTCCTATGTTTTCATTCCAACCAACCAATCTTGCTATGTTTTATAGGTCTCCAATGGGTACTAGTGGTACATATATACTTCCATTCCAACCAACCAATCCCGCCATATTTTATAGGCCTCCTCTAATGGGTACTAGTGGTGTAGAGTCCACTGATCAAGAACCTGAAATACTAGTTAGGTCCATGTCTGAGTCTCAAGTTCCACAATTGTCCACCCAAGTTGGTTTGGAAAATATTATGCTTGATGAAGGAGGAGGAAATGCAAGTCAGAAAAAATCTCGAGTCAGGTTTACAATGGAAAAAGATGCACTTCTTATTCAAGCGTGACTCAACATTTCAAAGGTTGCAGTTGTTGGTGTTGACCAAAAAGCAAATAGTTTTTGTTCAATAATCAAAGATAATTATAACAACTATCGTGGTCAGTTACGAGAGAGAGAGAATTCGTTTAACTAAAATTTCGATGACATCGATTGAATAGTGTAGTTCAAAAGTTCGTTGGGTGCTACAAACAAGTTGTTCATAGAAAAAAAAAGTGGAAGCTCAGAGAATGACATTATGGCTGATGCATATACTATTTTTTGTCAAGATGAGGGCGAACAATTTAAATTTGAGCATACGTGATGACTACTGAAAGATAAATCTAAATGGATAGTAGAATCAAGTGAAGGTTCTTCAAAAAGAACAAAATTTTTTGCTTTTGGAACGTACTCATCATCTTCTTAGGGACTTTATTTGAATTTACATACGATCCAACTTCATCTACTATAGTTCAGCCTATGGAAAAAAGGCAGCAAAAAGGAAGGGCAAAGGGAAACCAACTGAAACTTCTTCTGATAATGTCGACTTTACTGCAATACAAGAGACACATAGTCACAGAATGACTGTCATTGAAGAATTTGCACGAATTAAGGCATAAGAAAACAAGTTAAAAGAGAAAGAGTTAAAAATCCTTGAAAAAATCTTCTTCAAGGATACATCTAAGATAACAAAGAGATAATGACAAGATCACGAAACATTATGTGACATTGTTAAAAAATCAGATAGAATTAGTTAAGATAATTTTTTGTGTTTTCTTTTAATTATATCATATTATGTATTTTTTATCATTTTTAATTATTGTTATAACAAATATTACTTGAAATAAATTTGTATTATTTTTAATATATTTTAAGTTTTTTTTACGTATTTATTGTTTTAAAATTAAAATGCAAATGAGTTAATATTTTAAATTGAAATAGAAATAAATATGAATAAAATATAAAGATGTAGGGTAACCTGTGAGACCCATTTAGTGAATTTTTGAGAGTTGCACTATTAGAATGCAGAGTTGCTTAAAGTACTGTAGAATTGCTTAAAAAAATGATGATATGGCACTTGTGGGACCCACTTAAGTAACTTTGATGAGTATCACCATTTCTGATGCTCTTAGGGTTTAGAATCAACCGTTTCTTCACTTCCCTTAGGCTGTCTCTTCACCACTCTCCTCACTCTTCAGAAAACCTCAGCCTCTTCACTTCTCCACCCCCTCACTCCTCAGACCCTTACTTCCATATCCATATCTAATTGCAGTTTTAGAGATGGTGGCTTCATCTTGCTTTGTTGCATCCTCTCCATCTTCTTTTTTTCTCTTTCCATGTTTGTCGGCGCCATTTGAAGACGTCATCTCCATTCTCACCCAAACAAAATCTGGCACCATCCAAAAAAGCCACCTTTGGATGGTATATGTGTGTGTCCTCAGTTTATAGATTCCAGTTGCATCTGTGAAAAGCTGGTAGCCCATTTTTTGTAAAGGTAATCTTTTTAACAATTTGATAAAGATTAACTTTTTGACTTTAATTGCTTCACTTTGTTTTCTCCTACTTTTTCCTCTTAGATGTTGTTCATTCATGTACAAATTTCAAGTTTGTGAATGTGATCTGATTCAATTTCTTTCAGGCAATCAGCATGAACATCTAGCCCATTTACCTCGGATCACCCGAAACACCAGTTGGATTCGGATAGATTTTTTACGACTCGACCACTGTTCAGTTGGGTTACATTTATACCTTAACCCAACCTATTTACACCCCTTTTGAAGATTTCATCTTCAATTGGTGTCGATGAAGCCACTCAAACACCATCTTAAGATCTCTTTCAGGTGCTCAGACCTTTTCTTTGACTTCACCACTAAGTAGTGTACATAACATTCCACATCTTTATTTAGCATATTGTTGAAGATCTTTTACCTCATCCTTGTTTAGTAGTAATTGCATTCTTTAATCTAAAAGGAATCACTTTATAGCAGCATATTCCCTCTGGTGTACGAAATGTTGTTAGCTCTTCGTCTTTTAATGTCGTGCAGATCTAGTTGTATCTAGAAAATCTGTCCGAAAATGAATGTGCCTCGTGGCTAGCCATAGCGCCAACCATAATCTCTGATATAGGAAGAGGAAAATCATCCTTTAGGGCATACTTTTCTTAAATCTCGAAATTAAATAAGATGCATATTTGCCCCTTTTTCTTGTGTATAGAATGATGTTTGAAATTTAGGTATGACATTTTAGAACTTCTCGAATGACGCCAGCCTCAATTAACTTGTTGACTTTGGATTCAATTTGCACGGTAACTTGATTGAAATGGATTTTTCATCCTTCAGGAAGTTTAGGTTACCTAGAAGGTTCTTGATTTTTGTTTTGAAAATTCTTCATAATTCACTCCCTCTTGGAGCTAATCTTAAATTGCGAGGCTACGAAGATGGAAAATGCATTTTTGGATGACCTTCATTAGATAGTACAAATAACTTATTTTTTTAATTTGTTTTATAGTTTTGCACGAGCTATTTGGTTTCGTTCATTAGAATGCTCTCTGTACAGAGCGTATTACTCCCTGTGAGATTGGGTACTCGCTTAATACACTTCTCAGGTCCAGAAGAAGCATGAATCAAACTTCTCAGGCTCAGAAGAAGCATGGAATCAAATGGTAGATTCTATTGCTAAAACATGTATCCCAATAAACTATCATATTATTCTTCTCTCTTTGAGGAATATATATACAGAGTAAATTACCTTAATTATAGGAGGTAGATATCGCAAGATAACAAACTACCTTGATTACAAGAAACAAATTTACCTTGATTACAGGAAACAAATATGGGCGTGAAATAAGGAAGTTAACAACTTACATCGACACTCCTCCTCAAGTTGGTGCAAAGTTGTTGTTCATGCCCAACTTGCCAAGTGAGTTGTAGAATGCTTGACTCGAAACAGCTTTAGTCAATATGTCTGCCAGTTGATCCTCAGATTTTACAAATGGAAATTGAATAATATTCATATCCAATTTTTCTTTGACGAAGTGCCTGTCAACTTCAACATGTTTGGTACGATCATGCTGAATCAGATTGTGAGAAATGTCAATAGCTGCCTTATTATCACAGAATTATTTCATAGCTGTCAATTGGGGATAGCTAAGCTCTTTAAACAATCTTCGAAGCCACAGAAGTTCACATAATGTAACATCCCCAATTTTTCCTTTATGTTACTAATTGAAATTTTTGTTCAGAGAGGAGAAAGCATTTTGGACTTCACGGGAGGATTAAATCGTTTTACAATTTTACTCAGGTAAAAGAAGATAGTAGGATGGTTAAAATGACATTTATGTAATTTCATTGAAATGGCATTTTTGTAATTAATGGAGGATGGCATTTATGAAATTAGGGATGGTGGCAAGGGTATTTTGGAGAAAGAGAGGAGGTAGGTAGGGGGTAAAAAGGGAAAAGAAAATATAGAATAAAATAATAATAAAAAAATAAAAGATAAGAAGGGGAAGGGGAAGGGGGAGGTGACGGAAGGGAAAGAAAGGAAAAAAAAAGAGAGAAAAGAAAGAAAAGGAAAAGAGAGAAAAGGGAAGAAGAAAAAAAAAGAGAGAAGAGAAAAGTGTGTCGGCAGAAGAAGGAGAAGAAGAAAAGAGGAGAAGAGAAAGAAGAGAAAGAGGAAGAAGGAGGAAAAGGAAGAGGAAAGGGAAAATCAAGGATTTTACTTTGTGTGGAAGGAATTAAACACGCAAGTTTAAGGATCTATCTGAGGTAGGTTTAACATTCACTCATAAATTTTGTTTATTATGAATAACATGTGGTCTGGAGAATTATATGAAATTTCTATTTTTGGATGTTTGGACATGCATATGGGTGCATGGGAATATATAAAAGAAAATCAAAGTTATATTATGCTAAATTTCGGAATAATTGGAAAGCCTCTATTTTTGGAATTCTGAGAAAAGTCGATAAGGATTTTAAAGAAATGGTCAACATATGAATTGTAGATATATGTCTCACGGATTTATAGGCTTTGGAATTACTTGATTTGGAGTCCATATGAGGGAGATATGACTGATTAATTGAGCAGAGGTCGAAATTCTGGATAGTAAAATTAAGTGTTTTCTTTTTAATTTTCTGGGAATTAACCGTAAAGAATTTGAAGAAATGATAAACATAGAAGTTGTAGATAATTGTTTTAGCGTTTTATAGGCTTTGAGAACACCTCAATCGGAATTTATATGAGGGAGATATGGTTGATTAATTGAGCAAAGGTCAGAATTCAGGATAGTAAAATTAAGTGTTTTATTTTTAATTTTCTGGGAATAAACCGTAAAGAATTTGAAGAAATGATAAACATAGAAGTTGTAGATAATTGTCTTAGATTTTTATAGGTTTTGAAATCACCTCAATCGGAACTCATATGAGGGAGATATGATTGAATAAGGGAAGAAAGGTTACAGAATACGTCCAGAAAATTACCCTTTTCTTTATTTGATTCAAAATTTATTATATTGGATATTTGATATGTGATGAATAATTATTATTTGTTAGATATGAAAATTATGCATGTTATTTTATGAAAGAAATTGAATGGCAAGCGTAAAACTCATGGCGAGTTGCTTGATAATTATGACAAGCGTAAAACTCATGGCGAGTTGCTTGATAAGTTTACATTCTAATTGATGAATATGCATTAATATATATGTATTTATATGTATGGATGAATATCGACGGGTTGTATGGCTTAATACGGTACCGAGTAGGGGACGCCCTATTAGCCTGAGTGAGCCGGAGGAGGGCCGCTCCAACCGGGTGACGGTGGTAATGTGAGGAGGCAGTTGGGTGATGTACTCACATTCCCTGATCACTTATTGCTCACCTTCTTGGAATTGTATCGGTCTCCTTCTCCTATCGAAATAACTCTTTTGTCGACTCTGAGCTGTTCGCATTTTATCTCGAATTATCTGTATTTGGTCAGAAGTGTGTTGCACTAACTCAGGCCCCAATAACCTTTTCTCCCCCACTTCATTCCAACATAATGGTGATTTACATCTCCTACCATACAAAGCTTCATATGGTGCCATTCCGATACTAGAATGATAACTGTTATTATACGCAAACTCAGCCAGTGCCAGATATCCGTCCCATCCTTTTCCTTGCTCTAGCACGCACGATCTTAGCATATCCTCTAAAGTCTGTATAGTTCTCTCCGTTTGACCATCTGTTTGAGGATGATATGCAGTACTAAAACACAAACGAGTACCAAAAGCTTCTTGTAGTGCTCTCCAAAATCTGGAAGTAAATCGAGGATCTCGATCTGAAATGATACTATTAGGAATTCCATGCAACCGTACAATTTCCTTCATATACAACTGGGCCAACTTACTCAACGAGTAGTTTTTCTTAATGGGTAGAAAATGCGCAGATTTCGTCAGTCTATCAACTATTACCCATATCGCATCATAACCTGTCTGAGTCTTAGGTAATCCAACAATAAAATCCATAGATATACTATCCCACTTCCACTCAGGGATTTCTAAAGGTTGTAACATCCCAGAAGGTTTTTGATGTTCTATCTTCACCTTTTGACAAACCAGACACTTAGACACATATTCAGCAATGTCTCTCTTCATTCCTGGCCACCAGTATAATCTTTTCAAATCTTGATACATTTTTGTAGATCCTGGATGGATTGTATACTTACTTTGATGAGCTTCTTCCAGAATCTTAGCCTTCAAATTCTTTCCTTGTGGTATACATGTTCTGCCCCGGTACATAATAATTCTATCCTCTGACATTGCAAAGTCAGGCTGATCTCTTCGATCTTGTAAAAATTGATCATGTGTTTGCGCTTCTTTAATCTCAGTCTTCAAGTCACTTTCAATTCTTAATTCACTAACAATCAAACTACCAGGAACAGTCATAACTGATAATTTCAAATTTCTGAATTCCTCAATTAACTCCATTTCCTTTATCAGTATTTGACTTAAATGCAACGATTTCCGACTCAACGCATCAGCTACTACATTTGCCTTCCCTGGGTGATACTTTAATTCAAATTTGTAATCATTAATGAATTCCATCCACCTTCTTTGCCTCATATTCAATTCTTTTTGGTCAAAGAGATACTTTAAACTTTTGTGGTCACTGTATATTTCAAATACAGCTCCATATAAGTAGTGTCTCCACATCTTCAGGGCAAAAACTATTGCAGCCAACTCTAAATCATGAGTAGGATAGTTCTCCTCATGCGGTCTCAATTGTCGTGACGCATAAGCAACTACTCTACTTTCCTGCATCAAAACACAACCTAAACCTTTCTTGGAAGCATCCGTATAGACTACAAAGCATCCAGAAGGGTTAGGAACAACTAGAACAAGTGGAGAAGTCAACTTGACTTTAAGCTCTTGGAAACTATTCTCGCATTCTTCAGTCCAATTAAAGAGACTCCCTTTCCTGGTCAATCGAGTCAAAGGCATAGCTATTTGAGAGAATCCCTGTATAAACCGTCTGTAATATCCTGCTAAACCCAAGAAACTTCTAATTTCAGTCACAGTTTTAGGTCTCTCCCATTTCAGCACTGCTTCAGTTTTACTGGGATCCACCGACACGCCATCTTTAGAAATTACGTGACCCAAAAACTTCACTTCTTCCAGCCAAAATTCACATTTTTCCAACTTAGCGAAAAGTTTCTTTTCCTTCAAGACCTGAAGTACTAATCGGAGATGCTGGTTGTGTTCTTCTTCACTCTTAGAGTAGATTAAAATATCATCTATGAACACTACTACGAATTGATCCAAGTAAGGTCTAAAAATGCGATTCATATAGTCCATAAAGACTGCAGGTGCATTTGTGACCCCAAAAGGCATGACTAAAAATTCGTAGTGTCCATACCGAGTTCGGAAAGCGGTTTTTGGAATGTCTTCTTCTTTAACTCCAATCTGATGATATCCTGACCTCAAGTCGATCTTAGAGAAAATAGTAGCTCCCTTTAATTGATCAAGTAGATCGTCTATTCTAGGCAACGGATATTTATTCTTAATAGTCGCCTTATTCAATTGCCTGTAATCAATACACAATCTCAAACTGCCATCTTTCTTCTTTACAAACAATACAGGCGCTCCCCAAGGTGATACGCTAGGTCTGATAAAATTCTTTTCTAACAGCTCTTCGATCTGCTTCTTCAGCTCTTGTAGTTCCACAGGAGACATTCTATAGGGAGTAATAGAAATAGGCCTCGCCTCTGGTGCTAGATCGATGGAAAATTCAACTTCTCTCTTCGGTGGAGGTTCAGAAATTTCGGAGGGAAAAACCTCTGGAAATTCATGGACTACTGGAATCTCAAGCAGTTCCCGTTTCATACTCGGGTTGATGGTATACAAGAAAACACATTTCAAATCTGCATTCCTCATCTCCTTATAGAGTCGGTGAGCACTAATAATGCTATACTTTTGGTCCTCCGGTGGGTCCGAAAGGAACTCAAAAGTCTTATTGCAGCAATCTAATAGGACTCGGTTCTGACTTAACCAATCCATACCCAAGATGACATCTATACCGTCCAGAGGTAGACAGATCAGATCCACTACAAAGGATCTGTCATTCAATACAATAGGACAATTCAAACACACTGAGGAGGTAATTATTTTTCCTCCTGTAGGTGTCACCACCGCTAACTCGTATGGTAACTCCGTAATAGAGTGTTGTAATTTTCCCACACATTTTATTGCTATGAAAGAATGGCTCGCGCCAGAATCAAACAATACATTCAGAGACAAATTGTTGATAGAGCACGTACCTTGCATCAAATCAGGAGCTGTCTTTGCTTCAGCACCGCTCAAGGTGAAAACTCTTCCTGTTGTTTGTTGAGTTCGTGCAATACCTTTCCCTCTGCCCAGTGGACACGATCGTGCTATGTGCCCCTTCTGTCCACATTGGTAGCAAGTAACTGGATCAGAATAACATGGATTATTCCCATGGAATTTCCCGCATTTTCCACACTGACCCGTTGTCGGATTTTTCAGAAAAGGTCTGGGTTCCACAATTGCTGGTTGTTTACCTCTCATAATATTCTTCCCTCTGGTATTTCTATCCATAACTGGGAACTCTCTCTTCCGCTTCCACTGAGTCCGCCTCTCCTTTTCATCCTCGACTGCTTTTAGACTTGTCGCCAACATCCGACATTTATTTACCAACGAGGCATATTCCCGAATCTCTAATGCCACCACAGCATTTCTAAGCTCCGGGTTCAGTCCTGATTCAAACTTCACTGCCTTCCAAACTTCATCTGGATTATTCTTCAAAGTACTTGAGAACTTAGACAGTTCTTCAAACTTGGTAATATAGTGCTCAATGGTCCCATTTCCCTGTCTAAGCTGAAGAAACTCAATCTCTTTCTCAGCTCTCACATTACTGGGAAAATATTTGTTCAGAAAAGTCTCTCGGAACAAGTGCCATGTAATTTTCCTATCTTGATGTACCAGTAACTCTTTGGCTCCTCTCCACCAGTATTCAGCTTCTTCCTTCAGCATATATGTCCCAAAATTGACCTTCTGCTCATCAGAATAATTTAAAACTTCAAAAATTTTCTCGAGTTCCGTCAGCCATCTCTCAGCAACTATTGGGTCATATGCACCCACAAAAGACGGAGGTCGCGTTCCCATAAATTCAGACCATCCATTACCATTTCCAGTTCTGTTTCTATTTCGGTTTCTTTCATTTCCCCTAACCTCGTCATCATTATTAATATTCTGAAGATGCTGCAGAATCTGATTCGTAGCAGCTGCCTGAGCTTGAATAGCTGCGGCTATGTTATTTAAGGTAGCATCTACGCTGCCTGGCAGATCCCTTCTTGGTGGTGCCATAACTCACTGTAGTAGTAAAACAAAATATTAGTCACTATTGAGGTGATCAAACTCAACAGCAGTTCAAAATTTTACAGTAGTTATCACACTACACAAGATTATAAATAGGAAATACTAGTACTTTCCTACTGTATTTATCTGCTACCTTACATAACATTTCCACATAACTTTTCAAGACTCTTCTAAGTCAATTTAGGTGACCACCCACCCCATGGTCGCCTAAGATCGACCGCTCTGATACCAACTTTGTAACGTCCGGGTTTTTTTTTTTTATTTACGCATGTTAAATACGCCATATATATATATAAACACAATATATATATATATATATATATATATATATATATATATATTTATTTATTTATACATCTTTATTACAAATCTCATACATCTTATATTTATACAATACAATATTTCAAAACACAATATTCATGTTTACATATATATTACAAACCTCACACATCTTATATTTATACAATACAACATTTCAATACATAATTAAAAGTCTTTATACAGCACTTCACCCTTGAAATACAAAGGGTGAGGAGGTGATACTGCCATCTAGATCTCCATCCGTAACGTCATTTTGTGTCACATCTCATTTCTTTTTATCTGAACATAACACCACAATAATAGTGAGAACAAAGGTTCCCAGTAGATTTAACATAAATATGATGAGAAAAATAGGGGTTATGTTCAGCTGTATAAGCTACAGAAAATATTAAGATCTGGTGATAAAATCATCATTTTTAAAATGACCTGCCTCACTCGGCGATCTGGTCAATGCAATTTGATTTGAAAATGACCTGCCTCATTCGGCGATCTGGTCAATGCAATTTGCTATTCGCATAGTGACCGATCGACTATAGTCACAATAAGTGATCAGGGAATGTGAGTACATCACCCAACTGCCTCCTCACATTACCACCGTCACCCGGTTGGAGCGGCCCTCCTCCGGCTCACTCAGGCTAATAGGGCGTCCCCTACTCGGTACCGTATTAAGCCATACAACCCGTCGATATTCATCCATACATATAAATACATATATATTAATGCATATTCATCAATTAGAATGTAAACTTATCAAGCAACTCGCCATGAGTTTTACGCTTGTCATAATTATCAAGCAACTCGCCATGAGTTTTACGCTTGCCATTCAATTTCTTTCATAAAATAACATGCATAATTTTCATATCTAACAAATAATAATTATTCATCACATATCAAATATCCAATATAATAAATTTTGAATCAAATAAAGAAAAGGGTAATTTTCTGGACGTATTCTGTAACCTTTCTTCCCTTATTCAATCATATCTCCCTCATATGAGTTCCGATTGAGGTGATTTCAAAACCTATAAAAATCTAAGACAATTATCT